>VDFB02000008.1:122575088-122600508 GCA_007258455.2 Sequoia sempervirens
GAAAAATCCAAAAAAATAAAAAAAAAATCAAAAAAATGCAATAAATACAGATAGTGAAAATCTGGCAAACAGACGCTATCTGTACCTCTCCATCTATTAGTTCCTGCTTTGCACTTTATCTTTTCAAAAGCTTTCCTTTTTCCGTATCTTTTTTTCCGCATCTTGAGGTCATTAATCGCACCATCCTGCCGCCATTTGCCTAGAGCGTTAAAACGTCTTACCATGGCTTGATCGTTTGTACATATTCTTTTCCGCAAGTTGTGTCAATCAACAAGGCAAAACTCAACTAGGGGCACTTAACTTTCAGAGCATACTAAAACAGCTAGACCATGACATAGCAATACGAGCATACCAACAAACAACAAACTTCTTTGTCAATGTTATTCGCTCATGACACATTTTTCAGCAAGATATCATGTCACTTATCTATTGGATGATCCAAATATCTGAATAATGTAGGCATTAACAGTATTACATGTTTGATTAAAAGTTGTTTGATTTTCGATATCATTACTCGGGAGCATACTCAATGATGTACTGCACTAGAGTAGCAAGGAACGAGAATGATTTTTCTTTGTCTGCTGTCTTGAGGTTAACAGCCCAATCTGATGCAAATATGTCAAAGGACATGGCGCTCAAAGCAAATATCATCAATGATAGTTCCACATTTGCATCAGAACGGTGGTTAATCTTTGTCTGTTTATGCAAAAAATGCTCAGGTCATCTCGGTTCAATTATACCTCGATGCTTGTGTTCGCTTGCTATATCAAAATTCATGAAAGTTGTACTCTGGTCATCATTGGCGCTAATTTCCCCTTTGATGCTTGTACATACTTCCAACATTTTAAATGTTCTATGATGATTCAAGAAGGCTTATCACAGGCTCAACAAACTGGTTAGTTTCATATAGTTGCATGTTCATTAGCTCATTGTATCTATCTGCATATTGGATTCATAGTCGTATTTTGAAGGGCTGAATGAAGGTATTCAAACGGTTGTTATTAAGTTTTGACCTTTTCGTGGAGGACAGTTGGACATTTAATTCATTGCATTCATTCATTTCATGTCATCTTATCATTCATCATTTATTTATCATTTTACCATTTCATATCATTACCATTAATATTTCACTACCATTATCATTTCATCATCTTTTCATTCATTATTCTTTATCATTCATCATTTATCATTTCATTTTTCATTATCATTTCTCATTCATTTATCCTTTATCATTTCATTTTTCATCACCATTTATCATTTACCATTTATCATTCATTTATCATTTACCGTTTTATCATTCATTGTCTCATACCATTGCATTACCATTCACATTTATCATTTTATTATCATGTTACCATTTTACATATCATTTTACCATATTACCATTCATACCACATTCATTTTCTACCATATCATGATGCATTTCATACATGGAAAATTCAAAAAGAAATTAACATCTCACATATATACATACATCATCACACAATCATTGCATACACATCATAATCACTAGATCATCCTGCATCATAGGGATTAGTCCACACATGTAATAAAAGCATCTCACAATCCATCTCATAACATACATGCATAAATGTCATATCCATATCATATCATAAATGCATGAACATAAACATCATCAGAATTACCGCCACTGCATATCATCACTCATCAAAATAATACAAATGTCCAAATGTCCGATGAAACTAATAAAAGGTCAGAACATAAATACATCATACATGATCAAAACTCAGTATACATAATGAATCAAGACCCAAAAATGGCTAACTGGTCGATGTCCCTGACGGAGCTGGTCCAGAAGGAGGTGGTCTGCCGCTGGTCCCTGCATCAGGATCCCGTCGAGGCCCGGTAACCTCTCTTCCGTGTGTCGATGTCTGGGATCGGGTCCTCGTCCGGCTGTGTGATCTGGGATATGGCTCTCGCCGCTCAAGAGGGCATAGCTCCTCATAACAAACTCTGTAGTACTCTGCCTCTCTGGCTGCCTCGAATCCCTCTGCAATGGCCTCTCGTAGGGATGTACTCTCTACGGTACCCATCAATCTCTGTGCTACACCCTCAGCCTCCTGTGCCCGCTGTCTAAAGGCATCCCTCTCTGCTGCTAACTGTGCCACCTGAGGATCTGGGGCAGGCATCTGAATCTGTACCTGAGCCTGTGCCTGAGCCTGTGCTTGAGCTTGTGCCTGTGCAAGCTGTGCCTGTAACTGCACTATCATGCTCTGTGCCTGCACCAACTGACTCTGAAGCTGTGCCTGCTGCCCCTGAAAGGTCTGCACCTGACCCTGCAACGCATCTATCTGTGCCTGCTGGGACGAGGATGTCACCCTAATCACCGTCTGTGGCCTGGCACCAGATCTGGACCGCCGAGGAATCTGTACTCTGTCGAGACTGTCTAGTATCTGCTGTCTCTGCCCATCCCCGTCATCTCCATCATCTCCGTCCTCTGAGCTGCTCTCCTCCTCCCCAGCACCACTCTCCTTGCTCTCCTCTCCCTCCTCCTCCTCTCCACCCATAGCCTGCTCCCCCTCCACCCATAGCCTGCTCTCCACCTGCCACACCTCCTGGTATCCCTGCTCCTGGCTGTGGGACTGCTCTGATGACCCGTGCCTCATCTGGCACTGTGAATCGTGGAAACAGATGCGTATGAAAGTACTGGGCATAGTCATCGGTCATCCCTGCATCCAGTATGTCTGGCCTGTCCGCCCATACCTCGGGCTGTAAAGATGTGTACTCTGTATAGGCTGCCTGGTAGGGAATGCATGGCCCCCATCCTGTATCCCCCTTGCGCCGCCCATAATGAGCAACGCCCTGGGGCATCCCCTGCATAAAACCAAACTATCTCAGAACCCGTAGGGCCAAAAACCTCTCAATAATAAAGGGCGTCCGCCCTATCAGGTATCGCGGTCTGCACACAAACGACATCTCTAATTGATCCGTCGCCCATGCCTCGCAGTCTGTGTACGGCCTCCATATCACGGCATCTACATCATCTAGCGCTCACCGCCAGTACTCTACCTTGCCCAGCCTCTGCTGGACAACGGCACCAGAATACGCATATACGTACGGCCTCCCGGCTGGTCTCGCCCTGGTACACAGTGGTCTCGAGACAGCAATGTGCTCCCACGCCCAGATCTGCAATAATGTAACTCCACTCGCCAGGCTGGTGGATCCTCTGTATACAATCCGATGAAGGTCATGATACATATCTGCCAAGACGCAGCTCCCCCAGGAAAATCTCTGCGGCTGAGTGATCATCCACTCTAACATCCTCCCCCACCCCACGGCAAATCCCTTGGACCGATGGTCCGGTCCAAGGAAACCTCCAACAAATGCTGCCAATACCGCTACTAGAGCTGGATACCTGCTGAAGTCATCCCAGTCTATCCAGTACCCATAGATACCAGGATCGCCGCATATCCGCTGTAATGCCTCTGTCCCACCGACCTCCTTGTGGTCATAAACCACAAGGGCTCCAACCACCGGGATCCCCAAAATCTGATACACGTCCTCCGGTGTCACACTCATCTCACCCGTCGGCAGGTGGAAGGTGTTATGCTCGGAATGCCATCTCTCGGCCAAGGCCGTCAACAGCCCCCTGTTGGCCCGAATGCCTCGCGGCATGGTCAACAGTGGCCCCAATCCACAATCTGAAATCACCTGTAACTCGGCCGGTGTCAACTCGCCTATCCGCTCCCAGCACAAGGGGAACCACTCTCTGATCTAGAGGCTTTTGAAAGCCTCCTATTTTGTCCAAAAAATATCACAACACCCAACATTACATATCAATAATCTATATCAAGTGTTACATCAATCTATCAACATGTCTAATCAATCTACTCTATCATCATTTACTATTTGTTTTTCTTTTCAGGAAAGCAAATTTATCAACACATATCCTTTTCTGTTTGTATTTCAATCATGAATGCAAATTTTAATCTCTATTTTACTATTTGTTTTCTATCGCAGAAAGCAAATTTATCACAACATCTACTCTTTGTTTTTCAATCGCGAGAAGCAAAGTTATCAAATTTCAAATCATTCAATCTCTCATCTACTCTTTGTTTTTCAATCGCGAGAAGCAAAGTTATCAAATTTCAAATCATTCAATCTCTCATCTACTCTTTGTTTTTCAATCGCGAGAAGCAAAGTTATCAAATTTCAAATCATTCAATCTCTCATCTACTCTTTGTTTTTCAATCGCGAGAAGCAAAGTTATCAAATTTCAAATCATTCAATCTCTCATCTACTCTTTGTTTTTCAATCGCGAGAAGCAAAGTTATCAAATTCAAATCAAACAATCTCTCATCTACTCTTTGTTTTTCAATCGCGGAAAGCAAAGTTATCAGTTCTCTATTCGATTTTCTATCCTATCAACAAGATGATCCGACAATTTATCTATCTATTGACTAAAGAAGCAATTTTTATCATTCTTTTTCAGCAAATGGCCATTCTGGGAAAAATTTCCTAAATGCGCAACTCTGTTGCTCATATGCGCTAAAAACCCATATGCGCCAAAGTTTTTCTCGAAAGTGCAACACTGTTTCCTAAATACGCTAAAACTCTAAATGCGCAACTCTGTACCGCGGATGCGCTATTTTATCTATCAAATGCGCAACTCTAACATTTTTGAACCAAACCCTAAAAACGCAGTTCTGTGCCCTAGATGTGCTAAATCTCTGACCTAGCCTATTTTGACCTAGATGCGCAACTTTATCTGTCGGATGCGCTAAAAGATCAGTTCGTGACCTGTGCCTAAATGCGCTACGAAAAACCCTAGATGCGCTAAACTATTTGTCGAATGCGCTAAAACTATACCTATATGCGCTAAAACGTTCCAAAAAACTTGCAGTCCGACTTTAAATCAATCCAAAATCGATCAAAAATGCGAAATTTGACAACTTAGAGGTTTTGAATCACTCACCGGTGGCCCATACGCTGCTGGTCTCTGATACCGTCGCGCTCGCTCGAACCTATGTCTGTGCACGGGGATCACCATTTCACCAAGTCACTCTCAGAGCTCAAAATTCACTGTAGCAGCAGGGTGAAAATGACACCTCATTTTACCCCTTTTACCTTATAAGGGTCTTTTCAGGATGGGCAGTAGGGGCATTTCCCATTTTTTTCATCCTCTTTTTCACTGGGGCATCAACCACCTTATCTATCAGGAGCTAAATCACTGTTCCTCATCAATTTCTTTTTCCGTGATTTATCTCCCGAGGGGGCATCATCAATATCAAAAATCAGAAACATATCAGGGGCAAATTTTTATTTTCTTTGAAGTAATATGTTTCACACATCACTTCAAAGAGGGGCAAAATGTATACGCATAAAAATGGTCATGTCTATAATCCTGGCAATTAATTAAATATTTATTATTTAATTAATTTCTTCTAAAAGTCCTCTACATGGTTAAATTTATTTAATTTTAATTATATTGTTCGATTCATCTTATTCTTCTTCCATAATTAAATAAATTTATTTTATTTAATTATTTTCTATATCCACTTAATTAATTAAATAAATACATTCTATTTATTTAAATTAATTATCAACTTGTTTAATTTAAATTTAAATACTTGTTGGTAGTTTAAATATTTCCCCTTTCTTCTATTTTAATTCTTCTTCTAATTAATTAAATGTTTCATTTAATTAATTTCATAAAAGTGATTTAATTAAATAGATCTTATTTAATTAAAAATATCTTATGATTTCTTTCTAAGTCCAAAATTAGGTATTTTAACCTAATTGTGCAATCTTCTCATATCATAATTAAACATTTTATTTAATTATGAGATATTTTGCTTTTTTCGATAAAACATGATTAAAGCTCTTTTCCCACCACAAGCTTTCTTCTGCTTTTAAAAGCTTAATTAAATATTTTATTTAATTAAGAAAAGTTGAATGTCCTCCACAAATAAATAATTGATTTTTTTTAATTAATTATTTATTAGCTTTTAATCTTTCTTTTATTCTTATCTTCCATTCTTTTTCCTCTTTCATAATAAAATAAAAAAATTTGTTTCTAGGGTTCTTCTATCTTATCCTTCAGTTTCATCTTTCTTCAACCGTTTGATCTACCAGGAATTATCACAACCGTCAATCGAGACAGCCAATCAGAATCATTCAGAAAGCCCTATAAATACCTGTGTGAATCCAAACATTGGTAATAGGCAATTAAGTAGAGTTTATGCATTTAATTCATTTAGTATTCATTTATCATAGCATCTTGTTTATTTCAAGTTTCTTAGCTAAAATCAACATCATAGCTTAATCATGCATTCATATCATAGCAAAATCTTGTTCTTTAGGAAGACAGTTTTTTGAGCCTAGCCACTAATCTGAGAACACAAGGCTGGAATCTACAAAAACACTAAAGATAGAGGACGATAGGACGACAACGGGAACAAGATACTGAGTTTGCACATCTCTATTCCTTTTATATTTCTGTTTTTGTTATAATGTTCTATTGGTGTGTTTGAATTGGTTTTAATTCATTTATGCATAATTTTCATACACACACATGTGACTGTGCATTCCTGCATAACAAGAAAAAAATAGAAATTTTGAAGAAAAACATTGATTTTTGAATGACAAGAGCTTGTATTTTAAATCCTCAACCATCAACAACCATTACAATGATCACTTTATAAATTTTAAAGGACTTTACATGTCAACCACTAAACAACCACCTCTACAACTAAATTTTTAATATTTTATGATCATATGAAACATAAAATGCACTAATTTCAAGGTTAGTAACATCACTATTAAAATGTTTTAATTTTTTGACAATTCAAACATTAAAAAGTACATCATTAAATTAATTATGTAATGGCATAAAAATTAAAAACATCATGAATTAATTATGTAACTGTTATCACCTGAAGTTGCACCCTTGTTGAACCTAATGTTCAACGCCTCAGTGTAACATGGGAAGACCTCTAAAGATGTGGGTTTCTTTATAGGCAAAGGTCAACCTCTGGAGAAGGCCGGCTTCCTTTGGGTATCACCTAAAACTACTGATTTTTTGAAGGAAAAGGGAGAGAGATAATGCATAAAAATGAAAATTAAACTCTAAGGTGATGCACTGAAATGATAGGAACAATGAGATACTTGAGCTACACTTGAATACTTGTCATAGCCATGAGACTGCACAACAAGATCATGTAGATCACACATTCAAACAGGTTTGACATGCACATGCCTTCAAGAAGGAAAGGCAGATTTTCACGAACTAGAAGCTCATGTGCAAGATTAAGTAAACATATTTTGTAACCTACATGATACTACTTCTGCAAAGAAAGGCATGACATGAAGCAAAAAGCTATAAGGAAAGAGAATATTTCACTAAGTAGCTAAATGAATCACTTAAAAAGAATGCACTATACTTGACAAGAATCAGAAGGCAAAAATGATGGGCCATCAATGGTAATCAAGGTAGCTTTTGTATATTATGTTCGAAATTGAGTTACAAAAAATGTGCTAGTATGAGAGAGGACTACAAAAGGGTCACAGACTTCAGAAGAGCATACCTCAGAACTCCTTTACAAAAAAAGAAAAAATGCCTTATATACATAAAAGATCTTAGCCCATTAGGGCTTACAAAAAATATTAGTCCCAGAAAGATCTCCCATAGATCTTTTTTTGGAATTAATGTCATCTGCCATTGTGTCCCTGTTGTCCATGTCAGTGTGAAAGATTTCCTTCAGGAAAAGCCATCTTGTTTTTTCTATAACCACTGTATTCACTTCTGCTCCTTATGTCAATCTTTGAATTCCCCCCAGTCGAGCTACTTTGAATGTTCCTGAGCTTACATTGATTTTCCTTCTGTTAATCACCTTCTCCCTGGTCAAACCACCACGGCTCACTTTTGTCCTTCTCTGATTGGTTGGGAACACACTGCATAGACTCTGTAGGCATTCAAAATTCTTTTGAAAATAATCGCATCTCAGCGAGACACTAAAAGTGTCTCACCAATGTGATTATGCCCTCAAAAAACTACTAGCACAATATGCGAAAGTCAATGAGAGTCTTGGTGAACTTTGGAGTCACGTTAATATCGCCAAAACATCGGCAAGTCAAATGACATCGGGGAGAATTCATAGCAAACACCACTGAGTTATATAGATGTCGCTTTATTTGGCGATTCCATCGTTGTTGGCGAGAGATCCTACGTTTGGGGAGACATCATGGCGAAGATCTTTGTCATATTGATCTTTCCTCTATCATTGAGACCACATGATGTCGATAAGACATCACTCTAACAGTTGGGAGCTCTACTGATGTCATTTATGTCAGGGAGACATCCTACTAGTCGGTGAGACCTATGGTCAAAGTTTCCAACTCTTGGCAAGCTCATCCTATTGTCAGCAAGACCCTTTGGTGTCGATGAGACACCTTGCTGATCTTCATTCCTTATACCGAAGCCACACCCCTTCGGTGAGACTTCAGTTGGTCGCCAGGACCTTGTTCCGATTTACATCTCACGTTGATAGATCTTTAAGTCGAGGAGACCTTGTGACTTTGGTGAGACCCTTTGGTAAAGCTCGCTATTTTTTCTGACACTGTCTTCTTTCGATGAGACCTTCGCCTTCACTAAGACCTCCTACTAAGACTCTTTGTTGGGGAACAAAATGCAGTCGGTGAGACTTCTACACATCGGTAAGACTTCTTACTGACAGTATTACTTCTGGCGAGAGTTTCACCGATGACTTTAAACCAACTGCTATCGATGAGACCTTAACTCTTAGCTGGGACCTTTCCCTAAGCGCCATAAGTTATCCCGAAGCCCATGGTCACCATGAGTCTTCCTGACTGACAATTGAATGGCCTATCAGCTAGAGAAATCCATGCAATAAGAGGTCATACTGAACCCTTCCTGTCATAGCGATAGGCTCTACAACTTCGTTCGACAAGACAGAAACTAGGTCACAATGACCTATTCAAAACATAAAGTATCAAAGCATCCAATTGGCCAGATAGTGAAGTTGTCATACCGACCTAGCTTTAGTGGAGGCTGAGCCTATAACTATTAAGGCATATTTCCAACAAAGAAGGCCTCCCAACTAAATTCCCTGTGAAATTTCATCAGATGCATGAAGTAATCCTCAATGGAGACATTCGATCTGGCCCTTACAAACATCTGCAACATCGATGCCTTACCTGATTGAGCCTGAGGGTGAAAATTGGGTAACATTTCTGGTGACCTTTGTTAGATGTTTGCCTACTAAACATGAAGACCAGTAGCCTAGGCCTATCCATTGGGCATAGAGTCATTAGGGAAAACTTAGAAATAGATCAAGAGCAGCTTTTTACATGCTTGGAACTTGCTTGAGCCTCATAGAACACAACACGTACTTATTGAAAATAGGGAAAACTGAAATAAAAACTATTGACTATGCTGGGGCAGCACTTAGGGAATGTAAACTACATCTAAACCTACCCTACACTAACCAATAAGAAATTGGTCAAAAAAACCCATTGACAAGTTGGGTAAAATAACTGCCGCTCCTAAAAAATTTACAATGTTTGCCATGTTGGAGAACAACTAAAGAGAAATGAAGCATGCATAACACTTCAACGGATGGTTGTAAGATCTCTTGTAGAACATATTCAAGTTTACTAACCTTTTCATATAGAATGTAAACATTCTCGTTCTGAGGTGGAAAGGTAACTTGAGTCTGTTCCTCCATAGTTGTACCCTCATGCTTGGGTGTAAGCAAGGTATCGATATCTTTGGTGGTCTCCATTTTGGCTAGATTCCTAATAGGGAAGCCTCTAGTAAGGGAAAAGCTTGCACTTTCCTTGCTAATCTTTTGCTCATGAGTTGCCATTCTATCACCTTGCTGGATAGGAAGAGCTAATCTCTTTGAATGAATTCATGAAAGAATAGAAACCTCTTTAGTATGTTCATGCTTTCCCAAATGAACACTCATTTCTTCAACAAAGAACAAAGAGATAGCTTCTTCCATCACATATTTAATCAATCCATCAACCTCAGGCTCCTTTATAGACCAGAATGGAAGCTGCTCATAATTCTCATCATCACTGGAAGAGTTACATTTTGATTCAGGCTTGTTTTCTTCAATAAAGGGGGGCAACAATTCAAGCAATGATGTAGCCTCAAGCTCCTCTGCATAATGGAATGGAAGCCCCTTCAACCAATTATAACCTTGCAAATCAGGCTCATTAGGCTCCTCCTGATGTTTCAACATTTGTTCAAGTTCATGAACTTGTTGTCCTAGTTCATCATGACTATCAACTACTTCTAAGTCTTCACAAGGATCAAAGTTAGCTTCCTCCTCAAAAAACTCAATAGTAGCTTTGTCAACCCCAACATGTTCAAAAACATCAAAGCTCCCAGCTTGGAGGATAATATCAGGTTCAATCCCAAGTTGTTTTCCTTGAATTGAGGCCCTATTGTCTTGCTTCTTATCATCAATAAGCAACCCACCCATGCTTTCTTGATGTTCAATTATTCACTGTTGTTGTCTTGACTCTTGAACCTGTAGCTGATTAATGTCTTCTTGTTGCTCTGAGATAGCGTCTAGAGTGGGAAAAATCACACCTTCTTCATTCCAGACTGTACATTGCTCTTCTTGGTCATCCTTTTCTACCATTTCACCTTGTTTTCCTATTGGAACATTTTCACCATCTTGTAGGACAATGGGAGGACCATTAGCTAGAACATTGCAAGAAAATTTTTGAGAATTCTTCTCCAGTTCAGCCTTTTGCAGTTGTAGTTTGTATTCCTCCATAGCCAGATGTAGCAAATCAATATTTTTAGTCTCCTCCAAGCTGAGTGAGCTATATTGGTCAAATATCTTCACTTCTTTTACTTCCTAGATGCCAAAGCATGATTTTATTTGCATGATAGGTGAAGGAAACTCACAAGGTGACTGAGATGGGACTTTCCAACTTGGAATCCTAAGGGTAGAATACTTATTGATAGGCTCACTAAAGAGCTTGGAAGGTTCTTCTTGTTTAAAGCTAGGAAACCTATGTCTGGAAGCCTCCTCTTTGACCAGATGATTCAACATTACAAGAGAAAGTGAGCTAAAACTAGGAATGGAAAGGGCTTCCTGTGTCTCATACCTTTGTGCCTAATGATCTAAATAAGCTTGACTACCTTGTACCTAAGCAGATAAGAATTTCATTTGCTCCTCTTTGGCTATTATCTTTCCATCAAGATCTCCTTCAAACTGACATCCCAACTCCTACTATTGTGAAATAAGATTTTTATGTTTCTTGACTTCGACCAACATGTCATACATGTAGGATAACACCTTACTGACATCATTAATTTGCATATTTTCAAACTTCTGGCTCAAGGCCCACAACACACAGTCAAACTGTTGGAACAAATCCATCATAGCTTGGAAAGGATGCTTTAGAAGCTGATTATGTAAATAATCAAGTTGGTTAACATTAGAACCTCCCCTTGGGGTTGATTTTGATTATATAATGGCTGACATAAAGGTTGACCAGGAGTGGGAGGATGGGAAACATGATGAAAATACTAATAATCTACTGATATTAGGTCATTTGACATAAAAACAATAGGTTGTTCTGTATAGTATGGCTGATGAGAGGACATATACACATGACTCCCATGGAATGGAAGTGGCAAGTCACTATATTGCTAATAACTAATCATTTTAGAGATAAGACATGAGAAATAACAAGCCTAAAGATCAAACCTTATTAATTACAGACACCTGGGTTGCTCGAACTAGTTGTTATGAAATTGGAGTCACCATGATATGCTAATATTTTACCTCTGAAAGGCCTGAAGTTTACTGGATGCATATCAAAAACCAATAATAGACATATAATTTCCAAACTGTCTGTTCGACAATCCCACCAGGCGTGCCAAAAAAGTGTTATCACCTGAAGTTGCACCCTTGTTGAACCTGATGTTCAACGCCTCAGTATAACATGGGAAGACCTCTAAAGATGTGGGTTTCTTTATAGGCAAAGGTCAACCTCCGGACAAGGCCAGATTCCTTTGGGTATCACCTAAAACTACTAATTTTTTGATGGAAAAGGGAGAGAGATAATGCATAAAAATGAAAATTAAACTCTAAGGTGATACACTGAAATGATAGGAACAATGAGTTACTTGAGCTACACTTGAATACTTGTGATAGCCATGAGACTGCACAACAAGATCTTCTAGATCACACATTCAAATAGGTTTGACATGCACATGCCTTCAAGAAGGAAAGGCAGATTTTCACGAACTAGAAGCTCATGTGTAGGATTAAGTAAACACAGTTTGTAACCTACATGATACTACTTCTACAAAGAAAGGCATGAAATGAAGCAAAAAGCTATAGGGAAAGAGAATATTTCACTAAGTAGCTCAATGAATCACTTTAAAATAATGCACTATACTTGACAAGAATCAGAAGGAAAAAATGGTGGGCCATCAATGGTAATCAAGGTAGCTTTTGTATATTATGTTCGAAATTGAGTTATAGAAAATGGGCTAGTCTGAGAGAGGACTGCAAAAGGCTCACAGACTTTAGAAGAGCATACCTCTGAAATCCTTTACAAAAAAAGAAAAAATTCCTTATATACAAAAAAGATCTCGGCCCCTTAGTGCTTACAAAAAATATCAGTCCCAGAAAGATCTCCCATAGATCTTTTAATGGAGTTAATGTCATCTGCCATTATGTCCCTATTGTCCATGTCGGTGTGAAATATTTCCTTCAGGGGAAGCCATCTTGATTTTTCTATAACCAATGTATTCACTTATGCTCCTCGTTTCGATCTTTGAATTCCCCCCAATCGAGCTACTTTGAATGCTCCTGAGCTTTTTTTTCTTTTCCTTCTGTTAATCACCTTCTCCCTGGTCAAACCGCCACGACTCGCTTTTGGCCTTCTCTGATTGGTTGGGCACATGCTACGCAGACTATGTAGGCGGTCAAAATTCTTCTGAAAAGAATCGCATCTCAGCGAGACACTAAAAGTGTCTCACCGATGTGATTATTCCCTCAAAAAACTATTGGCACAATATGCGATAGTCGATGAGAGTCTTGGTGAACTTTGGAGTCATGTTGATATCGCCAAAACATTGGCAATTCAAACGCCATCGAGGAGAAGTCATAGCGAGCACTGAGTTATACCGATGCCACTTTATTGGGTGATTCCATCGCTGTTAGTGAGAGATCCTACATTCAAGGAGACATCATGGTGAATCTCTTTGTCATATCGATCTTTCCTCTGTCACTAAGACTACATGATGTCAGTAAGACATCACTCTGATGGTTGGGAGCTCTGCAGATGTCATTTATGTCGGGGAGACATCCTGCTAGTCGATGAGACCTATGGTCAAAGTTTCCAACTCTTGGCGAGCTCATCTTGTTATCGGCAAGACCCTTTGGTGTCGGCAAGACACCTTGCCAATCTTCATTCCTTATATCGAAGCCACACCCCTTCGGTGAGACTTCAGTTGGTCACCAAGACCCTATTCTGATTTACATCTCATGCTGATAGATCTTTAAGTCAAGGAGACCTTGTGACTTCAGCGAGACCCTTTGGCGAAGCTCGATAGTTTTGTTGATGCTTCCTTCTTTCGGTGAAACCTTCACCTTCGCTAAGACCTCCTACCAAGACTCTTTGTTGGCGAACCAAATGCAATCGGTGAGACTTCTACACATTGGTAAGACTTCTTGCCGACAGTATTACTTCCGGCGAGAGTTTCCCCGATGACTTTAAACCAAGTGTTGTTGGTGAGACCTTAACTCTTCGTTGGGACCTTTCCCCGAGTGCCATAAGTTATCCTGAAACCCGTGGTAGCCATGAGTCTTCCCGACTGACGATTGAATGGCCTATCGGCTAGAGAAATCCACGTGATAAGAGGTCATACCAAACCCTTCCTGTCATAGCGATAGGCTCTACAACTTCATTCCGCAAGACAAAAACTAGGTCACAGTGACTTGTTCAAAAGAGAAAGTATCAAAGCAGCCAATCGGCCAGACAGTGAAGTTGTCAAACTGACCTGGCTTTAGTGGAGGCTGAGCCGATAACTATTAAGGCATATTTCCAACAAAGAAGGCCTCCCAACTGAATTCCCTTTGAAATGTCATCAGATGCATGAAGTAATCCTCAATGGATACATCCCATCTGGTCCTTATGAACATCTACAACATTGATTTCTTGCCTGATTGAGCCTGAGGGTGAAAATTGGGTAACAGTAACCACATAAGTCAACTATAATTCTATCAAGAAATTAATATCAAATAGATAATATAATTGCATAACTCATACATTTCAATGTCATTGATCCTCTTATTCATCAAACTCTTTGTATGTATCATCTAATCTAGATTCGACATTGTAAGGATTGGTCATATCATCATCATCATCATCACTATCAGTTTTGATAATGTCATCATCCACGCGAATATGATCTTCATGAAAATTAACTCCTACATCATCATGATCTAGTTCCTCCTCTTTGACATCTTCGTCAGGGACATCATCAACTAACTGTTGATCCTGATCATCATCTACATCATCTTCTAGTTCTTCAGTATCTTCTTCTTTCACCACAATATACTTTACCGACCTTCCTCTTGGATCATGTCTAACAAAAAATGACCAACTTGGTTTACCTGGAACCTATGAGTAAAATGCCTAATCACATTGTCTTGGAAGAACATAGGGCTCATTTCCAGCTCGCTTGATCAACCTTGTATTAACCATGGTAAATCCATTAATATGCTCAATAAAAGTTCTCTCAGGATCATTTTCATTCAATCATAGGCTATACCATAGGACGATGAATATAATTAATCTAAAGGACTTAAATTCACGCTCAAGTATATCATCAAAAATCCCATAGTATTGATTTTCTGAGACTTCTGGATGTATGTCACTTCTAGATGAAAAACTAGTCACCTGAAAGACTATAGTTATACTAGAATCACAAGTTTTTTTCAGGTCATCCAATATTTTGATTCAAAATTTATGACCATTGCACCACATAGCCTTGTGGTGTTTCACCTACGATATGTCAAACATGTAAAAATTATTTCAATATTGTCAGTTGATAAACATATTTATTCTTAGTGTAATGTATGCAAAGAAAACAATCTCAACATATATATACATCAATATAATTGAAAATAATTAAATAATATGGGTGATTAATATATTTATACATACCTTTTTATCTCTTAAACCATATGCTAAATCAATTTCCCTTTGTGTAACATTGGAATCTCCATTACGATGAGCTTCTTTAACCAATGAAGCCACACATTCCCATGTTAATGCACAACTAGATTGTTGACATCGTTCAATCCATACCATCATCCAATCAAGATTGTTTGCAACGTACAAATGTAGTGCATCCCACTCTCGACCAACTATATCAAAAAAAATTGAAATTCACAAACGACATATAATTAGTTAAATACCACAATATATGACCTTAATTTATAATTGATGTATATTGAAGATTAAAAATTAAATAAGTACAATATACATAAAAACCATGTGTAAAATGTATTCCAATTAATCTCCATGACAATCTTATAATTACCTCTCACTTTCCTCAATCTACCTTTCCCCATCAGGTACTCCCCTTCAAATTTGTTAATGGAGTTGGGATCCCAAATGCGATATACATGGATCTTTGCTACAAACTTAGAAAGATATTCACTAATGTACACCATGGTCTGGTATACCATATATCCCTCCACCATAGAACCCTCAGGATGTGCTCTTTGTCTAACCAAAGCTTTCAAAAATTTGAAGTGCCTCTCAACCATCCACATTGACCTTGTGTGTACAGGTCCACACAATTCAATCTCCTCAACTTGGTGTATGAGGTAGTGTTCCTGTGCATTGAAAAATGTCAAAGGTAGACACTTTTGCATTTCACACATTAGACGAGGAATTTTTCTTTTCCCATAATTTATATCTTCTTTATGGATTTCTTTAGATGACAGCCATCTACAAGTGATTCAAGGAACAAATATATTAACAAGATTTAACAAAAATATACAGTATATTATATAACAAGTAAAACAAATGGCAATTATAAGATGTATACAATGAATTGAACAAATATCGCTACTTACCTCATGTATTTTCCAAGATTATATATAACTTGCTTGACATTGTTGTCAAAGTTGTTTGGGAGAGATAGAGGTAGAACGTACTGTAACAATTATAAAATGATCTTTTCATTATTTTTCCAAAAGTAGTAAACATAATACACTGAAAAGTACGTTCATTATACAAGTGTATATAATATACCAGAATAATTACCTTAATGAAGGTATTCCAATCATGCATTTTCATCCCTGACCCAAATTCACCTTTCTTTGTTATTATATTGTTTATGTTCTTAGCAAATCCTGTGGGAAATCAAATTTTTCATATGACTTCTTTTCTAGCATTGCTTTGATGCTCTGTTAATAACCAAGGAAGGGCACTTATATTAATTTGGTCTCCATCGCTATTTAATTGAATGAAATTTTTCATTGCATGATTGGCTTCCTAAATGTCACTACAAATTTTGACAATTTTTTCTTTGTCATGCCTTCTATCCAATATTTTCCATAACATTTTTGTTATATTCTTTTTGATATGCATTGTATCAAACAAATGTACAATTTGCAGCTGCCCATAGTAGCGAAACCTACTAAATTGTCTGGGATAACTTTTTGGTCCCTATGGAAGCCGACCATTAATGCCTTGACGATCTTCATGAAGCATATAAGTTAATCAAACTAACAACGACAATCATTTTCAATTACAGCATGAGTAAACACAACACAAAATAAAAATATAAATTCAAAACATATCATATATGATAGATAAATAATTTGATCCGATGTATAACCTTGATGATTAATTCTATTATATTCCAACTTCCATAGGCGAGGTGTCATTCTTCGTGATTTTGATGTAGTCTCTTCTTTCCCATTGAAAAGATGTTTTTCAGTAGTTCAATACTTATGATTTCTATGGAGGAAGTTCCTATACTCATCAACCACCTGCTTTCCTAAACTTTTTGAATGACAAGATTTCATCTTTGGACCACAAATTGGACATGCAAATTTCCCCTTTGTTTGAAGACCCGCAAGATCATATATAATTGGATTAAATGTCAATTTTTATAATTATATATAATGAATAGATTATTTTAAAAACATGCATGATATCTACTTCATAAAATTAAATATTGTTAAAGTGCAGTCGAACGTTATGACATACCACAAAAATGTGTTAGCCCTGGGGCATCATGAATTGCCCATACAAGCATTGCATGGAATTGAAATTTTCTTTGTCCTATTGGTCTAGAGACGTCATACATAGTGACACTATTCCAAAACTTTAGTAACTCATCAATAAGAGGCTTGATATATACATTCATATCTTTAACTTGGTACTTACCTAGTTGAATGAACATAAACATTACATAATTATTATAACCATTTTACTGCAATATATATAAATTAATGTACATGACTATTGAATGAAAAAAATATAAGTCATTATGCAACAAATAAGACAAATGAGATACTACTACGTTAAAGAAAATTGATGTAAACAAATACCTGGAACAATCATTGACAACATTATGTGCTCCCTCTTTATTGAAATCCATGGAGGAATGTTATTGTTGATAACAAAAATAGGCCACACCGAGTAAATAGATCTCATCTCTCCAAATGGATTGGCACGTCCGCTCCCAATGAAAGCCTGGGATTACAAGGTTCTTCTTTAAAGTGTGGCCATTTTTCCTCCATGTCCATAAATGCAAAACCATCTGTAGGCATTCGAAGAATGTCATCTCCACTTCTATTCCATGCATGGTAATCCGTAAATTGTGCTAAGCTTTCGCACCTAAATAATCATTACATATGTGGAATAATGGGAATATAACGAAGAACCTTGCGAGGCACCTTTTTTGTTAGTTGATTTGTTCGATATCTACTAATATGACATTCTGGGCATTCTATTACAAATTCATGTTGTTTATGATATATAATATGATCATTGGGACATGCATCTATTGCTTGATAATCCATTATGATATCTTTCAAAATTCCAGAGAAATCTCAGTATGAGGGTGATTGCATGAAGATGGTTGCACTTTTGTGGCCAAAAAAGCTTTTGGAAAGAGATAATGTGAGCATGTTATAATGCGCTCACGTTATGTTGTTTTAAAAGAAAAGAAAAAATGTTAAAACTATCATTTTCTATTTACTGTTTCTCAGCTCTGCCGATGGCCAAAAACCCTCACTTTCGCGCTCGCATTCTAGGAGGAAGGATTTCTACAAATTTTATCAACAACAATTGGATTTTCTTTGCAAATATGGTGCCACGATGACAAAGAGGTGCGGGAGGTAAGTATTGTCTACTATTTGTTTTGAATTTCTTAGTTTGAAATTGATTTTGTTTGTTTTTTGTTAGATTTGATTGTTTTTTTTAAATTTGTAGGAAATCCTACAAATCCTCAACAAGAAGAGGCAAATCCTCAACAACAAAATCCTCAAAAAAATCAACCTCAACAACAAAATCAGCCTCCCCCACCAATCACTCAATACCCTCTTGGCACTCAAGAAAATCTGAGTGAAATTGACAACAATAGAAAACAACTTGAGGATCTTATCAGTAGGTTGAGAGATCCAAATGCTTCAACCACAGAAAGAATGTGTCTAGCAAATTCATTGAAAGAGATGTTAAAAAATGTAGATGCAATTACCCAACAAATATTTGGATGGCAATATAGGAGGCAAGCAACCAGGGCATATTATGTCAAAAAATTATCATATAAATAAGTAAAAGATTTAAAAATTACTAAATGTGATTTGTGCTCTCTATTCACTAACCCTAAAACAAATCAAAATCTTACCCTCAATGCAAAGAGGTTTCCTATTCATTGGTGCTACCACCAAGAGATTAGGAACCATTTTTATGATAAATGGTATTTGGTCTTTGATTACCCACCATGCAATAATTGTGAAGTCCCCCAATATTTTCTTAGGAAACTATACAATGAGTTCGTATTGAACCAAATCCCAAATTATTTTGATATGAGGGAGCTCTAGGGGAGAGGTGGGGGGTCGGCTCAAGATAGGCACAATCCATAACCAGATCCTACATGGCAAGGGAGATGACCTCTTGCTAGGTTGCCCTATGAGCACATTGTTATGCCTATTGTTGTGAATGAGAGTACTGACGTAGATACATTGTTGTGATCAACACTTTGACCCAGAGTGTCATCCATCATAGTAGCCCTATTGTAGAACGCCATCCTGGGGAGTCTTCGTGTGGTGGCCTTCGAACCCATGTGTGTCAATCCTGTGGGGCGACTTGTTCATATGACCCCACCGGCACATAGGAGGCTACTACGCAGGATTTGTATGCTGCTATGGGGATGGAGAGCATGGCTAAAATTTTGCATCGTGCATATGGCATGGATAGTCAAGTAAAAGTCAGCATGTTCATTGAATTTAATTTATTAAATTTTGATTCTAAAATGCATGATTAACTAATTTAGTTTTATTATTTTAATAAAATTGTAGGGTCACAGTGCTGAGACTGGATACACTAGTCCTCCACCTACTTATTTCTGCAGTACACCTATTAGTGGGGTATGTAACTAGTAAACAATTATAAATTTATTACATGTTAATAGCATTGTTTTATGAATGGTATTTTAATACATGTGATTTTGGATGTTGAACAGGCTAATATTGGTGGTTTCAAGCAAACACCTCCTAGTGCCAGTGGATTAACTCAAACGTACACAGATGTAATAGAATAAAGATAACTTAACTAATGAATTCTACTTAATAGATTTGTGTAGTTTATATTCATATTGTTGGTTATGTTGCATTACACATCATTCCAACTCAAAGCATTAGTACTTCAAATTCCATAACTAATAACTAGATGTTGATAAATAACAAAATCTCAACTATACAATATAGTTGTTTAGAAATTCAACATAAGCAACACGATGCAATTACTTCACATGGAGGCATGTGCTTGTAAAGATGCACCACCACGACAAACTATGGATGCTTGGAAAAAATCTATGAAACCATAATAGTAAGTAATAGCATAGACAAGGCAATTAGTGATGCAGAGCATCATATCAAAACACTCAATCATCAGGGTACATCTGATGCAGAGCATCCAACAAACACCATCAACATCATTTCTTCAAGGGATTTCAATCCCAAATAGAATTAGGAGAAGATCAAATATAATTTCATCATAAATCTACTTTTCATTCAACCAAAATCCACTCAAATTCTCTTAGCCATTCCATAGGCCATCATTTATCATTCCACTAATTAGTATTCCAATTGATTCATTCAAAGAAAAAACCATATTAAAGAAAACTTTGACTTAATCAATTAGATTCACATCATTCTCAACCACCATAAAAAACAACATAAACTTGATTATTGACACTTGAACAATTCATCCTTTCATTTATTCACCAAGGCAACAAATCAATTAAACCATACCTCACTATTATCAATCCATTATCAAGCATTGTACTCACCATATTTTGACTACAACAATCTATTTATAGGTTTCAAACTCCTGCTGTGACAAAATTTCGATTATCATCTTGTGGTTAATCACCAATTTGCTCAAAGGGCTTCATAATAGTCACCCATCCAACCATCAAAGTCACCAAACCTATCTTATACACCTTAAAAAAAATTAGTAACATCAATCATATCATTATTTTGATAGTAACCAAGCACTCAATCATATCACAAAAGCTTTGAAAGGATACGAGTCAGAAATGTTGAAGATAGGAGAGATTTCCATCCTAGGAGGTAGCTTTATTTCATAAGCATTTTGGCAAAACTTGTAGACCACCTTGCAAGGTCCTATCTTCTTCATCATGAGTTTGGTATACTTTCCTTTTGGAAGTCTCTCCTTCTTCAAGTGTGCCATCACCAAGTCTCCAACCTTGAATTGGACATTCCTCTTCTTTAAATCTACCTTTTCCTTATACTTCTCAACATTCTTTCAAAGGTTTTCCTTCACTTCTTGATGAATATACTTGATTGTAACAAAAAAGTCCTCACCTTGAGAACTTCTCCTAGAAAATCCTTGTAGATCTCTTAGTTCATATACCCCTCTAGGATGCATGCCATAGACTACCTCAAAAGGGCTTCTACCAATGCTCATAGACTACCTCAAAAGGGCTTCTACCAATGCTCTTATTCATGGAGTCATTATATGCTAATTCAGCCTGAGGTAAAATCAGATCCCAAGCTTGTCCATGCTCCTTGGTAAGGCATCTTAAGAGGTTTCCCAATGATCTATTCACCACTTCAATTTGTCAATCCATTTGTGGATGGTATGCTAAACTAAAGGACATATTTTTTCCTTGAGTTTCTTCCACAAGGTTGTCCAAAAGTGACCAATGAATTTATAATCCCTTTCAGAAACAATGCTTAAAGGCAGTCTATGTATCCTAACAACCTCCTTAAAGAAGAGACTTGCTATATGAGATGCATCATTGGTGCATTTGCAAGGAAGAAAATGTGCCATCTTACTAAATCTATCAACTACCACAAAGATGCTATCAAAACCTTTTTGGGTTCTAGGCAACCCCAGGACAAAGTTGATGCTTACACACTCCGAAGGCCTATTGGGAATGAGCAGTGGTTGATAGATTCCTACATTTGATGAAGTTCCCTTTGCCCTTTGACTTATTATGTAGCCTTCCACATACCTTCTCACATTCACCTGTAACTCTGGCCAATAGTAAAATCTCCTAACTTGTTCTAACGTCTTGTCAAGGCCAAAATGACCTCCAAGACTCCCACTGTGTTTCTCCTTTATGATATTCTCCCTCATTGAGAATTTACGCACGCACAATTGGCTTCCTTTGAAGAGAAAACCATTCTGCAATAAAAAGTCAGAGAATTCACCATGAAAAGAATTCAAATGCTGCTCACAAACATTGTATACCTCCTTGAAATATGAATCTTCATGATACATATCCTTCAATGCTTCAACCCCCATGCTTTGGAGTTGGATCTCTTGCACTACAAGTGACCTTCTACTGAGAGCATCTCCCACCTTATTTGCTTTTCCCTTCTTATGATTTATTGTGAAAGTATAGGATTGCAAAGACTCTACCCACTTCATGTGCATTCAAAGAACTCAAGGCATAATTATTAGTATAAACAACAAGTTATTTAGGGAACAAGTAGTGCCTCCACTTTTTGAGGGCTTGGACCATAGCATACAATTCCAAATCATAGGAAGAATACTTCCTCTTTTCTTCATTCAGCCTCTCACTGTAAAATGCAACCGGTCCGCCTTCTTGACTCAAAATAGCCCCTATTGCTTGATTGCTAGCATCACACTCAATGGTAAAAACTTTATCAAAATTAGGGAGCACAATTATAGGCTGTTGTGCTACTCTCATTTTCAGATATTCAAACCCTTTATTAGCCTCATTGGTCCAAGAAAACTTACCTTTGTTACCTCATTTGATGGTGTCCAAGATTGGTGCACAAATTTGGCTAAAGTTCTTGATGAACTTTCTATAAAATCATGCAATTCCATGGAAGCTCATCTCCCATGTATTTTGGTGTTGGCCTTGAGTAAGAATAGCATGCAACTTTGAAGGATACATCTTCAAACTTCCCTTGGAGATGACAAAACCAAGGTAGACTAGTTCTTCCTTCATGAGTTCACACTTTTCCATGTTGATCAACAACTTATCCTCTTGTAACCTCCTTAGTACCATGCCAAGGTGCTTCAAATGTTCTTCTTTAGACCTACTAAACACAAGGACACCATCTAAATAAACTACAACAAAATTTCCAATGAAAGGTCTCAATACCTTATTCATAAGGCACATAAATGTACTAGGGGAATTTGATAACCCAAAGGGCATCACCAACCAATCATAGAGCCCTTCATTAGTCTTAAAATTTTTCTTCCATTCATCCCCCTCTCTAATCCTTATCTGATGGTACCCACTCTTTAGATCAATCTTGGAAAAGCAAGATGCTCTTGATAGACAATCCATGAGGTCCTCCATTATTGGCATCAGGAACCTATATTTGATTGCACAATCCTATTAATGGCTCTTGAATCAGTGTAAAGCATCCAATTCCCATTCTTCCTTGGTGCTAGGATAGTAGGAACAACACATGGGCTCAAACTCTTCCTCACTACCCCTTTATCCATCAACTCTTGCACTTGTCTTGCAATCTCCTCATTTTGAGCAGGTGTCATCTTGTATGCAACCTTATTAGGCAATGCAGCCCCTAGAATCAAGTCAATATGGTGGATTATATCCCTAATGGGAGGTAGGGAACTATGTAATTCATTCACCATTATGTCCTTGTACCTTTCCAACAACTCTTGGACTTCATTTGGTGCATCTTCCTTCTTCTTTGTGGGCAGATCTATTTCACTTTTTGGCTTCATAATGAGGAAGAATCCTCTTCCTCCTCCTTCATTCAAGGCCTTCATGGACTCCTTCTCACCCACCATCAAAACACTAGGCCCTTCATGCTTTTCCTTGTCTTCTTCTAGGAGAGGTGAAAGGTTGTAAGTCTTCCCATCCTTCAAAATGGAGTATGTGTTATTCTCCCCATCATTCTTGGTAAAAAAAAAAATCATTAGATCTCATACATTATAAGTCATGACATGGATCTCACTATTGTAACTTTTTGTGATTGAATAATTTGTTGTTTTATTTTCAGATGTTGGTTGTGGGAACACCTCCAAATGTTACAAGGGAAATGGATATTGGTGTTTCATCCACTATACAATCCTCCATGGCTCTGATAGAGGAGGTATGAGGAAAATTACTAAATTTCAATTTACATTTGTTGTTATAGATGTTAATTCTAGTGAAAAATCAAACCATTATTGATTCATAGTTTAATTCCTATTTGGATGGTTTTATACAGGGCTTGAGCATGCCTGAGCATCGGCATGCAAATATTTCCATCATGGAGAGTGATCATGAGATGGCAGTAAGCGATTATTTTTTTAAATATATCATTTCTTATAATGTAATTTCTATATATTAATGTCTTTACTTCTTATTGTAATAGTTAAGACTTCACCAGGAGCTAAACTATAGGAGGAGGAGCAAGAGCACTCCTCAAGCACATTATAAATGACAGATAGACTTATCGCCATCAGATCAGCAAACAAAGGGAAAAAATTTATTTCCAGAGCATGGAGAGAAATGAATTTTGATTCCAGAGCCCTTTGTTGTATTCCTAGACATGGAAATTTTGTACATATCCTGTATTGGATATATTTGACATTGTATTCCTATATGGTATTCGAGCGTAAGCCTGTATGGCTATTTTGTAACTATATTTTATACTTATATCGACATATATTGATGTCTATGTACATGGCTATTTGGTTAATACAAATCTTTTTTATCGATGGTGTCCATATTTGCTCTTTTTGACAATGTCAAAAGCATGGCTGCATACAGATTAGGCAAAAAGACTTTTCCTTTTAGATTAGCAATGCATGGAAGTTTTAAAAAGTATCCTTGATATTACAAAAGATATGTGTTTATAATTATAGTAAAAAAATCTTTTGGGGAAAAATTTACAAACCAAAAGTATAAGATTTTTTGAAAAAATCAGATTAAAAAAAAAGGTAAAAAAAAGAACAATTTATGAGATAAAAACTTTTAAAAAAAAAATTAAAGGCATTTCCATAGCCTAGAGATATAGAGAGAAAATAAAATAAAGAGTTTAACTAATAAATTGTAAAAGTTAGATTTTTGTAGTTTATATTCATATCGTTGATTACATTGCATTGCACATATTTCAAACTCAAAGAATTGCTTCACACTACATAACTAATAACTAGATGCTGATAGATGAAAAATTTTCAATTACAATATATAGTTTTTACAAAGTCAACCTAAGTAGTTATGTAATTACTTCACATTGCATAACTAATAACTAGGAGAAACTCCCAATTGCATTTGCTTTTCATGGCATTCTATGAGACCACACATTTCTTTGAGGAAATTTTTCAAACAATTCACTACCTTGTCTATACTACCACATTTTTTATACATATCTACCAAAGAATTTTGTCAAATAGTTCACTGCCTTGTTGCTATGGCTGAAAGCCTAAAACAAGTTCTTTCAAACAAGCTATGGATGCTTCGAAAAAATCTATCAAAATCATAATAGTAAGCAATATCATAGACAAGGAAGTGGACTCTTTGAAAAAGTTCCTCAAAGAAATGAGGTCTCATGGTGATGGAATGCCATGACAATGAAATGCTTTTGATTGTCATGGAATTCCATCACCATGAGACCTCATTTCTTTGAGGCATTTTTTCAAAGAGTTCACTGCCTTTTCTATGCTAACGCATTTTTCATACATGTCTATC
>VDFB02000008.1:122605813-122630210 GCA_007258455.2 Sequoia sempervirens
TGTGGTCTCATAGAATGCCATGAAAAGCAAATGCAATTGGGAGTTTCTCCTAGTTATTAGTTATGCAATGTGAAGTAATTACATAACTACTTAGGTTGACTTTGTAAAAACTATATATTGTAATTGAAAATTTTTCATCTATCAGCATCTAGTTATTAGTTATGTAGTGTGAAGCAATTCTTTGAGTTTGAAATATGTGCAATGCAATGTAATCAACGATATGAATATAAACTACAAAAATCTAACTTTTACAATTTATTAGTTAAACTCTTTATTTTATTTTCTCTCTATATCTCTAGGCTATGGAAATGCCTTTAATTTTTTTTTTAAAAGTTTTTATCTCATAAATTGTTCTTTTTTTTACCTTTTTTTTTAATCTGATTTTTTCAAAAAATCTTATACTTTTGGTTTGTAAATTTTTCCCCAAAAGATTTTTTTTGCTATGATATAAACACATATCTTTTTGTAATATCAAGGATACTTTTTAAAACTTCCATGCATTGCTAATCTAAAAGGAAAAGTCTTTTGCCTAATCTGTATGCAGCCATGCTTTTGACATTGTCAAAAAGAGCAAATATGGACACCATCGATAAAAAAGATTTGTATTAACCAAATAGCCATGTACATAGACATCAATATATGTCGATATAAGTATAAAATATAGTTACAAAATAGCCACACAGGCTTACGCTCGAATACCATATAGGAATATAATGTCAAATATATCCAATACAGGATATGTACAAAATTTCCATGTCTAGGAATACAACAAAGGGCTCTGGAATCAAAATTCATTTCTCTCCATGCTCTGGAAATAAATTTTTTCCCTTTGTTTGCTGATCTGATGGCAATAAGTCTATCTGTCATTTATAATGTGCTTGAGGAGTGCTCTTGCTCCTCCTCCTATAGTTTAGCTCCTGGTGAAGTCTTAACTATTACAATAAGAAGTAAAGACATTAATATATAGAAATTACATTATAAGAAATGATATATTTAAAAAAATAATCGCTTACTGCCATCTCATGATCACTCTCCATGATGGAAATATTTGCATGCCGATGCTCAGGCATGCTCAAGCCCTGTATAAACCATCCAAATAGGAATTAAACTACGAAATCAATAATGGTTTGATTTTTCACTAGAATTAACATCTATAACAACAAATGTAAATTGAAATTTAGTAATTTTCCTCATACCTCCTCTATCAGAGCCATGGAGGATTGTATAGTGGATGAAACACCAATATCCATTTCCCTTGTAACATTTGGAGGTGTTCCCACAACCAACATCTGAAAATAAAACAACAAATTATTCAATCACAAAAAGTTACAATAGTGAGATCCATGTCATGACTTATAATGTATGAGATCTAATGATTTTTTTTTTTACCAAGAATGATGGGGAGAATAACACATACTCCATTTTGAAGGATGGGAAGACTTACAACCTTTCACCTCTCCTAGAAGAAGACAAGGAAAAGCATGAAGGGCCTAGTGTTTTGATGGTGGGTGAGAAGGAGTCCATGAAGGCCTTGAATGAAGGAGGAGGAAGAGGATTCTTCCTCATTATGAAGCCAAAAAGTGAAATAGATCTGCCCACAAAGAAGAAGGAAGATGCACCAAATGAAGTCCAAGAGTTGTTGGAAAGGTACAAGGACATAATGGTGAATGAATTACATAGTTCCCTACCTCCCATTAGGGATATAATCCACCATATTGACTTGATTCTAGGGGCTGCATTGCCTAATAAGGTTGCATACAAGATGACACCTGCTCAAAATGAGGAGATTGCAAGACAAGTGCAAGAGTTGATGGATAAAGGGGTAGTGAGGAAGAGTTTGAGCCCATGTGTTGTTCCTACTATCCTAGCACCAAGGAAGAATGGGAATTGGATGCTTTACACTGATTCAAGAGCCATTAATAGGATTGTGCAATCAAATATAGGTTCCTGATGCCAATAATGGAGGACCTCATGGATTGTCTATCAAGAGCATCTTGCTTTTCCAAGATTGATCTAAAGAGTGGGTACCATCAGATAAGGATTAGAGAGGGGGATGAATGGAAGAAAAATTTTAAGACTAATGAAGGGCTCTATGATTGGTTGGTGATGCCCTTTGGGTTATCAAATTCCCCTAGTACATTTATGTGCCTTATGAATAAGGTATTGAGACCTTTCATTGGAAATTTTGTTGTAGTTTATTTAGATGGTGTCCTTGTGTTTAGTAGGTCTAAAGAAGAACATTTGAAGCACCTTGGCATGGTACTAAGGAGGTTACAAGAGGATAAGTTGTTGATCAACATGGAAAAGTGTGAACTCATGAAGGAAGAACTAGTCTACCTTGGTTTTGTCATCTCCAAGGGAAGTTTGAAGATGTATCCTTCAAAGTTGCATGCTATTCTTACTCAAGGCCAACACCAAAATACATGGGAGATGAGCTTCCATGGAATTGCATGATTTTATAGAAAGTTCATCAAGAACTTTAGCCAAATTTGTGCACCAATCTTGGACACCATCAAATGAGGTAACAAAGGTAAGTTTTCTTGGACCAATGAGGCTAATAAAGGGTTTGAATATCTGAAAATGAGAGTAGCACAACAGCCTATAATTGTGCTCCCTAATTTTGATAAAGTTTTTACCATTGAGTGTGATGCTAGCAATCAAGCAATAGGGGCTATTTTGAGTCAAGAAGGCGGACCGGTTGCATTTTACAGTGAGAGGCTGAATGAAGAAAAGAGGAAGTATTCTTCCTATGATTTGGAATTGTATGCTATGGTCCAAGCCCTCAAAAAGTGGAGGCACTACTTGTTCCCTAAATAACTTGTTGTTTATACTAATAATTATGCCTTGAGTTCTTTGAATGCACATGAAGTGGGTAGAGTCTTTGCAATCCTATACTTTCACAATAAATCATAAGAAGGGAAAAGCAAATAAGGTGGGAGATGCTCTCAGTAGAAGGTCACTTGTAGTGCAAGAGATCCAACTCCAAAGCATGGGGGTTGAAGCATTGAAGGATATGTATCATGAAGATTCATATTTCAAGGAGGTATACAATGTTTGTGAGCAGCATTTGAATTCTTTTCATGGTGAATTCTCTGACTTTTTATTGCAAAATGGTTTTCTCTTCAAAGGAAGCCAATTGTGCATGCGTAAATTCTCAATGAGGGAGAATATCATAAAGGAGAAACACAGTGGGAGTCTTGGAGGTCATTTTGGCCTTGACAAGACATTAGAACAAGTTAGGAGATTTTACTATTGGCCAGAGTTACAGGTGAATGTGAGAAGGTATGTGGAAGGCTACATAATAAGTCAAAGGTCAAAGGGAACTTCATCAAATGTAGGAATCTATCAACCACTGCTCATTCCCAATAGGCCTTCGGAGTGTGTAAGTATCAACTTTGTCCTGGGGTTGCCTAGAACCCAAAAAGGTTTTGATAGCATCTTTGTGGTAGTTGATAGATTTAGTAAGATGGCACATTTTCTTCCTTGCAAATGCACCAATGATGCATCTCATATAGCAAGTCTCTTCTTTAAGGAGGTTGTTAGGATACATGGACTGCCTTTAAGCATTGTTTCTGAAAGGGATTATAAATTCATTGGTCACTTTTGGACAACCTTGTGGAAGAAACTCAAGGCAAAAATATGTCCTTTAGTTTAGCATACCATCCACAAATGGATTGACAAATTGAAGTGGTGAATAGATCATTTGGAAACCTCTTAAGATGCCTTACCAAGGAGCATGGACAAGCTTGGGATCTGATTTTACCTTAGGTTGAATTAGCATATAATGACTCCATGAATAGGAGCATTGGTAGAAGCCCTTTTGAGGTAGTCTATGGCATGCATCCTAGAGGGGTCTATGAACTAAGAGATCTACAAGGATTTTCTAGGAGAAGTTCTCAAGGTGAGGAATTTTTTGTTACAATCAAGTATATTCATCAAGAAGTGAAGGAAAACCTTCGAAAGAATGTTGACAAGTATAAGGAAAAGGTAGATTTAAAGAAGAGGAATGTCCAATTCAAGGTTGGAGACTTGGTGATGGCACACTTGAAGAAGGAGAGACTTCCAAAAGGAAAGTATACCAAACTCATGATGAAGAAGATAGGACCTTGCAAGGTGGTCTACAAGTTTTGCCAAAATGCTTATGAAATAAAGCTACCTCCTGGGATGGAAATCTCTCCTATCTTCAACATTTCTGACTCGTATCCTTTCAAAACTTTTGTGATATGATTGAGTGCTTGGTTACTATCAAAATAATGATATGATTGATGTTACTATTTTTTTTTAAGGTGTATAAGACAGGTTTGGTGACTTTGATGGTTGGATGGGTGACTATTATGAAGCCCTCTAAGCAAATTGGTGATTAACCACAAGATGATAATCAAAATTTTGTCACAGCAGGAGTTTGTAACCTATAAATAGATTGTTGTAGTCAAAATATGGTGAGTACAATGCTTGATAATGGATTGATAATAGTGAGGTATGGTTTAATTGATTTCTTGCCTTGGTGAATAAATGAAAGGATGAATTGTTCAAGTGTCAATAATCAAGTTTATGTTGTTTTTTATGGTGGTTGAGAATGATGTGAATCTAATTGATTAAGTCAAAGTTTTCTTTAATATGGTTTTTGCTTTGAATGAATCAATTGGAATACTAATTAGTGGAATGATAAATGATGGCCTATGGAATGGCTAAGAGAATTTGAGTGGATTTTGGTTGAATGAAAAGTAGATTTATGATGAAATTATATTTGATCTTCTCCTAATTCTATTTGGGATTGAAATCCCTTGAAGAAATGATGTTGATGGTGTTTGTTGGATGCTCTGCATCAGATGTACCCTGATGATTGAGTGTTTTGATATGATGCTCTGCATCACTAATTGCCTTGTCTATGCTATTACTTACTATTATGGTTTCATAGATTTTTTCCAAGCATCCATAGTTTGTCGTGGTGGTGCATCTTTACAAGCACATGCCTCCATGTGAAGTAATTGCATCGTGTTGCTTATGTTGAATTTCTAAACAACTATATTGTATAGTTGAGATTTTGTTATTTATCAACATCTAGTTATTAGTTATGGAATTTGAAGTACTAATGCTTTGAGTTGGAATGATGTGTAATGCAACATAACCAACAATATGAATATAAACTACACAAATCTATTAAGTAGAATTCATTAGTTAAGTTATCTTTATTCTATTACATCTGTGTACGTTTGAGTTAATCCACTGGCACTAGGAGGTGTTTGCTTGAAACCACCAATATTAGCCTGTTCAACATCCAAAATCACATGTATTAAAATACCATTCATAAAACAATGCTATTAACATGTAATAAATTTATAATTGTTTACTAGTTACATACCCCACTAATAGGTGTACTGCAGAAATAAGTAGGTGGAGGACTAGTGTATCCAGTCTCAGCACTGTGACCCTACAATTTTATTAAAATAATAAAACTAAATTAGTTAATCATGCGTTTTAGAATCAAAATTTAATAAATTAAATTCAATGAACATGCTAACTTTTACCTGACTATCAATGCCATATGCACGATGCAAAATGTTAGCCATCCTCTCCATCCCCGTAGCAGCATTTAGATCTTGTGTAGCAGCATACAAATCCTACGTAGTAGCATACGGATCCTGCGTAGCAGCCTCTTGTGTGCCGGTGGGGTCATATGAACAATTAGCCCCGCAAGATTGACACACATGGGTTCGAAGGCCACCACCCAAAGACTCCCCTGGATGGCGTTGTACAATAGGGCTACTATGATGGATGACACTTTCACAGATTGAAGTGTTGATCCTGGCAATGTCTCGATGGTACTCTCATTTCACAACAACTTGAGGGCATAACAATGTGCTCACGGGGAGCAACCCTAGCAAGAGGTCATCTCCCTTGCCATTACGGGATCTGTGGCTATGGATTGTGTGCCTATCTTGAGCCGACCCCACCTCTCCCTTAGAACTTCCCTCATATCAAAATAATTTGGGTTTGGACATCACCGAACTCACTATATAGTTTCCTAAGAAAATATTGGGGGACTTCACAATTATTGCACGGTGGGTAATCAAAGACCAAATACCATCTATCATAAAAATGGTTCCTAATATCTTGGTGGTGGCACCAATGAATAGGAAACCTCTTTGCATTGAGGGTAAGATTTTGATTTGTTTTAGGGTTAGTGAATAGAGAGCACAAATCACGTTTAGTAATTTTTAAATCTTTTACTTATTTATATGATAATTTTTTGACATAATATGCCCTGGTTGCTTGCCTCCTATATTGCCATCCAAATATTTGTTGGGTAATTGCATCTACATTTTTTAACATCTCTTTCAATGAATTTGCTAGACACATTCTTTCTGTGGTTGAAGCATTTGGATCACTCAACCTACTGATAAGATCCTCAAGTTGTTTTCTATTGTTGTCAATTTCACTCAGATTTTCTTGAGTGCCAAGAGGGTATTGAGTGATTGGTGGGGGAGGCTGATTTTGTTGTTGAGGTTGATTTTTTTGAGGATTTTGTTGTTGAGGATTTGCCTCTTCTTGTTGAGGATTTGCAGGATTTCCTACAAATTTAAAAAAAACAATCAAATCTAACAAAAAACAAACAAAATCAATTTCAAACTAAGAAATTCAAAACAAATAGTAGACAATACTTACCTCCCGCACCTCTTTGTCATCGTGGCACCATATTTGCAAAGAAAATCCAATTGTTGTTGATAAAATTTGTAGAAATCCTTCCTCCTAGAATGCGAGCGCGAAAGTGAGGGTTTTTGGCCGGGCAGAGCTGAGAAACAGTAAATAGAAAATGATAGTTTTAACATTTTTTCTTTTCTTTTAAAACAACATAACGTGAGCGCATTATAACATGCTCACATTATCTCTTTCCAAAAGCTTTTTTGGCCACAAAAGTGCAACCATCTTCATGCAATCGCCCTCATACTGAGATTTATCTGGAATTTTGAAAGATATCAGAATGGATTATCAAGCAATAGATGCATGTCCCAATGATCATATTATATATCATAAACAACATGAATTTGTAATAGAATGCCCAGAATGTCATATCAAGATATCAACAAATCAACTAACAAAAAAGGTGGCCTCGCAAGGTTCTTCTTATATTCCCATTATTCCACATATGTAATGATTATTTAGGTGTGAAAGCTTAGCACAATTTATGGATTACCATGCATGGAATAGAAGTGGAGATGACATTCTTCAAATGCCTGTGATGGTTTTGCATTTAGGACATGGAGGAAAAATGGCCACACTAAAGAAGAACTGCCTTGTAATCGGGCTTTCATTGGGAGGTGATCTAATCCATTTGGAGAGTTGAGATCTATTTACTCGGTGTGGCCTATTTTTGTTATCAACAATAACATTCCTCCATGGATTTCAATAAAGAGGAGCACATAATGTTGTCATGATTGTTCCAGGTATTTGTTTACATCAATTTTTTTAACGTAGTAGCATCTCATTTGTCTTATTTTTTGCATAATGACTATATTTTTTCATTCAATAGTCATGTACATTAATTTATATATATTGTATAAAATGGTTATAATAATTATGTAATGTTTATGTTCATTCAACTAGGTAAGTACCAAGTTAAAGATATGAATGTATATATCGAGCCTCTTATTGATGAGTTACTAAAGTTTATGGAATGGCGTCACTATGTATGACGTCTCTAGACCAATAGGACAAAGAAAATTTCAATTCCATGCAATGCTTGTATGGGCAATTCATGATGCCCCAGGGCTAACACATTTTTGTGGTATGTCATAACGTTCGACTGCACTTTAACAATATTTAATTTTATGAAGTAGATATCATGCATGTTTTAAAATAATCTATTCATTATATATAATTATAAAAATTGACATTTAATCTATATATATATGATCTTCGGGTCTTCAAACAAAGGGGAAATTGCATGTCCAATTTGTGGTCCAAAGATGAAATCTTGTCATTCAACAAGTTTAGGAAAGCAGGTGGTTGATGAGTATAGGAACTTCCTCCATAGAAATCAAGTATTGAACTACTGAAAAACATCTTTTCAATGGGAAGAAGAGGAGACTACATCAAAATCACGAAGAATGTCACCTCACCTATGGAAGTTGGAATATAATAGAATTAATCGTCAAGGTTATACATCGATCAAATTATTTATCTATCATATATGATATGTTTTGAATTTATATTTTTATATTGTGTTGTGTTTACTCATGTGTAATTGACAATGAAGGTTGTTGTTAATTTGATTAACTTATATGCTTCATGAAGATCGTCAAGGCATTAATGGTCGGCTTCCATAGGGACCAAAAAGTTATCCCAGACAATTTAGTAGGTTTCGCTACTATGGGCAGCTGCAAATTGTACATTTGTTTGATACAATGCATATCAGAAAAGAATATAACATAAAATTATGGAAAATATTGGATAGAAGGCATGACAAAGAAAAAATTGTCAAAATTTGTAGTGACATTTAGGAAGCCAATCATGCAATGAAAAATTTCATTCAATTAAATAGCGATGGAGACCAAATTAATATAAGTGCCCTTCCTTGGTTATTAACAGAGCATCAAAGCAATGCTAGAAAAGAAGTCATATGAAAAATTTGATTTCCCACAGGATTTGCTAAGAACATAAACAATATAATAACAAAGAAAGGTGAATTTGGGTCAGGGATGAAAATGCATGATTGGAATATATCAGCATTAAGATAATTATTCTAGTATATTATATACACTTGTATAATGAACGTAATTTTCAGTGTATTATGTTTACTACTTTTGGAAAAATAATGAAAAGATCATTTTATAATTGTTGCAGTACGTTCTACCTCTATCTCTCCCAGACAACTTTGACAACAATGTCAAGCAAGTTATATATAATCTTGGAAAATACATGAGGTAAGTAGCGATATTTGTTCAATTCATTGTATACATCTTATAATTGCCATTTGTTTTACTTGTTATATAATATACTGTATATTTTTGTTAAATCTTGTTAATATATTTGTGCCTTGAATCACTTGTAGATGGCTATTATCTAAAGAAATCCATAAAGAAGATATAAATTATTGGAAGAGAAAAATTCCTCGTCTAATGTGTGAAATGCAAAAGTGTCTACCTTCAACATTTTTCAATGCACAAGAACACTACCTCATACACCAAGTTGAGGAGATTGAATTGTGTGGACCTGTACACACAAGGTCAATGTGGATGGTTGAGAGGCACTTGAAATTTTTGAAGGCTTTGGTTAGACAAAGAGCACATCCTGAGGGTTCTATGGTGGAGGGATATATGGTATACCAGACCATGGTGTACATTAGTGAATATCTTTCTAAGTTTGTAGCAAAGATCCATGTATATCGCATTTGGGATCCCAACTCCATTAACAAATTCGAAGGGGAGTACCTGATGGGGAAAGGTAGATTGAGGAAAGTGAGAGGTAATTATAAGATTGTCATGGAGATTAATTGGAATACATTTTACACATGGTTTTTATGTATATTGTACTTATTTAATTTTTAATCTTCAATATACATCAATTATAAATTAAGGTCATATACTGTGGTATTTAACTAATTATATGTCGTTTGTGAATTTCAATTTTTTTTGATATAGTTGGTCGAGAGTGGGATGCACTACATTTGTACGTTGCAAACAATCTTGATTGGATGATGGTATGGATTGAACGATGCCAACAATCTAGTTGTGCATTAACATGGGAATGTGTGGCTTCATTGGTTAAAGAAGCTCATCGTAATGGAGATTCCAATGTTACACAAAGGGAAATTGATTTAGCATATGGTTTAAGAGATAAACAGGTATGTATAAATATATTAATCACCCATATTATTTAATTATTTTCAATTATATTGATGTATATATATGTTGAGATTGTTTTCTTTGCATACATTACACCAAGAATAAATATGTTTATCAACTGACAATATTGAAATAATTTTTACATGTTTGACATATCGTAGGTGAAACACCACAAGGCTATGTGGTGCAATGGTCATAAATTTTGAATCAAAATGTTGTATGACCTGAAGAAAACTTGTGATTCTAGTATAACTGTAGTCTTTCAGGTGACTAATTTTTCATCTAGAAGCGACATACATCCAGAAGTCTTAGAAAATCAATACTATGGGATTTTTGATGATATACTTGAGCGTGACTTTAAGTCCTTTAGATTAATTATGTTCATCGTCCTATGGTATAGGCTATGATTGAATGAAAATGATCCTGAGAGAACTTTTATTGAACATATTAATGGATTTACCATGGTTAATACAAGGTTGATCAAGCGAGCTGGAAATGAGCCCTATGTTCTTCCAAGGCAATGTGATTAGGCATTTTACTCAGAGGTTCCAGGTAAACCAAGTTGGTCATTTTTTGTTAGACATGATCCAAGAGGAAGGTCGGTAAAGTATATTGTGGTGAAAGAAGAAGATACTGAAGAACTAGAAGATGATGTAGATGATGATCAGGATCAACAGTTAGTTGATGATGTCCCTGACGAAGATGTCAAAGAGGAGGAACTAGATCATGATGATGTAGGAGTTAATTTTCATGAAGATGATATTCACGTGGATGATGACATTATCAAAACTGATAGTGATGACGATGATGATGATATGACCAATCCTTACAATGTCAAATCTAGATTAGATGATACATACAAAGAGTTTGATGAAGAAGAGGATCAATGACATTGAAATGTATGAGTTATGCAATTATATTATCTATTTGATATTAATTTCTTGATAGAATTATAGTTGACTTATGTGGTTACTGTTACCCAATTTTCACCCTCAGGCTCAATCAGGCAAGAAATCAATGTTCATAAGGACCAGATGGGATGTATCCATTGAGGATTACTTCATGCATCTGATGACATTTCAAAGGGAATTCAGTTGGGAGGCCTTCTTTGTTGGAAATATGCCTTAATAGTTATCGGCTCAGCCTCCACTAAAGCCAGGTCGGTATGAAAACTTCACTGTCTGGCCGATTGGCTGCTTTGATACTTTCTCTTTTGAATAGGTCACTGTGACCTAGTTTTTGTCTTGCAGAAAGAAGCTGTAGAGCCTATCGCTATGACAAGAAGGGTTTGGTATGACCTCTTATCACGTGGATTTCTCTAGCTGATAGGCCATTCAATCGTCAGTCGGGAAGACTCATGGCTACCACAGGTTTTAGGATAACTTATGGCACTCGGGGAAAGGTCCCAACGAAGAGTTAAGGTCTCACCAACAACACTTGGTTTAAAGTCATCGGGGAAACTCTCACCGGAAGTAATACTGTCGACAAGAAGTCTTACCAATGTGTAGAAGTCTCATCGATTGCATTTGGTTCGCCAACAAAGAGTTTTGGTAGGTCTTAGCGAAGGTGAAGGTTTCACCGAAAGAAGGAAGCATCAACAAAACTATCAAGCTTTGCCAAAGGGTCTCGCTGAAGTCACAAGGTCTCCTTGACTTAAAGATCTATCAGCGTGAGATGTAAATCAGAATAGGGTCTTGGTGACCAACTGAAGTCTCACCGAAGGGGTGTGGCTTCGATATAAGGAATGAAGATTGGCAAAGTGTCTTGCTGACACCAAAGGGTCTTGCCAATAACAAGATGAGCTCGCCAAGAGTTGGAAACTTTGACCATAGGTCTCACCGACTAGCAGGATGTCTCCCCGACATAAATGACATCGGTAGAGCTCCCAACCATCAGAGTGATGTCTTACCGACATCATGTAGTCTTAGTGACAGAGGAAAGATTGATATGACAAAGAGCTTCACCATGATGTCTCCCTGAATGTAGGATCTCTCACTGACAGCGATGGAATCACCCAATAAAGTGGCATCGGTATAACTCAGTGGTGCTCGCTATGACTTCTCCCCGATGGCGTTTGACTTGCCAAAGTTTTGGCGATATCAACATGACTCCAAAGTTCACCAAGACTCTCATCAACTATCGCATATTGTGCCAATAGTTTTTTGAGGGAATAATCACATCGGTGAGACACTTTTAGTGTCTCGCTGAGATGCGATTCTTTTCAGAAGAATTTTGACCGCCTACATAGTTTGCGTAGTGTGTGCCCAACCAATCAGAGAAGGCCAAAAGTGAGTCGTGGTGGTTTGACCAGGGAGAAGGTGATTAACAGAAGGAAAAGCAAAAACATCTCAGGAGCATTCAAAGTAGCTCGATTGGGGGGAATTCAAAGATCGAAACGAGGAGCATAAGTGAATACATTGGTTATAGAAAAATCAAGATGGCTTCCCTTGAAGGAAATATTTCACACCGACATGGACAACAGGGACACAATGGCAGATGACATTAACTCCATTAAAAGATCTATGAGAGATCTTTCTGGGACTGATATTTTTTGTAAGCACTAAGGGGCCGAGATCTTTTTTGTATATAAGGAATTTTTTCTTTTTTTGTAAAGGAGTTCAGAGGTATGCTCTTCTAAAGTCTGTGAGCCTTTTGTAGTCCTCTCTCAGACTAGCCCATTTTATGTAACTAAATTTCGAACATAATATACAAAAGCTACCTTGATTACCATTGATGGCCCACCATTTTTTCCTTCTGATTCTTGTCAAGTATAGTGCATTATTTTAAAGTGATTCATTGAGCTACTTAGTGAAATATTCTCTTTCCTTATAGCTTTTTGCTTCATGTCATGCCTTTCTTTGTAGAAGTAGTATCATGTAGGTTACAAACTGTGTTTACTTTATCCTACACATGAGCTTCTAGTTCGTGAAAATCTGCCTTTCCTTCTTGAAGGCATGTGCATGTCAAACCTATTTGAATGTTTGATCTAGAAGATCTTGTTGTGCAGTCTCATGGCTATCACAAGTATTCAAGTGTAGCTCAAGTAACTCATTGTTCCTATCATTTCAGTGTATCACCTTAGAGTTTAATTTTCATTTTTATGCATTATCTCTCTCCCTTTTCCATAAAAAAATTAGTAGTTTTAGGTGATACCCAAAGGAATCCGGCCTTGTCCGGAGGTTGACCTTTTCCTATAAAGAAACCCACATCTTTAGAGGTCTTCCCATGTTACACTGAGGTGTTGAACATCAGGTTCAATAAGGGTGCAACTTCAAGTGATAACAATTTTTTGGCACGCATGGTGGGATTGTCGAACAGACAGTTTGGAAATTATATGTCTATTATTGGTTTTTGATATGCATCCAGTAAACTTCAGGCCTTTCAGAGGTAAAATATTAGCATATCATTGTGACTCCAATTTCATAACAACTAGTTCGAGCAACCCAGGTGTCTGTAATTAATAAGGTTTGATCTTTAGGCTTGTTATTTCTCATGTCTTATCTCTAAAATGATTAGTTATTAGCAATATAGTGACTTGCCACTTCCATTCCATGGGAGTCATGTGTATATGTCCTCTCATCAGCCATACTATACAGAACAACCTATTTTTTTTTATGTCAAATGACCTAATATTAGTAGATTATTAGTATTTTCATCATGTTTCCCATCCTCCCACTCCTGGTCAACCTTTATGTCAGCCATTATATAATCAAAATCAACCCCAAGGGGAGGTTTCTAATGTTAACCAACATGATTATTTACATAATCAGCTTCTAAAGCATCCTTTCCAAGCTATGATGGATTTGCTCCAACAGTTTGACCGTGTGTTGTGGGCCTTGAGCCAGAAGTTTGAAAATATGCAAATTAATGATGTCAGTAAGGTGTTATCCTACATGTATGACATGTTGGTCGAAGTCAAGAAACATAAAAAGCTTATTTCACAATAGTAGGAGTTGGGATGTCAGTTTGAAGGAGATCTTGATGGAAAGATAATAGCCAAAGAGGAGCAAATGAAATTCTTATCTGCTTAGGTACAAGGTAGTCGAGCTTATTTAGATCATTAGGCACAAAGGTATGAGACACAGGAAGCCCTTTCCATTCCTAGTTTTAGCTCACTTTCTCTTGTAATGTTGAATCATCTGGTCAAAGAGGAGGCTTCCAGACATAGGTTTCCTAGCTTTAAACAAGAAGAACCTTCCAAGCTCTTTAGTGAGCCTATCAATAAGTATTCTACCCTTAGGATTCCAAGTTGGAAAGTCCCATCTCAGTCACCTTGTGAGTTTCCTTCACCTATCATGCAAATAAAATCATGCTTTGGCATCTAGGAAGTAAAAGAAGTGAAGATATTTGACCAATATAGCTCACTCAGCTTGGAGGAGACTAAAAATATTGATTTGCTACATCTGGCTATGGAGGAATACAAACTACAACTGCAAAAGGCTGAACTGGAGAAGAATTCTCAAAAATTTTCTTGCAATGTTCTAGCTAATGGTCCTCCCATTGTCCTACAAGATGGTGAAAATGTTCCAACAGGACAACAAGGTGAAATGGTAGAAAAGGATGACCAAGAAGAGCAATGTACGGTCTGGAATGAAGAAGGTGTGATTTTTCCCACTCTAGACGCTATCTCAGAGCAACAAGAAGACATTAATCAGCTACAGGTTCAAGAGTCAAGACAACAACAGTGAATAATTGAACATCAAGAAAGCATGGGTGGGTTGCTTATTGATGATAAGAAGCAAGACAATAGGGCCTCAATTCAAGGAAAACAACTTGGGATTGAACCTGATATTATCCTCCAAGCTGGGAGCTTTGATGTTTTTGAACATGTTGGGGTTGACAAAGCTACTATTGAGTTTTTTGAGGAGGAAGCTAACTTTGATCCTTGTGAAGACTTAGAAGTAGTTGATAGTCATGATGAACTAGGACAACAAGTTCATGAACTTGAACAAATGTTGAAACATCAGGAGGAGCCTAATGAGCCTGATTTGCAAGGTTATAATTGGTTGAAGGGGCTTCCATTCCATTATGCAGAGGAGCTTGAGGCTACATCATTGCTTGAATTGTTGCCCCCCTTTATTGAAGAAAACAAGCCTGAATCAAAATGTAACTCTTCCAGTGATGATGAGAATTATGAGCAGCTTCCATTCTGGTCTATAAAGGAGCCTGAGGTTGATGGATTGATTAAATATGTGATGGAAGAAGCTATCTCTTTGTTCTTTGTTGAAGAAATGAGTGTTCATTTGGGAAAGCATGAACATACTAAAGAGGTTTCTATTCTTTCATGAATTCATTCAAAGAGATTAGCTCTTCCTATCCAGCAAGGTGATAGAATGGCAACTCATGAGCAAAAGATTAGCAAGGAAAGTGCAAGCTTTTCCCTTACTAGAGGCTTCCCTATTAGGAATCTAGCCAAAATGGAGACCACCAAAGATATCGATACCTTGCTTACACCCAAGCATGAGGGTACAACTATGGAGGAACAGACTCAAGTTACCTTTCCACCTCAGAACGAGAATGTTTACATTCTATATGAAAAGGTTAGTAAACTTGAATATGTTCTACAAGAGATCTTACAACCATCCGTTGAAGTGTTATGCATGCTTCATTTCTCTTTAGTTGTTCTCCAACATGGCAAACATTGTAAATTTTTTAGGAGCGGCAGTTATTTTACCCAACTTGTCAATGGGTTTTTTTGACCAATTTCTTATTGGTTAGTGTAGGGTAGGTTTAGATGTAGTTTACATTCCCTAAGTGCTGCCCCAGCATAGTCAATAGTTTTTATTTCAGTTTTCCCTATTTTCAATAAGTACGTGTTGTGTTCTATGAGGCTCAAGCAAGTTCCAAGCATGTAAAAAGCTGCTCTTGATCTATTTCTAAGTTTTCCCTAATGACTCTATGCCCAATGGATAGGCCTAGGCTACTGGTCTTCATGTTTAGTAGGCAAACATCTAACAAAGGTCACCAGAAATGTTACCCAATTTTCACCCTCAGGCTCAATCAGGTAAGGCATCGATGTTGCAGATGTTTGTAAGGGCCAGATCGAATGTCTCCATTGAGGATTACTTCATGCATCTGATGAAATTTCACAGGGAATTTAGTTGGGAGGCCTTCTTTGTTGGAAATATGCCTTAATAGTTATAGGCTCAGCCTCCACTAAAGCTAGGTCGGTATGACAACTTCACTATCTGGCCAATTGGATGCTTTGATACTTTATGTTTTGAATAGGTCATTGTGACCTAGTTTCTGTCTTGTCGAACGAAGTTGTAGAGCCTATCGCTATGACAGGAAGGGTTCAGTATGACCTCTTATTGCATGGATTTCTCTAGCTGATAGGCCATTCAATTGTCAGTCAGGAAGACTCATGGTGACCATGGGCTTCGGGATAACTTATGGCGCTTAGGGAAAGGTCCCAGCTAAGAGTTAAGGTCTCATCGATAGCAGTTGGTTTAAAGTCATCGGTGAAACTCTCGCCAGAAGTAATACTGTCAGTAAGAAGTCTTACCGATGTGTAGAAGTCTCACCGACTGCATTTTGTTCCCCAACAAAGAGTCTTAGTAGGAGGTCTTAGTGAAGGCGAAGGTCTCATCGAAAGAAGACAGTGTCAGAAAAAATAGCGAGCTTTACCAAAGGGTCTCACCAAAGTCACAAGGTCTCCTCGACTTAAAGATCTATCAACGTGAGATGTAAATCGGAACAAGGTCCTGGCGACCAACTGAAGTCTCACCGAAGGGGTGTGGCTTCGGTATAAGGAATGAAGATCAGCAAGGTGTCTCATCGACACCAAAGGGTCTTGCTGACAATAGGATGAGCTTGCCAAGAGTTGGAAACTTTGACCATAGGTCTCACCGACTAGTAGGATGTCTCCCTGACATAAATGACATCAGTAGAGCTCCCAACTGTTAGAGTGATGTCTTATCGACATCATGTGGTCTCAATGATAGAGGAAAGATCAATATGACAAAGATCTTCGCCATGATGTCTCCCCAAACGTAGGATCTCTCGCCAACAACGATGGAATCGCCAAATAAAGCGACATCTATATAACTCAGTGGTGTTTGCTATGAATTCTCCCCGATGTCATTTGACTTGCCGATGTTTTGGCGATATTAACGTGACTCCAAAGTTCACCAAGACTCTCATTGACTTTCGCATATTGTGCTAGTAGTTTTTTGAGGGCATAATCACATTGGTGAGACACTTTTAGTGTCTCGCTGAGATGCGATTATTTTCAAAAGAATTTTGAATGCCTACAGAGTCTATGCAGTGTGTTCCCAACCAATCAGAGAAGGACAAAAGTGAGCCGTGGTGGTTTGACCAGGGAGAAGGTGATTAACAGAAGGAAAATCAATGTAAGCTCAGGAACATTCAAAGTAGCTCGACTGGGGGGAATTCAAAGATTGACATAAGGAGCAGAAGTGAATACAGTGGTTATAGAAAAAACAAGATGGCTTTTCCTGAAGGAAATCTTTCACACTGACATGGACAACAGGGACACAATGGCAGATGACATTAATTCCAAAAAAAGATCTATGGGAGATCTTTCTGGGACTAATATTTTTTGTAAGCCCTAATGGGCTAAGATCTTTTATGTATATAAGGCATTTTTTCTTTTTTTGTAAAGGAGTTCTGAGGTATGCTCTTCTGAAGTCTGTGACCCTTTTGTAGTCCTCTCTCATACTAGCACATTTTTTGTAACTCAATTTCGAACATAATATACAAAAGCTACCTTGATTACCATTGATGGCCCATCATTTTTGCCTTCTGATTCTTGTCAAGTATAGTGCATTCTTTTTAAGTGATTCATTTAGCTACTTAGTGAAATATTCTCTTTCCTTATAGCTTTTTGCTTCATGTCATGCCTTTCTTTGCAGAAGTAGTATCATGTAGGTTACAAAATATGTTTACTTAATCTTGCACATGAGCTTCTAGTTCGTGAAAATCTGCCTTTCCTTCTTGAAGGCATGTGCATGTCAAACCTGTTTGAATGTGTGATCTACATGATCTTGTTGTGCAGTCTCATGGCTATGACAAGTATTCAAGTGTAGCTCAAGTATCTCATTGTTCCTATCATTTCAGTGCATCACCTTAGAGTTTAATTTTCATTTTTATGCATTATCTCTCTCCCTTTTCCTTCAAAAAATCAGTAGTTTTAGGTGATACCCAAAGGAAGCCGGCCTTCTCCAGAGGTTGACCTTTGCCTATAAAGAAACCCACATCTTTAGAGGTCTTCCCATGTTACACTGAGGCGTTGAACATTAGGTTCAACAAGGGTGCAACTTCAGGTGATAACAGTTACATAATTAATTCATGATGTTTTTAATTTTTATGCCATTACATAATTAATTTAATGATGTACTTTTTAATGTTTGAATTGTCAAAAAATTAAAACATTTTAATAGTGATGTTACTAACCTTGAAATTAGTGCATTTTATGTTTCATATGATCATAAAATATTAAAAATTTAGTTGTAGAGGTGGTTGTTTAGTGGTTGACATGTAAAGTCCTTTAAAATTTATAAAGTGATCATTGTAATGGTTGTTGATGGTTGAGGATTTAAAATACAAGCTCTTGTCATTCAAAAATCAATGTTTTTCTTCAAAATTTCTATTTTTTTCTTGTTATGCAGGAATGCACAGTCACATGCAGTCATATTTTGAAGTGAAACCAATTCCAGGTTGGGAAGATATGTGTTAGCTTTGATTTGAATCTGATTTGAGGGCTTTAGGCGTTGATTTGAGTTAGAAAGCTTCATTTCTTTGCATATAGCCTAGTTACCCTATTTTTGAAGGTTTTGTAGTCCAAACATGATATAAAGGGGCTCTTACACTTTTTGTGATTACTGTAGCTTGTGTAAGAGTCCCCATGGATACTGTTGTAGGATGCATGAATAGGGCATAGGATGAGAAATATAGAAGGTATAGCTACTATCCTCAAGAATTTTTTGAAGAAAGGCATGTGAAATGAGAGGTACTTTCTGGCCCCATGCTTGTTTTCTCCTTCATTTTCTATAAGAAGGATTTCAAGGCCAGAAGTATGGGTTAGCAAGTTAGATATTTTTTGGTTAAGTCTAGGTAGAGTTGTAGAGAAAATTGTAAATTTCGATGGTTTTAAGGAAAATGCAATTTAGGTTTTGAGTCATTCTATAGTAGGTTTTGAATTCATGGGGATTTGATGTTTTATGACAATCCTAGCATTTGAATTGAAATGATTAATTCAAACTAATGTATCTCCATTGTACATGCATATCTAAATTTTGAATAAGATAATCAAGGGTTGTCTCGTTCATCTCACTCTTGTGGTGTGTATGATTTCTATTTTGGCTTTAATTCAAGGAATTAATTAAAATGTTTGAATGGGATTGTAGGTGGATATGTTCTATATAAGGATTTGATAAGTTTTATTGGGTTAGAATACATGTTAATGAAATTGTAAAGCAATGTCTCAAGGTTCTTATATGTTATGTGTTAAATCTATCATAAACCCTTAGATGTTTATGAATTTGACTCCCTCAATGGATTTATGGCACTGATGTAAGTTGTACTAATTTGTATGGTTTGGTATTTTGTTTTTCTTTACCTAGCGCTTGCTAAAAATTGCAAATCTATGACTATTTTACACTGTGGAATGTGTTGTAGTTATCTCATGCTCCAAATAGTTGATATTACTGATGAACAACCAATTCTATTCAATATTATGCTATTATGTTGAGCTATTAAATGAGATTATCTATTGTTGTTAATGTTGTTTACGATAATGGTATAGAGGTTGTAAACGCATTAAGGGATCACCCTCCTAGGTCTTGTAGATTCCAAAGTGTAGAAGGTTTTTAAAATCCTCGTCAGGTTGTCCAGGTCATTCGAGCTACCCTTGATTGGAATTGGCAATTCCATAGGTAAATTAGAAGACCAACCTGGTTACAGTAAAAACAACCAACACGTATAGGGGAGAGATATAGAGGGATTTAGTGAGAGAGAGAGGGAGGGAGTGGGAGAGAGATAGAGGGTAGAGGGCTATAGGTAGAGAGGAGGGAGATAAGAGTGAGAGTGAGAGAGAGAGACTTGAGAGAGGGAGATGGGGTAGGAGGGTGAGACTTGAGAGAGGGAGGAGGAGGAGTGGGAGAAGAGATTAAGGTAGAGGGTTTAAGGGTTTAGAGTTTAAGGGTTAATGGTTTAGGGTTTAGGGTTAAAGGTAGAGGGGAGAGAGATAGGGGAGTGAGTGAGAAGAGACTTGAGAGAGGGAGAGAGAGGGGTAGGAGGAGAGTCTCTCTCTCTTGAGAGGGAGAAGTGGGAGAGATCTGAGGGGTAGAGGTTAAGCATAGAGGGTAAGAGGTTTAAGGGTTAAGGGTTTAGGGTTTAAAAGGTGGGGAGAGAGAATAGAATTGAGTAAGAGACCCTAAGAGAGGAGGGGGTAGGAGGGAGAGTCTTGAAAGAGAGAGAGAGGGAGGGAGTGGGAGAGAGATAAACGGTAGATGATTTAAGGATTTAAGGGTTAAGGGTAGAGGGCTAAGGGTAGAGTGGAGAGACTTAGGAGAGAGTGAGTGATAGAGAGAGAGAGTTAGGAGGGGGAAGGGAGATGGAAATAGGGGAGGAAGGGGAGAGAGAGATACTTGAGAGAGGGAGTGGTGCTAGGACGAAGAGACTTCAGAGAGAGAGAGGGATGGAGTGGGAGATAGATAGAGGGAGAAAGGGTTAAGGGTAGAGGGTAGAGGATTTAAGTGTTTAGGGTTTGAGGATTAAGGGTTTAGGGTTTAAGGGTAGAGGGGAGACACATAGAGGGAGTGAGTGAGAGATAGAGAGATACCTAAGAGAGGGAGATGGGGTAGGAGGGAGAGACTTGAGAGAGAGAGAGAGGGTAGAGGTATTAGAGGTAGAGGTTTAAAAAGAGGGTTTAGAGTATAAGGGTTAAAGAGGTTTGGTTTGGGGTTAAGGGTGAGAGAGATATAGAGAGTGAGTGAGAAGACCCTAAGAGAGGGAGGGGGTGGGAGGGAGATAATTGAGAGAGAGAGAGAGGGGGTAGGGGTAGAGGGGTAGAGGGTTTTAGGGGTTTGGGGTTTAAGGGTTAAGGGTTTAGGGTTATGGGTAGAGAGAGAGATAGAGGGATTCAATGAGAGAAAGAGAGGGAGGTGGGAGAGATAGAGGTAGAGGTTGGGGTGGGGGAGAAATGAGAGTGAGTGAGAGAGACCTAAGGAGGGAGAGGGGTAGGAGGGTGATGCTTGAGGAGAGAGAGGGGGAAGAGGGAGAGTGGGAGAGATAAGGGGTAGAGGGTTAAGCATTAGAGGTAGAGGTTTAGGGTTTAGAGTTTAAGGGTTAAGGGTTTAGGGTTTAGGGTAGAGAGTGAGATAGAGGGAGTGGGAGAGAGAATAGACCTAAGATAGGGAGAGGGGTTAAGAGGAGAGACTTGAGAGAGAGAGAGGGTAGAGGGTTTAAGGGTTTGGGGTTTAAGGGTTAAGGGTTAATGGATTAGGGTTTAGGGTTATGGGTAGTGATGGAACTTCAGATTTTTGTTCTCTGTATTCTATTTTATCCTACCTTGTGTCTCTGGTCATCTATGGTGGTTGGGAAAAGCTTAAGGTTGGGGTTTTACCTTCGTCTTCATGTAAAACCCTAGTGTTCATCTTACACCTTGGATGGGATCTATTTGGCCGTTACTTTTTGGGAAGGTTTTAAAATGACTTAAGCCCCATCGCTTCATCTAGGATGGGCCCCCTTTTGTTTTATTGTTTTATTTCCTTCACCTGACTTTATTTTTCCTAAGTCTTTTGTTGGTCCCATGTTCCCTTGTTAAAACAACTTATGTCATTTTTTGTCATTGGCTTAGTGATGTCCCCTTATTCCTTTAGGGGAGAGGGCCTAGTAGTCGTACAGGCTAACTTTCTCAGCATGTAGCAATTGACTGGATTATCGTAGAACCTTTGTTTTTTTTTGAAATGTAGACTAGTCTCTTATTTATCTATAACTAAGGTTTGGAGGCGCGACTCATCATGCAATTTGCCACATTGGAAAATATTTTGAGAAGTGTATAAAATTTGACTTTTTAAAGGTTCGACCAAAACTTAATCATGGAACCCCCAATCGTTGAACAAACAAATATCATTTGTTGCTTGTAGAATATCATATTTTTATTTAAATTAAAATTAATATACAACCTAAGTGGACCAAATACTTATTGATAACCATAAATCTTTGATATGTCTACGTTTTATATTGAACACATATGGACTAATAGTTGAACACAAAAATCTATTTGTTGTTATAAAAACAACACATAATTATTTAAAATACAACTTATATTGAACAAAAATGGACCAATAGTTGAACACTAAATTTTTTTGAAAATCCTTCACATTTAATGGGAAAATACATGTTATTTATTGTGCTCACCTTTTATATTTGCGATAGGAGAAACTATTAATATTAAATTATCCAATGCTTGTACATTGCTACCCCAATTGTTGTACACATAAGAACAATAATTTTTCGCTATGATAACAATACTTGTTTAAATCAGTGTCTTATTTTATTAAATGAGCATTTTTTTTAAAAATGATATACTTATCGTGGAGAGTTATGATATTTTATTTGAAACAAAAAAATACTTATTTCACTTCTTCATGAATGTATTTATGTTTTTTTCATATAACATTTAGAGGTTCTCATGTGTTCAAATATGGGTCCATTTTTTTTATCAACTTTTGGTTTTTTCTTTATTTACATTTGGATTGTTTATTTACAATATATAGTATAAATATGTGGTAAGACTAGGTATTATCATCATGATTGAGTGCACAACTATTGGATCCCACATGACTACTGGGCCCTCTCCCCTAATAAATGTTTTTATTTTGCAGAGGGAAAAGTTCGCATGGCCATAGATCAATTGTCGTGTGATCTCAGCTATTCCCCGCCATCCCGCGATGACCCCACCACACTGTCTTTGTTGATCGTGATATCACAGGTGAGCACCACGTGTCTCATTCGGTGAAGCTGAAGGAATGATAAATACTTTGATGCATCTTTAATACATTATGCCACGAGTTACTAAAGCAGTTATAAGATGCACGTGTTTTAAATCAACAAAGATGTTATATTATTGGTAGAAAGGTGCTCGATGGTTAATAACAAGGTTGGCGACTGTGTTGAACGAATAGGATTGCCAATGGTTGAGATCCATGGTTTCCTGCCATCATGTGACCAAAATTTGTGAGGCCTTTATTGATTGTGATATCACGGGTGGGCACCACGTGGATCTCCTTGGCAATGACTAGTATGGTGGGCCCCTTATTGCCATGATGGAGACTATGTTAGTTTGCTTTCAAGGCAATCATCCGATGATCTGACCAAGGTGAAGGATCGATGACTAATATTTGAATTTGCATCAAATGTGATTAGAGCCATTCATGCAACATGTGAGTAAGCTTTAATGGTAGCCATGACATCTACTGCCATGTTTTGATCGAAATAAAGCAACTATTCTTCTCCTTTTGATATCACAAATCATTCAAAACATCTTAAATGGGGATTGTAGGTGGATATTTTCTATATAAGGATTTGATAAGTAGTATTGGGTTAGAATACATGTTGATGAAATTGTAAAGCAATGTGCTCAAGGATCTTATATGTTATGTGTTAAATCTGTCATAAACCCTTAGATGTTTATGAATTTGACTCCCTCAATGGATATATGGAATTGATGTAATTTGTACTAATTTGTATGGTTCAGTATTTTTTTGGTCTCTACCTAGCACTTGCTACAAATTGCAAATCAATGACTATTTTACACTATGGAATGTGTTGTAGTTATCTCATGCTTCAAATAGTTGATATTACCGATGAACAACCAGTTCAATTCAATATTGTGCTATTATGTTGAGATATTAAATGAGATTATCTATTGTTGTTAATGTTGTTTACGATAATGGTACAAAGGTTGTAAATGCATTAAGGAATCACCCTCCTGGGTCTTATAGAGCCCAAATTGTAGGAGGTCTTTTAAATCATCATCAGTTGGTCTAGGTCCTTCGAGCTGCCCTTGATTGGAATTGACAATTCCATAGGTAAATTAGAAGACCAACCTATTTACAGTAAAAAAAACCTACAAGTAGAGGGGAGAGAGATAGAGGGATTCAGTGAGAGAGAGATGGAGGGAGTGGGAGAGAGATAGAGGGTAGAGGGTTAAGGGTAGAGGGGGGAAATAAGAGTGAGTAAGAGAGAGAGATACTTGAGAGAGGGAGAGGGGGTAGGAGGGTGAGACTTGAGAGAGAGGGAGGGAGGGAGGGAGTGGGAGAGTTTAAGAGTTAATGGTTTAGGGTTTAGGGTTAAAGGTAGAGGGGAGAGAGATAGAGAGAGTGAGTGAGAGAGAGAGACCTGAGAAAGGGAGAGGGGGTAGGGGGGAGAGTCTTGAGAGAGAGATGGAGGGAGTGGGAGAGAGTTAGAGGGTAAAGGATTTAAGGATTTAATGGTTAAGGGTAGAGGGCTAAGGGTAGAGTGGAGAGACTTAGGGGAGAGAGAGAGAGAGAGAGAGAGAGAGAGAGAGAGAGAGAGAGAGAGAG
>VDFB02000008.1:122630397-123009166 GCA_007258455.2 Sequoia sempervirens
AGATAGAGGGAGGGGGGGTTAAGGGTAGAGGGTAGATGGTTTAAGGGTTTAGGGTTAAGGGTGGAGGGGAGAGAAATAGAGGGAGTGAGTGAGAGAGAGAAATGCCTAAGATAGGGAGAAGGGGTAGGATGGAGAGAATTGAGACAAAGTGAGTGAGTGAGAGAGAGACCTAAGAGAGTAAGTGGTGCTAGGAGGGAGAGACTTGAGGGAGAGAGAGATAATGGAAGGGAGGGTTAAGGGTTGAGAGAGACCTAAGAGAGGGAGATGGGGTAGGATGGATAGACTTGAGAGAGAGAGAGGGAGGGAGTGGAAGAGAGATAGAGGGAGGGGGTTAAGGGTAGAGGGAAGTGTTGGTTTTGTTTTACAATGTAACCAGGTTGGTCTTCTCATCTACATATAGAATTTATAATCCCAATCAAGGGCAGATTGAAGGACCTAGACCAACTGACGAGGACTTTAAAAAATCATCCTACACTTCAAGCTCTGCAAGACCCGGGAGGGTGATCCCTTAATGTGTTTACAACCTCTACACCAATATCATAAACAAAATTAACAATAAAAGATAATCTCATTTAATACCTCAACATAATAGGATAATATCGAATAGAATTGGCTATTCATCGACATTATCAACTATTTGGAGCATGAGATAACTACAAGTACACAATCCCAAGATAAAATATGTCATTGATTTGCAATATTTAGCAAGCTCTAGGTAAAGACGAACAAATACTGAATCATACAACTTAGATCAGTGCCATATATCCATTGTGGGAGTCAAATTCATAAGAATTCAAGGGTTTATGAAAGATTTAACACATAACATATCCGATCCCTTATAGCATTACATTGCAATCTCATCAATATGTATTCTAACCCAATACTACTTATCAAATCCTTATACAAAACATCTCCGCCTATAATCCCATTTAAGGATTTTAATTAATCCCTTGAATTAAAGCTAAAATAAGGATCATACACACCACAACAATGAGATGAATGAAACAACCCTTAGTTTTCTTATTCAAAATTTAGATATTTATGTACATTAGAGAGACATGAGTTTGAATTTATCATTTCAACTCAAATGCTAGTACTATTATACAACATTAAATCCCCATGAATTCAAAACCTATTATAGAATGACTCAGAACCTAAATTACATTTTCTAAAAGCATCAAAATTTACAATTTTCTCTGCAACTTCACCTAGACTCAACCCAAAATTATCTAACTTCCTAACCCATAGTTCTGGCCTTGAAATCCTTCTTATAGAAAATGAAGGGAAAAAGCATTAGGCCAGAAAGTACACATGTCACCAAGAAATTGGAATACCTGGTGACATTCAAAAAATTGTTACAACATCAATCACCCTGGAGAATATTCAAATTCATCGTGCCAGCTGAGAAAAGTTGATGCAGCAACAAAAGCCATAAGAATCCCATGGCAAGACTGCCACCAAAGTAAAACTAGAAACCGTTGTAACTGCAACAACTTATTTGCCAACCGTTAGTAGCCCACTTCTTTTATTCTTCCTTAGTTAAATATTTAGTTACCCCTTTCTGATATTCTTCATCAGTTGCCCAGTCAAAATTAATTACCTCATTTACCTTAGCATTATAAGGTGTATATTTAACTGCTACATGATTTGTATCTCTTTCAAAAGATTCCAAAAATGAGCTGGTGCTAATGATTTTATCCATACAACTCACCAACAAATCATAATTCGAGTCATCACAAATTAATTTAATTTGGTTGTTGATGACCTCATTTTCCTGATCTTGCCACCACTGGAGTGACCTGATATTCCCCTACTCATCAATTATATCAGGTAACAATGTGTTACCCCAATCATCAAAATTATTCACCAATTCCCTGATCCTCCTACTCAAGTCATCTGGTAAGGTCTGAAAACCTTGCAATGATTGGGGCCTATTATTTGTATCAAACCTTGAGGCTATATACATTATACACAAATCACTATCCCTAGGGATCCAATTTTCAATTAGTGGTATCACTACCTCCTGGTGCCTATCTATATTCTTTATTGCATCAACTAATAAATAATGTAAAGAATGTATGGATGATAATCTATTATCAACCTTTTCATTTAAGTGCCTCAAGACAACAGTGACAATCTCCTTTTTCTTTGAAAGAGATCCCTCCTCACTTACCTTTAATGATGCCTGCAATTCTTCAATTTTTTGCATGAGCTGCTTCTTTGTAGGATCAACAAAACACTTTGTTTCTTCATCAATTTGTTCTAAAGGAGGGGTGAGGGAAGGATTCTGACTAGGAGACCCTAGTGTGGAAACAATTGGAGAAGCAATAGGCATTGACCCTGATGTGGAAGGTAATGAACTGATTCCTGGAGCACTTGATGTCTCCCCAATCTATTTATTCCTTAACCTATCCACCTCGGTCTGCAACTCAACATTATTTTGCTGCATTTTGTTGTATTCATCAGTCAAAAGGTTATACTTCTCCATCAGGCTCTTCTTTTCAGCCTCTTCTCTTTCAACAGTCTTTTGGGCCAATTTTTCCACATTCATAGTTAGATTAGTGGCCTCAGTGGTTGAGGTCTCTAAAGCTCTTTTTATTATTAACCCTCCTCTAAAATTTGGGTTAATATCTGTAACATCTGGATTTATCCCTTGTGGGTCCAATGCCCAAACTGCCAAAGTCTCATACTCTTCACTGAAGGCAGAGTCTTGCAGTGTTTTCTTGACCTTTTCTTCAAATTCTTGCAAAGGATGCTTGGACTTTAGAATAGCATTAAATGCTACAACATCTGCAATTTCCCATTCAGGAAGAATCAATACAACAACCTGAGTCACCAATTATTTTCCTTCCTTAGGAGTAATATTCTTGAATTCTTCCATTAATTCAACTTTCACTTCCTCATCATTCTCCTGGTCTGACCTGTCAGGTCTCAACTCTCTCCTTTTTACATTTATCTTAATATCCCTCAAATTTCATCCTCCATACCAATTGTAAGAAGACAAGAGTTTGTATAAATGCATCATCATCAAGAAACTCCTTACATGCCTCCATTCTTGCATCTTGTACACATTTTCCTTTCATATCCAAACTGGATAAAACCAATTCAGCTGACCTAGGAGGGGAAGGCATACCAATCTGCATATCTTGATCAGCAACAGTAATCTCATCCATCACATCCTCTGGTGGCTGATCAGTCCTTTTCCTCTTAGGGATTGGTTCAGATGGTTGTGATAAAGGGCTATCTTTTGGTGATGATTCTAGATCAACAATCTTAATTGCCCCAGGTGTTTTGAGCTTTGGACTTGGCTGTGTAGGCAATTTCATTATTTGTTTACCTTTCTTGTCCACTTCTTCTTCATCATTGTTGTCATCCTTTTTCCTCTTGTAAATGGGCCACCTTTCTATAGGTTGGTATGTTGGCTTTGTTTCCATTGGCCTGGCTCCTTGTTCCTGCACACCCAGACTCAATTCCAAGTTTATCTTCTTGGTCCTCAAGGTACCCATAATTTCTTTGAAGTTCTCCATCAGAAAATCAATTTTCTTATGATGTGGACTGAACTCCAACAATGGATCATACTTTGGATCCATTTTGTGCACAATATCTAATAGCTTATCATAAGCTATCCATTTCTCCTTGTTCAACTCCTGCCTATTTAGATCAAATTCATTTGTAATTAGGTCCTCAGGAAAGTCAAACTCATGCACAAAATTGCCACCCTTTATTCTCTGTCTGAAAAGGGAAAAGAAGGCCTCAAGATCATGTTTCCTCTTTGGACCACACCTTAAGTGGTAATCATCAAATAATTTTCTAAAGTGTACCCATCCACCCTTTGAAAATACAAAATTAGATACCAGTGTATAATCTAGGAAAAAGGTTCCCTTAGCCCTCCCAGTGAGGTTATCCTCATGGATACAACCTATTTTCCACATAACCTCTACAAATCCCACTCTTGGTGGCACATTATATGGTAGTACATGGGGGGTTCCTTGAAAACCATATACCCTCAAAACAATGCTGACTATGTATGGAATAATGTCACCCTAGTTATGGTAGACTTTTAATTTTGGCCTCCTCCCCTTCGGTCTGAGGAAATCATGCAATTCCTTAGGGATCATGGGTACATTCACCATCAGTTTCGCCCTCAATCTAGAAGCAAAGCAATTATCAAATTGCACATAACTGGTGCCTTCTTTATTACATGATAAGTCTATAGTCCATATTTGTACATGCAATATTTCTCCATCAAAAAATTTCCTTAATTCCATCTTCTTAGAAAAGAAGTCAACATTCTTACAGAAGAACATATGCATAAACATAGAATACCAAAAGAATTGAGTGCTCGTATCATTCCGCTGGAACTTTGACAGCCCTTCATGTATCCTTTCAGCAAAGAAGGAGGCAAAATCATATGTCACCGAGAAATTGGGGTGTTGTATTTGCACCCCCATAAACATGTAGGCAATGGGCATCACTGTGCTAGGATTGAAACCTAAAATCTGGCACAATGAATAAAAAGTTGCCAAGAAATGATTTTCAAAGCAATTTACTCTGAATGGTTCTTGGTCACTGGGGCTAATAATATGAAATCTTGAACCCCTTTCCCTAGAAGCAACTTAGCTCTGAAAAGAGACTTTAATTTTCCATATTCCTACTTCATTTCCTCAAGATTGATAGGAACCAAGTATACACGTGGCTCACTCAAATCAAAACCTTGTTGGACCTCTTCTATATTAATGCTCAATAGAACCCTTCCATCATTGTCCCTGATTACTCACATGGCAGGGTCATATCTTGCACCCACGACCCTAAGAAAATCTATATCAGGGAACAAATTTGGCACAACTAGCTTCCCCATATCATACATCTAGCCTTTTGAGAAGGGGTGAGGCAAATTCCTTTGGCCATACCATAGCCTAAACATCTCCAAACCTGTAAGAGGAACCCTAGCATCGGCCATATTTGAACAATTATATACCAATCCCTCCCCTAGGATTTTTCCTCACATTAGAACCAACCCATTCTTCTTATTGTTTGTTGACAATGGCAATTGATCCAAGAAATCATCATATAGGTTCCTACTCAAATAATCGATTTGGCTAGAGTGTTGCTTTGGAGGTGCCATCTTGGATAAACTAGGCCTTACTATTTCACACTTCAAATAATTAGGAATAACCAGAAAATGAAATTACAAAATAAAACCCTATAATTCCCCACAATTCAATCAACCTACAGCCCTAAAAATTTTATCAACAAGCCCAATAAAAAGCATACAATAAACCTTTTTTCAAATTCAAGTGCCGAATAACCAGGGGACACATAAATTAACTCACGACTTTTGTGTTTGCAGAAATCCCAATTCTTCGCTATAGAAACTCACAACTTCACTTTTGGCTTTGAGACTACTTCACAAAATACTCGAATGCTTTGTGATACAATAAAAGAAAGAGAATTGTTTCTATTTCAATCAAATCATGCCAACAGGTGTCCCAATCGTCATTAAATCTTACTTGCACACTGCACAAACTACTCCAATCGTATTTGATGCTGATTTAAATATTAGCCATCGATTTTTCAGTTTGATCAAATCATCGAACGACTGACTTCAAAAAAAGTTGACACAATCACCAACATGGCAATAAGGGGCCCACCATACCATACTTTTTTAATGAAATCTAGGTGAGGGTCATTCACGATATCGTAATTAGTAAAAACCTTGCAACTTCTGATCACGCGATAGCGGGCAACCATAGATCTTGATCATCAGTGATCATGTTCCTTCAAAATAGTCACCAAATTTATCATTAACCATATAGTTGCTTTCCCGCTGAAATTATAACATCTCCGTAGATTTGAAACACTTGCATCTAAAGAACACTTTAGTAACCTGCTGCATAACATATTAAAGTCGGATTAATTTACCAAGGTATTTCCCTTATTCCTTCAGCTTTACCAAATAAGACACGTGGCGATCGCCCATGATATCGCAATCAATAAAGACCTTGTGATTTTTGATCACGCAATGGTGGGAAACTGTTGAGATCAAACAATTATTGATCAACGGTCACACAAACTCATCCCCTTCAACTTCATCAGATGGGACACATGGCGCGCTCCTGCAATATTCTGATCAGCCAAAGCAGTGTGGTGGGGAACGACTGAGATCAAACAATAGTCGATCAATGGTCACACAAATTACCCTCTACAAAATAAAACATTTATTAAAATAACGAGGGGGACATCAGTAGGTGGATGATAAACGATCGACATAAGTTGTCATAAAACAATGAAACACAGGGCCGACCAGGACTTAGGGAAAAATAAAATCCCATGGAGGAAATAAAATATTAAGACCAAAGGGACCCAACCTTAGAAAAAATCATGGGTCATAAGATGTTTTAGAGGCCCTCCAAAAGTAATCGAGAAATAGATACCACCCAAGGTGTAAGACAAACACTAGGATTTTACATGAAGACAAAGATAAAACCCCAACCTTAGGATTTTCCCAAACACCATGAAAGACCAGAGACATAAGGCATGATGGGAAAGGAAAACAAGGAACAAAATTTGATGTTCCATCAGGAAGAGAGATAGAGGGAGTGAGTGAGTGAGAGAGATATCTAAGAGAGGGAGAGGGGGTAGGAGGGAGAGACTTGAGATAGAGTGAGTGAGTGAGTGAGAGAGAGAGAGACCTGAGAGAGGGAGTGGTGCTAGAAGGGAGAGACTTGATAGAGAGAGAGGGAGGGAGTGGGAGAGAGATAGAGGGAGATGGGGTTAAGGGTAGATGGTAGAGGGTTTAAGGGTTTATGGTTTAAGAGTTAAGGGTTTAGGGTTTAGGGTTTAAGGGTAGAGGGGAGAGACATAGAGGGAGTGAGTAAGAGAAAGAGAGACCTGCGAGAGGGAGAATTGTGGGAAATTGAAAAGTTCTGTTATGTAATTTCATATTTTGTTTAGCTTTAGTCTATCTAAGGTTTGAGATAGCAAGGAAGCCCTAGTTTACTCAAGATGGCATTAACAAAGCAACACTCTGGCTAGATTGATTATTTAAGTAGAAACCTATATGATGACCTCTTGGATCATTTTCCCTTGTCAAAAAATGATAGGAAGAAGGGATTGGTTTTGATGCGAGGAAACACCCTAGGAGAGGGATTAGTGTATAATTGTTCCAACATAGCCTGATGGAGCTTCAATTTTTTCTCCTTGTGTTCCTTTCCTATCCTGTCTTATGTTACTAGTCTTTTATGGTGTTTGGAAAATCCTAAGGTTGGTGTTTTTGTCTTTGATTGAATCCCTCTACATCTTTTCCCTCTACCCATAACCCCAAACCCTAAACCCTTAACCCTTAAACTCCAAACCCTTAAACCCTCTACCCTCTACCCTCTCTCTCTCTCTCTCAAGTCTCTCCCTCCTACCCCCTCTCCCTCTCTTAGGTCTCTCTCTATCTCTCACTCACTCCCTCTATGTCCTCTCCCCTTAAACCCTTAAACCCTAAACCCTAAACCCTAAACCCTTAAGCTCTAAGCCCTTAAAGCCTCTACCCTCTACATTTAACCCTCTACCCCTTATCTCCCTCCCACTCCCTCCCTCTCCCCCCTCTCTCTCAAGTTTCACCCTCCTACCCCCTCTACCTCTCTCAGGTCTCTCTCTCTCTCACTCTTATCTCCCTCCCCTCTACCCCTAACCCTCTACTCTTTATCTCTCTCCCAGTGCCTCCTCTCTCTCTCTCACTGAATCCCTTTATCTCTCTCCTCTACCCATAACCCTCAACCCTTAATCCTAAACCCTTAAACCCTCTATACCCTCTACCTCTTAACCTTGTCTCCCTATATGTCTCTCCCATTCCCTCCCTCTCTCTATCAAGTCTCTCCCTCCTAGCACCACTCCCTCTCTTAGGTATCTCTCTCTCTCACTCACTTAGTCACTCTATCTCAAGTCTCTCCCTCCTACCCCCTCTCCCTCTATCTCTCTTCCCTCTACCTTGAACCTGAAACCCTAAAACCTTAACCCTTAACCCTTAAACCCTTAAACCATATACCCTATACCCTTAAGCCCCCTCCCTCTATCTCTCTTCCACTCCCTCTCTCTCTCTCTCTCTCTCAAGTATCTTTAATATCCTACCCCATATCCCTCTCTTAGGGTCTCTCTCTCACTCACTCACTCCCTCTATCTCTCTCCCTTGAACCCTAAACCCTAAACCCTAAACCCTTAAACCTCTACCTCTACCCTTAACCCTCCCTTCCTTATCTCTCTCTCTCTCTCCTAGCACCACTCCCTCTCTAGGTCTCTCTCACTCACTCACTCACTCTATCTCAAGTCTCTCCTCTCCTACCCCTTCTCCCTCTCTTAGGTCTTTCTCTCACTCACTCACTCCCTCTATCTCTCTCCTCCACCCTTAACCCTAAACCCTTAAACCATCTACCATCTACCCTTAACCTTCCCTCTGTCTATCTCTCTCCCACTCCCTCCCTCCCTCTCTCTCTAAAGTATCTTCAATATCCTAACCCGTCCACCTCTCTTAGGTCTCTCTCTCACTCACTCACTCCCTCTATCTCTCTCCCATAAGCCCTAAGCCCTAAACACTTAAACCCTCTACCCTCCCTTCCTTTATCTCTCTCTCTCTCTCAAGTCTCCCTCCTCCTAGCACCACTCCCTCTCTTAGGTCTCTCTCTCTCTCTCACTCACTCTATCTCAAGTATCTCCCTCCTACCACTTCTTCCTCTCTTAGGTCTTTCTCTCACTCACTCACCCCCTCTATCTCTCTCCCCTGCAACCTTAACCTTAAACCCTTAAACCATCTACCCTCTACCCTTAACCCTCTTGTTAACTGCAAAATTTGAAAATTTTATAGTTGTTTGTACTCATGAAATTTTTCCAAAGAGGCCCATATCATGAATATAAAATTGATGTATTTTTCTTTGTCACCCATGTTCTAGTTAGTATTTACCATTTAGTCCCATAAAATTCACCTGACCCCAAGCATTTGAATATACAAAGTCATATTGGCATGGGATGATATAGGTCTTCCCGACCCAAAAGTTATTTTATACTAACATATATTTTTCAGTGCATCAGCAAGAGGTCATGAATGCATTATTGATATAATTTTATCTGAGGATTCATATCGGCATGATGTAGTTCACAATATCAACAAAAAAAGTATGTTATCGGGAAGACAATAGTCATTGGGGTGATTCATATTGAGCACATATGTGTCTTATCAATCGAAGCAAAAAGAACTATATCGGCCAGACTTGGGCTGTTAGAGTGAAGTCTCGTAGCATCCATTTGGTCTTGCCGATAAAGAAAAGGAGGATTTTTTTGATATGAGTTCATGGAGTCCTACCAACCCCCTATGTCACACTGACAAGATTGCATTTATAAAGCCTTGGTGATACATTTTGATCATTGGAGAGATTGGTTTCATTGGAGAGAGATATGAGAGTCATGCCGAGTGTTGTTCTATCGGCAAGAAAATAATTATGTCTCGGTGATCAGAAAATAGACCAAACGAAATATCTCGACACGATACAAAGTAAGCAGAGGAACATCTGCCCGACTTATAAAGTCACAATGATATGTTTGCATCAGTGGGAGTTATTGCGATATACTTGAGATTGAAGGGATAACTCTCCGAGAGACTCATAACATTGGTGAAATGATGAGACATCTTAGCGATATATGATCTATCAATAGCAAAGATACAAGTGAATCAAAATAACTCTCAGGGAGACTTGAAGTGTCAGGGAAACTACAAGGTGTCTTAGCGAATGTTTTAATGAACGTTGGTAGAATCCCTAATAGAAGGATCGCCCAAGATTTGAAAATGTCTTGCCAACAATATTACATGATGTGATAGTGAGAGTTTTGAAAAAAGACCTGCTACACTCATGTTTCAGCTAAAACATTAATGGCACCATGAAGCATAAGTAACTTAATGAATTAAGGAAAATTCAATTTTAAAACACTATTGTGGAATTGATAACGGAGAAAGCGGAAGGACAAATGAAGAACTAGGGCATTTTTTGACTCAAAAGTTTCAAGAAAAATACAGTAAGCTCTTTGTGCCTTGACTTCTATAGTTTTTAATTCTACAATTTTTGAAGAATGAAAACCACTAGTTCAAGAAAATTGAAGGGGAGAAAACTTGGGGAAAGTATTTAGTCTAGAGGGAAAAAGCAAAAAATTGAAATTGAGCCAGAGGGCACTGAGCGGAAGCTAATCCAAGATCTTATCGACCAATTACCTGGATCTCGACTTAAAGCTAGGCAATCTACACAACTTAGGGAAAAAGTGGATAAAGTAGATGAAAAATTTTAGCTCATAGGAGATATTTGGACACCAATAAGAGGCTATGAACTTTTTAGTTTTCATTACTATTGGAGAAATTGTTTTGAACCAATATGTAATCCATGGAAGCTTAATATGGGAAAGTTGGTCTGCCCTAATGTATTTTTCAATGTTGAATTGGTGAGATTGTTGGCTACTCATTATAATTCAAAACTCAAAGCCATATGTGACCCATCCGGGAAACCATTGATACATATATCAGAAGATGCAATAGGAGGGGTTTTCAAATTGGAAGGGGTTTGCAATGAGAAAATCATATGTGAAGAATTAGAAAGGGAATTCAGGAGGATGGACACAATTTATAAAGGTTGGAGGTTGCCATTGCACAAAATTAGATAGGGCGGAAAACTAGTTCCACTAGAGGATAGTGATGGACCCCCTTTCCATGTTTATCTTTTTGAACCCTATATGAAGTATAATTATTTCTTGGTAGGCCAAGTATTGGGAATGAAAGTACCAGAATATATGTCAATCGTTCCTATGATAATTTTAGCAGATATTCAGTATCATAACTCTAGACCTTTTGATTATGAATCATACATTTTTAAGGGGATTGATTATGGGTTGATGGCACTGAAAAGTGGAGGCTTTATCCTACATCTTAGGCATTATTCATTGTTGATGCACACAGTGTTGTATTTTGGACAGGAGTTAGGGTTGTGGCCTCAGGAGATGAGAATTTCCCAATTTGATAAAGAAGGTATGTCATTACTTGTTCAATTATGGACTATTGTTTGGGATAGCCAGTTTGCTGATTCTTGTTTCATACACTTTGAGGAGTATTTTGTAAAACCATTGTATAAATTCTATAATCATCTATGTGCTTATTCTCTATTTGATGAGATAAAGAGGTTTTTCAGGCCTAACGAATTCAATGGTCCAGTTAATCATAATTGGAGGGATTGGTATTTTTTGGATGATGCTACCATGATTAGGGTTTATGGATTTGAAGATACCCCATTCATTTTTCCTAAAATAGTCCTGGACAGGATTGCATACTTGGAAATTGTTAGGTAGATGGACTTTTCTAGTGTTATGAATTTGAGCTCCTTTGGAAAATAGGATTTCATGCCCAGTATGTTGTGCTTCAGTGATTTTACTGTATTGGCGAAGGAAGGGTACAATTTGATTCTTGATAAGCTACTACAATACAACATGAAAAGAGGACCACCTAGAAATAATTTTGATCCAGAGGGGTATATCAATTCTGCTAGAAAAAAGATAAACTTTGGAGGATATCAACATGTACCCTATCAATTTGATATGATTAGGAACCTGGAAGCTAAAGAAGTAGAAATGGTGGTAGAAAAATATAATCAAGGGTTGCAAGATATAGAGCTGTTATCTTTTGGGGAAGAGGCATCTGAGGGTAATGTGCCACCTAGTCAATCCAATAAGATGTCAAGATTGAGAATTCAGGACTACACCCACCCTATTAGGGAATTAAATGTGGAAGAGAGTATAGATACAAATGCAAGGAACATGGAGTATAAGTCATTTGTATCAGATAATGAATTTATAAATTCTCCAGAATTTAAAGCATTCTTGTATTAAAAAAAAGGAAAAGAGATAAGAGAAATGGTTGATAATGTTACACCAAGTAATGAGGAAGAACTATTGAAGGACGTAAAGATGAGTGTGGACAGAGAGATGGTAGGTATGACCCCTGAGAAGGGAAGGAGAATGTTAGAAAATGTTGGTGTTATGATCTTTCCAGGGTTGGATCTTAATTCTGGATTAGTCTTTGATAGTTTTCTGAAGGACAGTAATGCTACACACAAGCTCAACCCAGATAAGGTGACAAAAGTATATGTAGGGTCAAAATACAATCCGGATGAAGGGTCATTGATGATTTGGGCCTTGTATCCACCTCACAGGAAATTAGTTGTCATTGATATTGAGAAATCATTCGGGCATGTTATGAATCTAAAGGTTGGGGAGGTTGATCCTATGGCAACTGCAGAGATTGGAATCAATGTAGCAAAACTGAACAAAGCTCAAATATAAATGTTAATCAAGGAAAGAGAAATGTACAAAATGAATAATGAAAGGATGTTGAGAGAAAATGACCACCTAAAAGATTTGTTAGGAGTTACAATGAAGTCAACCAAGGTGCTCACTCATGGTGAAAGTTCACAAGAAAAAGATCATTGGGAAGGATCAAGTGCATATTCTCAAGGGAAATATGATGCACTTGTAGCAACAATTAAGAAAAGACAAGCCGGTCTAACAACTTGGTTGAATAAGCTCTGGGGAAGACACTCACATAACTTTGCTACATTGCGAGAACACGAAAGAATGAATGGTAGGATTATAGAGAAGCTTCAAGAAATAAACTAGAGGGATGTTTCTGATAATGTAGCAATTGAGGTTGTAAATCATCTTGTGAACAAGCACAAATACTTCTTTGAAGAATTGCGAGGGAATGTACAGGGATTAATTGATGCCACCAAAAAGGGATTGACTACATTCTTCGATGATAGAGGAAAATTAAAAGAAATGACTAGGTGGAAAGGTGAAAGTGAATCAATATTGCAATAAATTTTGAAGAAAGCTACCGCGAAAGATACAACACTAGATGAAGCATGCAAACATAATGAAAAGATGGTTATTGCAATCCAGAATACATTGGGAGATGCAGATACACATGAGTGTTGGGAATACCTGGACCACTTGTTGAAAATTCATTTGTGGCTTAATAGAGCCTAATTACTTCTTTTTAATTATTTGTTGTTTTAACATGGGACATTTCTAAAAAGACGTGTCCTTTCAAGTAGTTGATGTACAAATATCCATTTTTGGTAGCAAATAGCAAATATCGAATAGGAGAAAGATACAGTAGATTACAATGTTTTGAAATTATGAGATTGTGATGCATGTTTGAAACTATGGAGATATTCATGAAAATTGTTTAATGTGGTGGCGTATTTCTAGTATCAGTTGTTTGTTGTATTAATTGAAAGTATTACTGAAGTTGTCTCCAAGGTTGATGTTTTCTAGTTATTTAAATTGATATAACAAGCTTATATTCAATTTATCGGTGCACACTTGTTGTATATGTATGGTTGATTAATTGGTTCTTTCAAGAAAAGATTAAATCCTTTTAATTAGTTGACCATAGTAATTAGGGAATCTCATTTGGATCATTAAGAAGAACTTGGTAATCATATTCTTGCATGTTTATACAAGTTATAAACTCAAATTTATTTTCCAAAAAATTAGAGTATCTTCCAGAAAGAAGTTACTCATTTTAGATTTCTCACTTGACTCTGCATACCCAATAAGGCACTAGTCTATACATTTTCACCATTTAGGTTTCACTCATTTTTACATTTGTTAAATTGAACATATTAAGTTTTAGCCTTGATATTGCTATAAAATCTATATACCAAAATAAAATTCATTTATCCACTCCCATTTTCCATTGTGGATGAATTATTTTAGGAAATAAACAAAAACCAAGTCTGCCTCATTCATATAGGTATACCCCACTCGGTCTAGCAGCACCTAAAGAGAAGGTCTAAACCATTTTGGCCTTGTCTGTTACCTTGAAATGTACCAAGAGATTGGTAGCCTCTTGAGGCATTTCACCTGCATTTTTGAGAGCTAACACCTCCCTCCCACTATCTCTCTACCACTCCCTCCCCCTCTCTCTCTCTAAATTATCTTCAATATCCTACCCCCTCTCCCTCTCTTAGGTCTCTCTCTCACACTCACTCCCTTTATCTCTCTACCCTTAAACCTAAACCCTAAACCCTTAAACCCTCTACCATCTACCCTTAACCCTACCTTCCTTTATCTCTCTCTCTCTCTCTCTCTCTCTCTCTCTCTCTCTCTCTCTCTCTAGGTCTCTCTCTCACTCACTCACTCACTCACTCACTCACTCTATCTCAAGTCTCTCCCTCCTACCCATTCTCCCTCTCTTAAGTCTTTCTCTCATTCACTCACTCCCTCTATCTCTCTCCCCTCCACCCTTAACCCTAAACCCTTAAACCATCTACCCTCTAGCCTTAACCCTCCCTCCCTCTATCTCTCTCTCACTCCCTCCCTCTCTCTCTCTAAAGTATATTCAATATCCTACCCCCTCTCCCTCTCTTAGGTCTCTCTCTCACTCCCTCCTCCATCTCTCTCCCCTAGAGCCCTAAACCCTAGGCCTAGACCCTCCAACCCTTAAAACCTCTACCTCTGCCTTAACCCTCCTTCCTTTATCTCTCCCTCCCTCCCTCTCTCCCTCTCTCTCAAGTCTCTCCCTCTCTGCGTCAATCTAAACACTCAACCATAAAACCTTAAACCTTCTATCCTCTACCCTCAACATATTTCTCCTTCCCCTCCTAATTATCTCTCTCTCTCTACCTCTCCCCTTCTTCCCCTCTTCCCTCTCCCTTCCCCTCCTAATTGTTTCTCAATATCTCTCTCTCCCTTTCCCCCTCTCTCTCTATCTCTCTCCCTTCCCCTCTAATTCTCTCTCTCCCCTCTGCATCTCTATCTATGTCTCTCTCTGTCTCTCTATCTCTCCTTTCCCTCTCTCTCTCCTTTCTCTCTCTCTCTCTCCCTCCTCCCTTCCTCCCTCCTCTCTCTCTCTCCCTCTCTCTCTTTCCACCCTCCACCTCATAATTGCTCTTGGGTATATGTGTGCAAGAAATTGGATATCCATTTATAGCACAAATATTACATTTAAAATGTTTCCAAATTATATATTAGATAGGAATTGGATATCTGATTTATAGTACTTTGTCTTGGGCATTGCTATGGAGAAATGTACTGACACCCAACCCAAAAAAAAGTCAACTCGGGATTTTTTCATTTTTTGGCAAGTTCAAAATGCTCATTTTTTCACGTTGCCACTTTTTGGCCCATCATGACCCTGCACATACCCAGGTCTAAATCAGGTAGTTGTTATTGATAAGGTGGATCACTCCTTTCTTTGAAGGCCATACACTTATGATTGGGTCAAGTTTTTTTTTCTTTAGAGAATTCCTATTGCCTTTTTGATAGGTTAATTATGATTTGATTAGATGGGTTATGAAGCACTTATTTCCAACAAATATCTTTATGAATGAAGTATATTGGCATGAAATTAAATATGATTTGTATTCCAATGTAAAAAATGCAAAGAATGGAAACAATTCTTTCAAAACATAAACTATTATGTAGTAGTCAATTAAAATGAAAAATCTTACTCTATATTAGTTAGGATACACAACTAAGAAAATGATCTAAAGTGACTTATTTATCCTAGAGAAACTAAGTATATAGTATACAAAGAAAACCAACAAACCCATTTTGAAGGAGTTTAGTTTTCTTCCCTTCCTGATCTCGCTAATATTGTCTAATTATTTTAAAGAGATGAAGGCTCATAACACAACTTTATTCAACCTAGTAAATAGCTTGGTTAATGAAACTTGACAAAAGCAACAAAACAATTGCTACATTTGGCATTTCATGTTGAATGAAGAGTGGTGACAATAATCTACTTATAGTTTAATAAAACACTATTTTTATAAGAAGGCTTGACATTAGAAAGATAAGTGTTACTTATAGTTTAATAAAACACTATTATAGTTTTACCAACATATACTATTGTATGTTTGCATGGCTTCTTAGTTAATATATGGGGAGATAGAGATAGATGGGGAGAGAAAGAGAGAGAGAGAGAGATAGCGATATATGGGAAGAGAAAGAGAGATGGAGATATATGGGAAGAGAAAGGAAGAGAGGTGGAGATAGAGAGTCGGTGGATAGGGGGGAGAGGGAGGGAGAGAAGGTGAGAGTTAGAGAGGGGGAGATAGAGAGGGGGGGGGGAGAGAAAGGGATATAGATAGAAAGTGATATAGAGAGGAGTGAGAGGGAGATAAAAAGAGAAATAGAGATAGAGATATAGAGTAGGAGAGATGGAGGGAGAGATGGAGTGAATGAGAGAGAAAGGGGGGAGAGGGAGAGATAGCTCAATAGATAGAGTGGGGAAGAGGGAGTGACATAGATAATGGGAGATATAGAGATATAGACAGTGATAGGGAGATATTTATCAATCACCCTCCCTATATCTCTATCTATTCATCCTTATCTATTTATCTCTCTACCTCTCTCTATCTCTTTGTCTCCCTTTCTATTTGTATGTTTGTCATTATCTCCCTCTCTCTCTATATTTTCTTCCCTATTTTTATCTTTGTCTCCTTAAGTGTGCAATGGGTACATTGAAGAGGTCTTAAAGGAGAATTATCATATCTTTAATCAAATGGCATGCTACCTTGAGCATAACTCCCCAAGGACACATGCCATCCTTAGATTGTTGACATGAAAAATCAATCAAAATTTAGTTTCTCTCTCATATTAATATATATTACTATTATGGGTATGTGCAAGATCATCATGGAAAAAACAGGCCCTTAAGTGACAAAAAATTAGAAAAATCAGAGTTAGGTAACTTGACGTAAAAGAATGAATAAGTTATCTATATTATTTCAAAAATATGTAAGAATATAATTTGTATAAAATTGAATTTAGTTTCTAAACTACTAGGTTTGTTTTAAAAAAAAAAATCTATTTGGTGAAAATTTGAAATTTCAATGCAGTGATACTTAAATTTCAAGGAAAAAATAAGAAGTACGTGTTTGTCGACCACCCTAACCACAATAAAATGATAATATTTTTTTATAAGATTTTAGATATAAGTAGAGGACTCATGCCCAATGTGATGCATATTTTTGCAATTTTTTCCAAGTAAATAATTAATTATGATTTTTTATTACAAATTTTAAAAAATATAAAAACTCATATGTCTAACCACCTTAACTTGGTCAAAAATTCATGAAATTCACATTTTATTTTTTTAATCCTATAGTATGCAAAGCATAGAATGTGACACATGTTTTGGATTAAAAAATGTGAGACTATTTGAAAGCTATAGATTTTTCAATCAGCCTGTCAATCAGGACTTTAGTCATAATTTGAATAGAAAATGAATAATAATTACTTATTAAATTCAAAGTAAAAAATAATTTATATCGGTTTAAAGCCTAGAATCTCCTTTAAAAACCCTTTTTGTTTCATCATTTTTTGGTAAAAAAATAGTCGTTAGCCACATACCCATCATATTGCCACTTTTTGGCCCATCATGATCCTGCACATACCCTTATATTAAATATATATATTATATTAATTATATTTTCTATTATATAAAAATATACTTATTATTAATTATTAATTATAATAATTTTATATGTATTTAATAATTTTGTTAAAGAATATAAGATATAATTATAATAAGTTGAATAATTATATTATTATTATGTAAAATATAGCTAATATATACTTAACTATGTTGTAGAATATTAAAACTTAGCTAAATGGTGCCAAAATTTTAAATTTAATTAAAATAATGTAAAACCTAATGAAAGCAGGTTGTAGCTCATCAAATTGGAGAAGTGAAAGGTTAGTACCACCACCAAGGAAGAGTTTGGAGTAGTAAAAACAAGGTAAATGCCATTGCCGAGGAAGAGTTTGGAGTTAAAACAAGGTCAATACCAACGCCGACAAAGAGTTTGGAGGAGTGAAAACAAAGTCAATATGAGCACTGAGGAAGAGTTTGGAGGAGTGAAAACAAGGTCAACACCAACACCAAGGATGAGGTTGAGGGTACTCAGGGAAAGTCGATGACCAATGGGCAATGACTACTATAAGTTTGGCACCCCCATTCTCCTTAACTTGTAATTTTCATTCCTAGTGTCCAAAGATCTTCTCATACATTGCCACCCCCATTCTCATAAAATGGTATAAGATAAGATAGAAAAAATAAAATACCTTAGTCTTTCACATTTTTATTGACCAACCTTACGTCTTGAAAAAACTCCCATAATCTACCCACATCTTGGTTGAGGTCTTGGATTTCATCAAACATAGCCTTCATCGCATGAGTTTGAACCAATTCTAGACTTAGCCCAAGTATATGCTAGGCTAAGGTAGATCTAATGAATGGAAATAAAGGAATACAATTCTTCTTTAATACATCCACCACAAACATATGCAAGGTGTTGGTTGTTTTTACGGTAAGCAAGTTGATCCTCTAATCTACCTATGGAATTTCCAATTCCAATCAAGGGAAGCTCGAAGGGCCTACACCAACTGACGAGGAAATTAATGCTGGAAATATATGCCTCAATCATAACAGGCTGTAACCTCTAATGGAGCAAAGTTGGTATGACATCCATCATGTCTGGCCGACTAGTAGCTTTGATACATTGTGATTTGTATAGGTCACTGCGAAAATTTATTCGTTATAACCTCTCACCACTTGTGGAGATCTCTCACCGAAAATCCATTCAATCGGATAACGGGGAGAGTCTTGGATGTTCTCTATGAGCTCTCAGTGATATGGATGTCTCGTTGAATGCTTATACATTGGAGTCATCAAGATAACCTTTGGTGGCTCGGTAAGAAGTCTTATTGAGTAATATGTCTTGCCGATCGGGACACACTTGGAGGCATTGGGGTAACACTAAGGTTTCGCTAAGAACTCTTAGTGATGGACAGAAGTCTTGGTGACTGCTCGGTGTTTGTTATATCATAAATGGTCATCGGTGTAACACATGTGTTCGATAAGAAGTCTTAGTGATAAAAATTTGTCTTGCTAACTGTTGCTTGTTGCTCGATATGACTTAAATTTTTTGAGTAATGTCTCAACGATAGCGATAGAGTCCTACCGACTACTGATTACTTCGGAGTAACTTGAATCCTTGGTATGATGTCTTGATGAAAGCTGATTGTCTGGCCGATGAGAACACTCAAGTCTATGTGACATATGAAGCTTCGGTATGACATCTCACCGAAAGCGATGAGTCCAGGCGATAGCGATACATGTGGAGAACATCGTTGTGAGGTCCTAGCAACATAAGGAATTCTTAATGATAGTCTCCTGAACTCGGTGTAACACAAGAAGGCTCATTGGGATGTCTTAGAGAGAGTGATAGTCTTGTTGAAAGGAAAACTAAAGCCGATACAAGTTGTAAGCTCGGTGAAACCTCTTGTCAATGGAAATGAATCTTGGCGACATTGATATGAATATTTTGTGGCATTGGCGAGACACTGTTAGTGTCTCACCGAGATGCCAATAAAGTTTGTTTCTTCAGACCGAGTGATGACTATCTACATGGCTGGTATTCGGCCAATCAGAGGACCTAAATTGGAACCATTGGGAGACAGTTCATTGTGATAGTTCTATGAGGAAGCTCGACAGCCAGGAATGACATGAATATAGTTTGTAATCTCTGTAGTGATTCGGTTGGTTTGATCAACAGTTGTGTGTGAATAGTTTGAATTGTATCAGAGTGAATTATTTTATGTAAAGACTATAGTTTGAAGGTTCCTGTACAAGATTGTTCATGGTGAATGTTGTTGTAAACAAACATCAGAAAGATAAGTCTGAAGATTGTATGTAATCTTTATTACTGTAATACAAAGTGACTTCTCTTGGTGTGGTGGGTTTTTCTCCCATAAGGGTTTTCCCACGTATATCTGGTGTTCATGTGTGATTGTCAAATACTATGTTTATGATATTTACTTCATAGTGCATATTAGTTGAACTATAATTAAAAATTAAAAGTATATCTACATTCTTCTCTGAGGTTTTGGCGTTAGGATATTTGTTTCCGCATCTAGCTTTCCTTACAAGTGGTATCAAAGCTTGGCTAGTTGTGTTATCCTTGTGGGTATGTTGGGTTTTTTGAGTCAATTCTATTTAGTGGGAGTCTTGTAGAGTTTGGTATTTCTACTTATAGGTTGAGATGGCTAGCACATTTGGAAAGTTTGAAATAGAGAAGTTCAACAGTAGTAACTTTGAGTTGTGGAAACTCAAGATGGAGGATCTTCTAGTTGATCGTGATTTGTGGCTTGCAGTGTCTGGAAGTAAACCTATAGGCATGAAGCAAGAAGATTGGGACCTTGCAGATAGGAAGTCTAAGGGGCTAATAAGGATCTGTTTGGTAGACTCAGTTCTTCTGAATGTGCATGAGGAGAAGACCGCCTCTTCTTTGTGGAAGAGATTGGCATCTATTTATCAGGGGAAGTCCTTGGTGAATAAAGTGTTCCTAAGGAAGAAGTTGTATTCTTTAAGAATGTAGGAAGGAGAGTCTGTAGCTGATCATTTGAATGCATTTAATATGTTGATTGCTCAATTGATATCTGTTGGTGTAAAATTTGATGAAGAGAATCACTGTATGTTATTATTGTGTTCTTTTCCAGAATCATGGGATCATCTGGTGATGGCTATTGGGAGTACAACATCTAGTTTTAAGATGGAAGATGTTGTTGGTTCTTTGCTGTGATAAGGAATGAGAAGAAAATATTTTGAGATGGTGAAGGAAGCTCTTGTTGTCAAAGGAAGATCGAAAGAGAAAGGCAAGAAGAAGTACAAGAAGTCCAAATCAAAATCAGAAGGGAGATCAAAGTCTCTTGGCAAGAAGTCCAAGGTGAAGTGCTGGAACTATGGGCAACTTGGTCATGTCCGAAAGGATTGTAAAGAGGAGAAGAATAAGAAGAAGTATTCTTCCGATAATGACTCTTCTCATAGTGATGCAGACACCTTCATTGTAGCCTTGGCTACACAAGCATCAGATGATGTTTGGCTGATTGATTCTTGAGCATCTTTCCATGTGACATCTCATAGAGACTAGTTCATGAAGTATGAAGAATACAATGGTGGAAAGGTGTACTTGGCAAGTGATTCAACTTTGGAGATTGTTGGCCATGGAAGAGTCAAAATACAATTCCCTGATGGAAGAGTGAAGGGTATCAATGATGTTATGCACATACCAAGTCTGACTTGAAATTTGTTGTCTATCAGTAAGTTGAATGATATTGGAGTACAAGTCACGTTCTCTAGAAATGGCTACAATATAACTAGAGGTTCAATGGTGGTGGCTAGAGGTGCTTGAATTGGTACCCTATACAAGCTGGATGCATAGGCTATTCAATGTAACAGTGTCTCTATAAAGTCAAAAAAAGCTACACTTGGAGGTAAAGAGGGAAATGTCCCTAATTATGTAAACTCTATGCAAGTAAAACTTCTAGCAAAGAAGACTATGCTTTGGAATCATAGGCTAGGCCACATTGGAGAGAAAGGTTTAAAAACCTTGAAGAACAAAAACTTGGTTGAGGGGCTTGAAGATTGTAATCTTGAATTTGAATTTTGTGAACATTGTATATATGGAAAACAACACTGTGTTTCATTTTATTCCAATCCTCATAAATCTTCTAGTTTGCTAGATTATATTCATTCGGATGTATTTGGTCCAGTGGATGTTCCTTCTTTGTCTAAGTTAGGATACTACGTGTTGTTCATTGATGATTATTCAAGAAGAGCATTAGTTTATTTTTTGAAAAGTAAATTAGAAGTGTTTAGTCGATTTAAGGAATTTAAGAACCTTGTTGAAAATTAGACTGGTAGAAAAATAAAATGCTTAAGGACTGATAATGGCAGTGAATTTTCTTTTGATGAGTTTGAAAGATACTGTAAAGACCATGGGATTAAAAGACATAAGACTACACCTTATAATCCATAGCAGAACGAAGTTACAAAAAGGTTCAATAGGATAGTGATGGAGAGATCACGAAGTATGCTAAGCAGTGCTGTTCTGGGCTGAGGCTATGTCTACCGCATGTTAATTAATCGGTCTCCTAATTCTTCTCTTGTTGAGAAAACACCTTTGGAAGTGTGGTTTGGTAAGAAGCCCTCTCTTAGACATGTTAGTGTTTTTGGCTGTGAGGCATATGCTTATGTGCCAGATGTGAAAAGATCTAAATTGGAGAAGAAGGCTATCAAATGTATTTTTATTGGCTATAGTTTTGGCATAAAGGGATACAAGCTCTGGAATCCTGATACAAAGAAGGTTGTATACAACAGAAGTGTAATCTTTCGTGAGCTGAAACCTTCCACTTTGGATCTACAGCTAGAGACAAAGTCAAAAAACAATAAGGATGTACCTGTAATTCCTCTTACACCAGAGAAAGAGGAATTGAAAATTCAAAATGTATCTAAAACTGAGGAGAGCTCAAACAGTTTTGAAAGTTCTGAAGAAGAAGAACCTCAGCCTCAACAAGTGAGGAGGTCAACCCATGAAAGAAAACAACTAGATAGGTATGGGTTCTATTTGATTGATTCTACTTGTTCCTATGCTTTAATTTCTAGCACTGATGAGCCTAGGACTGTGAAAGAGGCATTTAGAATGTCTGATTCAGACTCTTGGTTGGAAGCCATGAATGAAGAGATGGCATTATTAGAAAAGAATGAAACTTGGAGTTTGGTGCCCTTGCCTAAAGGAAGAAAAGCTGTTGGCTGCAAATGGGTATTTAAGAAGAAGATTGGTCTGGATGGCAGTGTAGAAAAATACAAGGCGAGACTTGTTGCAAAGGGTTATTCCTAGGTAGAGGGAATTGATTATGGGGAAATTTTTTCTCCTATAGCAAAACTGACATCTATCAAATTTCTTTTGTCACTTGCAGCTTAGCATATGACTTAGAGGTCGAACAGATGGATGTGAAGACAACATTTCTTCATGGTGATCTTGAAGAAGAAATCTATATGTCCCAGCCTGAGCACTTTGTTGAAAAAGGTAAAGAGAAACTGGTTTGCAAATTAAAGAAGTTTGTATGGGTTAAAGTAGTCACCTAGAATGTGGTGCCAAAAATTTGATACTTTTGTATTGTCTTTGGGATTTGTGAGATCAAAATCTGATCATTGTGTTTATTACAAAGTTGAAAGTGATCAAGTACTTATTATTGCTCTCTATGTTGATGATATGATGTTCATAGGCAATAGTTAGCTAATGATTTCTGATCTTAAGTCTCAGCTGTCTGCTAAGTTCAAAATGAAAGATCTTGGTGCAGCAAGGTATATTCTAGGAATGGAGATAACCAAGGACAAAAATAGTAGAAAACTTTGGCTCAGTCAGAGTAAGTATATTAGGACTGTTCTTGAGAGATTTTGTATGAATGATTTCAAATAACTAGTTCCAGTCTTGCAGGGAATGAAGCTATCTGTTGAAGATTGCCCAAAATCTCCAACTAAGATGGAGGACATGACCAGTGTACCCTATGCTAGTGCAGTAGGTAGTCTCATGTATGAAATGGTCTATACAAGACCAGACATTTCTCAAGCAATGGGAGTTCTTAGTTAGTTTATGGCTAATCCTTGAAGAACACATTGGGATGCTATTAAGAGAGTTTTCAAATATTTGAAGGGAACTTTAGATTTTGCTTTGTGTTACCATGGGAATTTGGTTGAATCACAGAGGACTCTTAGTATTCAAGGCTATGTGGATTTTGATTGGGCAGGGGAAATTGATAGCAGGAGGTCCACCAGTGGATACATTTTCATGATAAATGGTGGTGTAGTGAGTTGGACGAGTAAGCGATAGGCTTTAGTTGCTTTGTCCACTACAAAGGTTGAATACATGGTAGCTACTCATGCTTGTAAAGAAGCAATTTGGTTGAAACATTTGTGTTCTAACATTGGTTTTGATGTAGGGAAAATAACTATTTTTTGTAACAGTCAAAGTGCAATTTGTCTAGAAAAGAATCCTACTTCCCATGTCAGGATGAAACATATTGATGTACAGTACCACTTTATACGAGATATGGTGGAGGATGGAAAGGTTAGTTTGAAAAAGGTTGATACTCTAGAGAATTTTGCAAATTCATTCATGAAGCCAATGAGCATAGACAAGTTTAGGTGGGGTGCCAGTTCGATGGGCCTTAGTGCCCATGATTTTCAATAAGTTTTATTGTGCTCTGGAGGTGCCTGTGTGATCTTCATCAAGTGGGAGATTATTGGAAATATATGCCTCAATCATCATAGGCTGTAACCTCTAATGGAGTAAAGTCGGTATGAATTCCATCATGTCTGGTCGACTAGCAACTTTGATACATTGTGATATGTACAGGTCGCTGTGACCTAGTTTTTGTCTCACTGAATGTTCCTATCGCTGTGACAGTTTATTTGTTATAACCTCTCACCGCTCCTAGAGATCTCTGGCCGACAAGCCATTCAATCGGATAGCGGGGAGAGTCTTGGATGTTCGCTATGAGCTCTTAGCGATATGGATGTCTCATCGAATGCTTATACATTGGAGTCATCGAGATAACCTTTGGTGGCTCGGTAAGAAGTCTTATCGAGTAATATGTCTTTCCAATGGGGACACACTTGGAGGCATCAGGGTAACACTAAGGGTTCGCTAAGAACTCTTAGCGATGGACAGAAGTCTTGGTGACCGCTCGGTGTTTGTTATATCGTAAATGGTCATTGGTGTAACACGTGTTCAATAAGAAGTCTCAGTGATAAAAATTTGTCTTGCTGACTATTGCTTGTTGCTCGATATGACTTAAATTTTTTGGAGTAATGTCTCAGCGATAGTGGTAGAGTCCTATCGACTACTGATTACTTCAGAGTAACTTTGAACCCTCAATATGATGTCTGGGTGAAAGCCGATTGTCTAGCTAATGAGAACACTCAAGTCTATGTGAAATATGAAGCTTAGGTATGACGTCTCACTGAAAGTGATGATTCTCGGCGATAGCGATACATGTGGAGAATGTCGGTGTGAGGTCCTGGTGACATAAGGAAGTCTTGGCGATAGTCTCCTGAACTCAGTGTAACACAAGAAGGCTCGTTGGGATGTCTTGGCGAGAGCGATAGTCTTGCTGAAAGGAAAACTAAAGCCGATACAAGTTGTAAGCTTGGTGAAACCTCTTGCCGATGTAAATGACTCTTGGCGACCTCAATATGAAGATTTTGTGGCATTGGCGAGACACTGTTAGTGTCTCACCGAGATGCCAACAAATTTTGTTTCTTATGACCGAGTGATGACTATCTACGTGGCTAGTATTCGGCCAATCAGAGGAGCAGAATTGGAACTGTTGGGAGATAGTTCATTGTGATAGTTTTGTGAGGAAGCTCGACAGCCAAGAACGACATGAATATAGTTTGTAATCTTTGTAGTGATTCGATTGTTTCGATCAAAAGTTGTGTGTGAATAGTTCGAATTTTATCAGAGTGAATTCTTTTATGTAAAGACTATAATTTGAAGGTTCCTGTACAAGATTGTTCATGGTGAATGCTGCTTTAAGTAGACATTAGAAAGATAAGTCTGAAACTTGTATGTAATCTTTATTACTATAATAAAAAGTGACTTCTCTTGGTGTGGTGGGTTTTTCTCCCGTAAGGGTTTTCCCACATATATGTGGTGTTCATGTGTGATTGTCAAATACTCTATTTCTGATATTTACTTCATAGTGCATCTTAGTTGAACTGTAATTAAAAATTAAAAGTATATCTACATTCTTCTATGAGGTTTTGGTGTTAGGAGAGTTGTTTCCACATCTAGCTTTCCTTACAAGTGGTATCAAAGTATGGCCAGTTGTGTTATCCTTGTGGGTACGTTGGGTTTTTTGAGTCAATTTTGTTCAGTGGGAGTCTTGTAGAGTTTGTTATTTCTGCTTATAGGTTGAGATGGCTAGCACATCTAGAAATTTTGAAATAGAGAAGTTCAACAACAGTAACTTTGAGTTGTGGAAACTCAAGATGGAGGATCTTCTAGTTGATCATGATCTATGGCTTGTAGTGTCTAGAAGTAAACCTACAGGCATAAGGAAGAAGATTGGGACCTTGCAGATAGGAAGTCTAAGGGGCTGATAAAGCTCTATTTGGAAGACTCAGTTCTTTTGAATGTGCATGAGGAGAAGACTACCTCTTCTTTATGGAAGAGGCTAGCATCTATTTATCAGGGGAAGTCCTTGGTGAATAAACTGTTCCTAAGGAAGAAGTTGTATTCTTTGAGAATGCAGGAAGGAGGGTTTGTAGCTAATCATTTGAATGCATTTAATATGTTGATTGCTCAATTGATATTTGTTGGTGTAAAAATAGATGAAGAGGATCGTTGTATGCTATTATTGTGTTCTTTGCTAGACTCATGGGATCATTTGGTGATGGCTATTGGGAGTACAACATCCAATTTTAAGATGGAAGATGTTGTTGGTTCTTTGCTGGGAGAAGAAATGAGAAGAAAATCTTCTGAGATGGTGAAGGAAGCTCTTGCTATTAGAGGAAGATCGAAAGAGAAAGGAAAGAAGAAGGACACAAAGTCCAAATTGAAATCAGAAGGGAGATCGAAGTCTAGTGGAAAGAATTCCAAGGTGAAGTGTTGGAATTGTGGGAAACTTGGTCATGTTTGAACGGATTGTAAAGAGGAGGAGAAGAAGAAGAAGTATTCTTCCGACAATGACTCTTCTCATAGTGATGCAGACGCCTTCATTGCAGACTTGGCTAGACAGGCATCAGATGATGTTTGGTTGATTGATTCTAGAGCATCTTTCCACATGAAATCTCATAGAGACTGGTCCATGAAGTATGAAGAATACGATGGTGGAAAGGTGTACTTGGTGAGTGATTCAACTTTGAAGATTGTTGGACATGGAAGAGTCAGAATACAATTCCTTGATGGAAGAGTGAAGGGGATCAATGATGTTATCAAATCCTACTTATCAAATCCTTATACATAACATATCCACCTACAATCCCATTCAAGCATTTTAATTAATTCCTTGAATTAAGGCTTAAAGAAGAATCATACACACCACAACAGTCAGATGAACAAAACAACCCTTGATCATTTTATTCAAAATTTAGATATGCTTGTACAATGGAGAGACATGAGTTTGAATTAATCATATTAATTCAAATTACATTACTGCCATACAACATCAAATCCCCATGAATTCAAAACCTACTATAGAATGACTCAAAACCTAAATTGCATTTTCCCTAAAACCATCAGACTTTACAATTTTCTCTACAACTTCATCTAGACTCGACCAAAAATATCTAACTTGCTAACCCATACTTCTAGCCTTGAAATCCTTCTTATAAAAAAAGGAGAAAACAAGCATTAGGTTAGAAAGCACACGTGTCACCAGCCAATTGGACCGCCTTATGATATTCCAAAAAGTAACGGCCCAAAAGATCCCACCCAAGGTGTAAGATAAACACTAGGGTTTTACATGAAGAGAAAGGTAAAACCCAAACGTTAGGCTTTTCCCAAACACCATAGATGACCAGAGACATAAGGCAAGATAAAAATGGAACACAAAGAGAAATTTTGAAGTTCCATCACAAGGAAAGGTCTCCTCCCTTCTTGGTAGTGATAACCTCCTCCACACACAACCCTTAAAAATTATGAATAGAGGAATATAATCTTTGAAGAACTCAAAGTTGATTCTCTCCTATTTGATGCAATTAGTCATCTAATTCTTACAAACATTTATAGTGATTACTAGAGGAACATAGACCAATTCTTCATAATAGAATAATTTGATCATACTTTTCCAATGATGGTATTATGAGAAAACCTTAGGTTAAATGAATAATTCCTAGCTAAGTTATTTAAATCATGTCCTACTATATAAGAGAAGAGTGCTACTATGTGTACCTGGATACCATGGAGAAAGGCTCTTTCGAATCTTTCATCAATCATCCTACCTTAAAAAATACCAAAAGTCTCCTAGCAATTAGACATAGGAAGATTTAAGATGACCTTAAAAAATATATTGCCAAAGCATAAACTTATGATGGCTTAACTAGGCCTAGTACACATTCCTTCCCCGTTAACCACTTAGACATATGGAAATTAAATGTAAATTTGCTACTATTTTTAGTCATGTAGGTGTTCAATAAACCACTTGGCGGTGTTTCCCTTCAAGTTTATTTACTTGAATGAAGAGCAAAATTCCTTTGATTACAGTTATAGAATACATTTGAGGCCTTGGTTGTGTAACTGGTGGACCATAGTCACATTTAACACTTGTTACAAAGTTTGGGAGTTAAAACATTAAGTAGATTTGATTTGTGTTGGACACATTTGGACGGTAGTAGCAATAACTTGCAATCTATCAAGACTTGATTACCTTATAACCTGTGAAATTCTAGTGATGAAATGATAGATTAATCATAATGTCACCTTAGGATCACATCAACATGAAGAACTTCATCCAACATCCTTATGAGTGTAGGTACCACCAAATAGGTATTTTTCAGATCTGTCTTCCTCAAGCGAGGGAAATTCAAGAAGAAAAGAGGAAGTGAGACATGTAGTATGTCTAAAAGAGGGAGATCAACTAGAGGTCAAAATATTAGAAGAAAATTCTATAAACACATGCAATTTTTTCTTGCTGAAGGGGGGTCATGTTCTTATGATGATGAGAGCATAGGTGACATCGAGGTGCCTTTGAGGTATAAACATCTACGAAAACAATGGGTACCGAAGGAACTTCCTCCAATAAACACTGATTCTTGTGGCAATGAGAGGATATATCGCATAACACCATCGTCATTACATGGACGACATAAAGGTCTATTAAGAAAAAGTTACTGAATTGATGGAGTATGTCGGACCCTGTTACAGTTACAAAGATTGGATGCAACTGGTTCAATATACATGAAGTATGCATAGGTATGCAAGTTGTTAGAAAATTATATACAGCTACAATATAAGGATCAAAATAAAGGAGTGGCTATGTACATTGATGGAAGGCCAAAAACATCAGGGAATATTGTAGGGTATATAAATAGTACATGACCTGGGTCAAGAAATAAGCAACCCAATTGCATATTTGAGGCATGCGAGGGAAACCGTGTATTCATATGTGCGATAAAATCAATAACTGCAGGGGAAGAGTTGCAAATCGATTACAATTTGAATCGCTTAGTTACAAACACAATTATGATGGGGGTGGTACGTACTATGTACCATTTTACCCAACCTCCAATTAATGACTCCAATATACCATTTTATTCTTATGTTTTTTCTCGTAAGTCTATTGGTTTCATTTCAGTAATGTTTTTATATTTAATTTTTGTCACAGAGGGACATTGATCGTACAGAGAAGGATCTAGCCCAGAGCATAGATCACGATGTATCTTCAGGAGCTTCTACCCGAAAGGTTTATCTCATTGTAATTGTACAAATTAGATACGAGCAAAATGTTTTATTATTATGTTGTTTTCATAAGTTTATTGGGCTAATTTTGATAATGTTTTTAATATTCTTGTTGCACTTGACTAATCGGGGAAAGGCACTAGCAGTAGATGAAAGCATCCTTAGGGAGGTGCAATTAATATTATGTGATGATGACATCACTTATTTAGCAAGCCCTCTCGATATGATAAGGAAGACCCCAAAAAATGCAATGAAGAAATCCTTAAGTTTTTATTCATAGTGCCTCAAACAGATGAGATAAGAGAGAGGGTTAAAATATTGACTGAGAGATCACAAAACTTGAAAGTAAGTTGTCATGAGGTCTTTAATTATAACATAAGTTCATTCATGGTTTTATATTTTGTACTCTTTTATGTCATGAACTAAAATATGTGTCATTTTTATAGGATTTTTTGCATCCTCATGATGCTCCTAGCCATGATAATGGTACTGCAAGTGCTACTCGAGGAGTAGGGGTTGGTATAAGTCTCCATCTTGACCTTCCTATGCATACATCACATCATACCATGCAAACATCTGTTAGTGCACCCTCTCGCAGTGAACACATGCCAGAACATGCATCAAAACATGTACCTAGGGATGTAGAGCCCACTAGTACTGGTGATATTTTAGCAGCGTTTCCTGGATCTTCGCGTATTGCTAGTACTGGAACATTTCTGGTCACATTTGTGGTGACCAAGGATTTCGTTCCCATAAAAAGAGAGAAGGTCCCAGGTACTTTAAATTTTTTTAATTATTATTATATATAATCCAATTGAAATTTACTTATTGATCGCTCTTTTTAGACTATTGATCCAACGATCATTTTGCAGGAAATGATGTTTTTTATAAACATCTAAGTGATATTACATTGGAGCTCTTTGGGCCCACCATATTTACATGGTGGAGTGCCCAAAATCAAGATTTAAAAGATGAGCTCATTAACCGTTTAGTTGTGCTCTTTGTTGATAAAACATTCAACCAAACTAGGGTCCTTAAGAAAGTTGTTACCTATCTAAAGTATGTGAGGAACCAATATAGGTCACATTTAGAGAAGAACAAAAAGTATGAGCATCCCCCATGATTCCAGAGAGGGAGTGAAAGGACCTGGTGTCAGATGGAAAGGAGAAGGCTGAAAAGAAAAAAGGAAAGACACCACCAGGCCAAGGAAGCTATGTCATACTATCAACAATGTAATTATATACTGATTACTCTTTATTTTTACATAATCTAACATATTTCAAAATTTTCATAGGTTGCCCGACACATCGAAGGAAACAAATGAAAGACTATAAAAACATAGGTAGCACAAACTTGGCTTTGGTGGTTATATGAAATTAGCCGTATGAATTGTAAGTATCAATAAATGAAATATTGTATCCAAATAATAAATTGAAAACAATTTTGGTTTTATCACACCATAGAAGCAAAATTCATGATCTTATGCAAAAATTTAGGGCTTTGAATTCAACAGAGTTCCCACAGAAGATGACCTAAAGATTTCCTTCCAGCAAGGCTATGGAGTCGTAGCTAAACGCCTAAGAGTCTTGACTAGGCAAACACAATCTTCCACTGCATCCGACATGTAGGTAAATAAACTCAATAAAGTTTATTTAAAATTGAATACTTGTGCAATCTATTCAATATTAATTTTGACCATAAAGTAATTATATGCCTATTTGTTTTAAACATTCAAGCAATGATAATAATGCACATGACATTGAAATGCAGCCTAGTGAGGGTGGAGCACAACCTACAGATGAAGGTCATGGTGTGCATCTTGGTACTTTAGAGCATGTAGAGCGTGATCAACATGTTGAACATGGTCAGGCTAGAGAAGATCAGGAACATGATGTAGCCCCATCAGGTAAAGAGGACCACTCTAAAGTTCTTTTAAACATATTTAATTGCAATTGGTGTATTAATTAATGTAATCTTTCATGTTTCAACTTTAGATCATGTAGAGTGTGATCAACGTGTTGAGCATGATTAGGCTAGAGAAGATTAGGAACATGATGTGGCCCCATCAAGTAGAGAGGACCACTCTCATGTTCTTTTAAACATATTTAATTTCAATTGGTGTATTAATTAATATAACCTTTTGTGTTTCAACTGCAGATAAGGATTTAGAGGGTGTTTAGCATGTTGAGCATGAGTCTATAACATAAGTTCAAGAGCATGTTGTGGACCCATCAGGTAAAGAGAACTAGTCTAATGTTATTTTAATTAATGAAATACTTGTAACAATAATAATAAAACATATTAGTTTAACATTTATTTGTTATTGTAGTAGACCCCCCCTTGTAGCGGCATCCATGTTGTGAGCAGATGACTAGGTGTACATTAAGATCACGAGTAGAGGGTAGAACAACTAAAGGGGGGACAGATGATTAGAAAATGATACTCTACTTCAGATTTTTTTAGCTTTAAAAAATAAACAAAAAAAAAGTGATTGTAATCATATCATGACAACCATATTTTTAATAATATGTAAAAACTGAAAGAATGAATATTATATGTTAATTAAAGAATGTTATATGTTAATGAATGAATGTTATATGTTATTAATGGATGAATGAATGATTAATGTTATATGATTGGGTATGGGGAATTGAGAGTGATGTGAGGGGGGGGGAGGAGACCAAATGAGCTTCCACCATCACGTGGTTGGTCCTGTTAAGTAGAGAATATTAAACTATTCTCAAAACAAAGAGAAGCTCAATAAGGTAATGCACTTTTCAATATAAGAAATGCATCGTTTGAAGCATCAAACCAATATACAAAGATGAAAGAAAGTGCTAACTTTTCACTATGGTGGCAGGAAAATGATTCTTTATACCCTGAATCCATGCTCTGCATCATAATTTGAAGTTGTTTCCATTCCAATGTTCTGAGTTTAGCTTGTTTGTATGGAATTGTATGAATACCACATTGTGTTTTGTGTGGATTTGGTTTCAAAGCTCTGTTTTTTCTATTTTTTGTGGTGACATAACTCTAAAATTTGACTTTTGTGCATAACAGGTTAGTGGAAAAATTGATAGCTCTGAAGGGTTTAAAGGCTCTATTGAGATAGATACACGGATATTTGGATCTTGTTGTTGATGGGATGCTTCCACTTAACCATGAAATTTTGTACCATCTGCAGGTATGCAAAAGTTTCTCTATTTACATTCATTTTTGATCATAAATGTTGTAAATGATATTAATACTTCAAAATTAAGATTTGTTTCATTGTTATAATGATCAAAATGTTATACTTTTCTATACATTCAAGAATTCTCTTTCCCCCTACCCTTTGCTCTCTCCCCCCTCATTTTAAGAATTTTCTTTGTCATAAAAGATTCACATTTCTGTCTCATTTACACAAATTTATCTAAAGCACTAGGAGTGAATAAAGATATATAAAAGATGATGGATTATGTCTAAATAACAACTTTCCATCTTATAGCTAATTAAATCCTTAATATTTGAATAGTTTAGAGCTCGAATAATGCTTGTAAATGCATGTGTAGCAATAAGGGAGCCTATGTGAAGATTACAATTTAAAACATCACTTTGGTATTTTTCCTTAGGTAGTGAAATGCTATTTTGAGTAATACAAACCTACACACACATTGATATTTTTTAGCATTGCATTCAGGAATTTTTTTTTCTCTTATACCTACCCTCAGCTAGACATGGAGGTATATAATATTGGTTTCTGGGTTTTTTTTGGTAAGTAGTTAATTTCATAGAGGAAGACTAAAATATTCTGAATGTCCTGTCAGGTGTGAAAGCATATGAATCACTTGCTGAAAGCACCATTTCGTATTCATCCAAAAACTAGTTTGTTCTTTTTTTTATGTTTCTTGCATGTGTTTTTTCTAGGCTCTAGAGATGTAGCTCGACTCTTTCCTTTGTGCTTTTCATCTATTTTGATGATTACAATAGATTGTCCTCATAATTTTTCATGTAGATCTATTTGTAACCTTATTTTCTACCAATCAATTTGTAAACCAGTCACATATTAAGGACCATTTCACTAACTTGTAGTCATCCATTACTTCATATGTTATAGGTTGTGTCTGTGTGCCAATAAATCCTGATGATTGCAAGAACTTTAATCCTACAAGTGTACCCAATCTTTCTCAAGTAAAAGTCTTACCTTATTTTATAGTACTTTAAATGGTTAATTGAAGGTGCTTCTTTAGATCTGAGATAGTTGAACCCTAGATTAAAATATGGTATTAGATGGGCAGTATGATGATAAAACTAACGTCCATTGAACACAAATTACGAACATAATTTACTAGACTATGAATAGTGTTACAATTATAATTATTTCTCCTTTACCTACCTCTACATTAATGAAAAAGATAGTAGATATTGGAAGTTCATTACATGTCTCATGTATGTGTTAGTATTTTAATTTTATTTAAGTTGTTCAAGAGCTTGATTAGGTCAAGAATATGTTCTATAAGCTTTGTTCTCTTGACACTGCTCAACATTTTCCCTACAAATTTTCTCTTCAATCCAGACATTTCTTAACTCCTTCCCTTGTTAGCCCTTTATTGTTCTCAAGTGTAATACTTTTTCTATGCATCTTGCAATCTGTATGTATGATTAGTCATTTCTTATGAAGCATGGATAACCTTTCATTGAATTGTTGTTGTAATTAGACAACTGCCATTGTGAGAATAATCATTTAATTTGTATGGAAGTAAGTATTTTTCATATTATTTGACTTGGTATTGTAAACTTCTCTTTGTAGGATTCTCTAGGGGGAACAACAAAACTGTGATGATAGGTAGAGTTGTACAACACCATAAATCAATTGGAATTATCAATATATTGCTAAAAGAATACTCTGTGCAAGTAAAATGGAATGTGCAATGACAATTGGTCTTGAATTCAAATCTAAATATAAGTACATTATACACAAGAAGATGGTATCTATTCTATGATTTAAAGAACCCCAAAATAAGAAAATTAATAGGTTCTATTTGTTTACTTGCTCTTAGACACTTGTTTAATCAGCGAGACCCTCAGAATGTCTTGCTGATAACTAGTAGTGTTCAAAACTCTTGAAGAGGTTAGATCGATGTGACATTGGGTCTTTCTTGCTGACAAAAGTCATCAAAAAGACATGGACTATCAGAGTGAGTTTTCTATATGGTGTCGATGATTGATCTCTCACCGATGGGTTGGCTTCGATGGTCATCACCAAGAGTCTCCATGATGACATGGTGTAGGTCTATTTAAAACTCCTAAAGAGGTCAGATCAGTGTGACATTGGATCTATCTTTCCGATGGAAGTCATCGGCAAGACATGGACTATTAGAGTGAGTTTTCTATCCTATGCCGATGATTGATCTCTCACCGATGGGTTGGCTTCACTGGTAATCGCCAAGAGTCTCCGTGATGACATGGTTTAGGTCTATTTAAAACTCCTAAAGAGGTCAAATCGGTGTGACATTGGATCTATCTTGCTAATGGAAGATATCGGCAAGAAATGGACTATTGGAGTGATTTTTTTATCTTGTGCCGATGATTGATCTCTCACCGATGAGTTATCTTCGATGGTCATTGCCAAGAGTCTCCACGTTGACATGGTGTAGGTCTATTTAAAACTCTTGAAGAGGTCAGATCAGCGTGACATTGGATCTTTCTTTCCGACATAAGTCATCGAAAAGACATGGACTATCAGAGTGAGTTTTCTATCCTCTGCCAATGATTGATCTCTCACCGATGGGTTGGCTTCGGTGGTCATCGTCAAGAGTCTCCATGATCACATGGTGTATAGGTCTATTTAAAACTCCTGAAGAGGTCAGATCAGTGTGACATTGGATCTCTCTTGCCGATGGAAGTCATCGACAAGGCATGGACTCTCAGAGTGAGTTTTCTATCATATGCTGATGATTGATCTCTCACCAATGGGTTGGATTCGGTGGTCACCACCAAGAGTCTCCATGATGGTACATTTCAATGAATATTTTTTTAAAAAAAATTGCATTATTTCGTCCCAATTTCAACGAAGACCATCAAAAAATCACCAAAAAGGTCCGATGAAGTTGCTATAGCTGCGACGAAGGCTTCGTCGTAACTCCTTGCCCATTTTGTTGAAATGGCGACGAACTTCTCGTGTTGTTTTGACGCTTTAGAAAAGCCACTGCAATTGCATTTTGGTTGTAATTCTTCGGTGGATACATGATTTTTTTGTTGATATTTTGATGCACATCTGAGTCATTTTATCATTTCGACAATGGATGAATCTTTGCCATTATTTTTACGTTTAATTCGTTGCTGGAATTTTGACGAAAAAATAGTGACGAAACATTTTTTGTCAATTCGTCGATTGTTCGACAAATGTTTGTCGAACTACTTATGAATGTTTGTTAGAAAATGGAATCAAATTCAGTAGTGCAAGGGATGGGTATCACAAGATTCTATCAGGAGAAAGAGATTTTAAATAAATTAAATGAGTTGCTAGCCAAGGAAGAGGTTTTTGGTGGAAAAAGTCAAGAGAAGTTTGGCTTCAAGGAGGCAATAAGAACTCTAGGTTTTTTCAAAACTCCACCAAACCAAGGAGGGAAATCAATAGAATCACCTGCATCAAAGGTAGGGATGGAAATATTTAAGATATGACATAAGACATTATAGCATCAACGGTTGAAATTTCCCAAACCCTGCTTAATGAGCCAAGTGGGTCATGCATCTAGGAACTGTGAGAGCTTCTTGAAGGCATCCCAAATTTTATAAATGAGGCTTAAAATGATATGTTGTAGTCCAAGTTCAGTGAAAAAGAGGTGAAGGAGGCACTTTTCCAATTACATTCAGACAAGGCTTTGATTCTAGATAGGTTCCTAGCTGGTTTCTTTCATAAATGCTAGAATATCCTTGGGATGAATCTTGTAGAGGCCCTGGAAGAAGCTAGGAGCATAGGTATAGTTCTTAAAGAGGCCAATAACACCGTTATTGCACTCATCTTAAAAAAAGACAAGCTTGATTCCTTTGAAGATTTGATCCTATTTCTTTGTGCAATACTATCTATAAAGTATTGGCAAAGACCATCACAAAGAAAATCAAGAAATTTTTTCCATGCATTATCTTGAAGGAAAAAATGGGCTTCATTCCAAGCAGATCCATCTTTGATGGGGTCATTATAGTACACGAGGCAATCCATACTATTCAAAAAATGAAGAGAAAGGCTATGTTGATCAAATTGGATATAAAGAAGGCCTATGACAAGGTTAATTGGCACTTTCTCTTCAAAGTAATGGAGGCCTTTGGGTTTGATAGGGCATGGTTGAACTGGTTATTTACTAGGATTTCTTGCTTGAGATTCTTAGTACTACTAAATGGTTCCTCAACAAGCTTCTTCAATATCTCCAAGGGGCTAAGGCAGGGAGACCCCTTCTCCCACTTTTTGATTATTATTATGGCCAAGGCTCTGGGTAGATATTTCTCGAAGGCAAGGTTGGAGAGACACTTGGAAGGGTTATAGATCACAAGAGGCATCTCATAAGTCACCCAACAATAATTCATGGATGATAGCATGCTCTTTGGTGCTTCCTTGGTGAAACAAGCGCGTGGTTTAAGTGGATCCTGGAAACATAGTCAAAGGCTTTGGGGCAAGAGTTAAGTCAAGCCAAATCTGAAAATTTCTTTTTCAATAGTAGAATAGGTAGAGAAATTCAAATTTTGTGCATCTTGGGCTTCCACAAAGGATCTCTCCCCTATAAGTATTTGGGTCTACCCTTGGCCAAAGGCATGTAACCCGAAAAGATGTGGGATTCAGTGATAGAAAAAGTTAGTGCAAAATTGGCTTCATGGAAAAACAAGTGGCTATCATGGAAGGGTTGATTAACAATGCTAAATTCAATCATCTTTGCAATACCCATTTATATTCTTTCATTCCCACCTTTTTCAAGTAGGGTGAACAAATCTATCAATAGGAAAATGAAAAAAATCTTCTAGCAAGGTAACTCTGACTAGCATAGATTCCCTTTGATAAAATGGAAACAGATTTGTGAGAGAAAGGAGGCTGATGGGGTAGGATTGAAGCACATGCTATTACAAAATCAAGCTCTTGGGGAAAAGCTCCTTTGGAAAATTCATTCAAAACTAGATCTCAAATGGGTCAAAATAGTAAAAGCAAAGTATCTTGATGTGAAAGAGCACAACATTTTTTCTTCCAGTTCACTTCCCAAAGGTTCATGGCTATGTAGTTTCATTAGCAATTGCAGGAATTTGATTGTGGATCATATGATGTGTGAAATAAAGGATAGGTAGAGTGCACTCTTCTAGGAAGATTCCTGGGAAGGCCATCCAAAACATGAAGACATGGAGGATCTAGCACAAGTCAAACTATTAACAAAGCAAGTTTGGGGAAGCAAAGTGGTCGATTACCTGACAATTTCTTGGGAGGATGGTTGCCCCAATTACCGTTGGAAAAGAATTCAAGTGCTAGGAGTGAATCCTAGGTTAATTGAAGTATATGAAGAAGAGCTAGCCAAATGAAGTATCTACCCTAGATTGTGAAGGGATGTTTTACGGTGGAATGCCTCCCTAAATGAGCTTTACAATGCTAAAGATGGCTACAAAGTTTTAGTGGGAATGAAGTTGGTTCAATCTTGATTGCCAACCAACCTATGTTGGAACCCTACTTGTCTCCCAAAAGTCAAGATTTTCTCATGGGTAGCAGTGCAAGGGAGGGTGCTCATGACTGAAAAATTTACATGCTTAGGCTATGCTGGTCCGTTGAGGTATGTGCTTTGTAAGCAGGCGGAGGAATCTGGGGATCACCTATTTGTGAAATGCCCGTTCGTGCATCAATATCGGGTTTGGCTATGCGTGAAGCTACAATGGAAAATGGCCTTGCTAAATAGTTTGTTGGGCTTGCTAACAAGATGGCCAAAGTTATACAAGAACACAATCTTTGGAAGGTTATGGATCACCAACCCTTCAATAGTAATTTTGGAAATTTGGAAAGAAAGGAATATGTGTATCTTCCAAGAGAAAGAAATGCCCCATTAGTCTCTCCTAAACAAAATTGAAACTTGCATAGTCTAGACTGTCAATGCAAGGTTGGCTGAGAATCATGGTGGTAAAATGGTTTTCACTTCTTGGGATGCAACAATGTTGAAAAATTGGCATGGCCTCAAGATTTCCCCTCATGTTGGAGCGGGAGGCCCAACAACTCAACTAGCAAGAAGTAAGGTGGTCTGGAAACCTCTAGAAGTTAATTGGTTTAAAATGAACTTTGATGGCGCCTCTCAAGGAAATCTAGGTACATCTAGGGAAGGATGCATTAAAGGGATTGGCAATCCAAAATAGTAGGTAGATTGGCACAAACAATATGATAGAGATGCAAGCACTGATTTGGGGTTGATATTCTACCGGGAGCTAAGAATTAAGAACTTGGTGATAGGAGATTCCTCCCAGGGTATCAACACTTTAAGGACCAAACACATGGCACATTGGAAATTGAGTGCACGCTTAGAACTAGCCTTGCAACTGGTGGAAGGTTTAGAAATGGTAATAATTAATCACACATTGAGGGAAGGGAACACAGAAGCAAATGAAATATCAAACTAAGGTGTGAATGGCACTAAGTAGAGAGAGGTTCTTCTTCTAGTTTGCTGAAAAAGTACTCAAACAAGTGGGAGGAAGGGAGGGAGACTTTCCACATGGATTGTGGAAATTCTGACTTGTGGGGTGAGGACATGTGATCAAAGTGTTGTTTGTGCCTAGTTAACAAGCTTCACATGGGATTTTGAGTTTGTATCTCCCTAAACAAAAGGAAATAATGAAATGACTATTTTGTACTTGGGAAGGATGTGGGCATAACACTATATCATGTCATGTCAGCTTGTCATGTGAAATGGTGTACTCATGCCTCTGAATGGGGGTATGTCGTAGTTGTTTGGGAAACATAGGATGGAAATTTAACATTGTATAGTGTGATAATATCTCATGCATTTAAGGTGCAAGCTTTCTCAAAGGTGTAAAATTGGTGTAGTGCTCTCCTTACTTCTCGACTCTAGGTAAGGGTAGAGATAGTAATCAATGGCAGAGTGAATGAAGTTCACAGTGCACATGTTTGTGGATTCTCTAGTTAGCTTCAGTGCTAACACCCCAATTTAACTGGGGTGCAAAGGATGACATAATGCCTTTGGTGGTGTTTCTTACTAGCTCCTTAAGTACATTTTGCTTAATATTGACCCCCATATAGTGGTGGTTGTTAAGATGGTTCCGGGGAAGGGGAATCTAGTGCCGCATGAGACCTTCAAGTTGAATTCTCATATTATTTCAAGGTTTCTTGCCTCCCTGTTGGACATCCACATGACAAAAGATGAAGCCAGTGCACTGGTATGCAAATTGTTTAAGAAGGGGTTGATGGAGGGTATGGATGAGATACTCAAGGTGGTGATTCCTAGGGTTGGGGTGTGATGGCCTAAAGACTTGAAGATGGTTAAGAAATTGGGCAAGGCCATCAATATTTACCCATTCCTCCTGGACCTAAAAGACATGGTGCTGGTTTTCCATAGGATGATTGCGACGATCAGTGTAAATTTCCTTAAGAAGATGATGTGGTTGGTGGAAGCAGATGGTTTCAAATGGGTGGTCAAACTCGATGCCTTCACTAAGGCCAATGGATTTATGTGATGTGGGATGGGTGTCTAGTTTTTTGGTGTTAATGAGTAAATTTTTTTCTGTTGTTTTGAATGTTTTTGCCTGACCATGGGTCGTTTTGTCTGAAAATATGTAAATAGTCATCTATTATGTTCAAGCTTGTAGGGGTTTTTTGGAGTGATGTTGGGAAGTGGGGGTAAGTCTAGTTTGTTTATGTTTTGATGATGGTCAAGCTCTGAAAAAATCTGGTAGATCTTGCTCTCGTGGACGGTTGTATTTTTGACATATATCAATATAATCATCTATTACGGAACACACAAAAAATATTAAAATAAACTTAATATTAATAAATAAATAAAAATATTCCATGCTAGTGGGGTGGACGGGCTATTGGTAATGTGCTAGAATAGGTGGTGAGGAGGCGTATAGCATTGCCCTGCTGGCGCGGTACAAGAGGTGGGGAGTGAATGGTGGATTTCATTGAAGAGGACTATCAATCACTTAAAGAGATTACCTAAGGTGACAAGAGGATAATTAGACTAGATTAGTTGATAGTGAGCATTTATGTTGGCACACTTTGTGGGTGCATTAAAGGTGGTGGAGGCTAGAATTTGTGTATTTATTTGGAAGCTTTTAGGCTAAGGAAGCATTGGAGTAGCGAGTCTGGAGATGTCGATCCATTTGATAGCCACTCGCAAACTCTAGGCGTTCTTTGGGAAAATCACTAAAAGCCAATTGCGTTCAGTTGTTAAGGACTGGGATCCCCTAGTACTTGGAACGGTGGAGCTGGTTCTAGGAAAATAATTCATGATTTATTTAGAGAGATACCACAAAAATTTTGACGTTGCTTCATGTTTGGTTGTGACATTACTGGACCTACAACTTCCTAAGGCGATGGTCTTGCTTATGGCGAGGAAGATGGTATCGATAGATTTATTGGGAGGTGTCGAAGAAGTTATAATTATAGTTACACTAGGCATTGGGATGCCGAGGCAATGGGACCTATCTAGGGTCTTCCTCCCTCACATCCGAGTTAAGTATTATCCATTCTTGTTGGACGTGAAGGGTGAGGAACTGGAGGCTCACAAAGAACGTGCGTGACTTAGGGTGGAGTTCCAAAAGGTGTGGCTATATCTGGAGGCTATGCCAAGCATAGACTGGAAGGAGTAGTTTCATGTACTCCTCCAAGATGAGGGGGTGGGCTGGGCTTAAATGTCACACACTAAGCTTTGACTGCTTAGGTGGTGTATGTGGGCCCGCTTAACCTGTTCTGTTCCCAACTTCAATTTCCGTTCCCCTAAACCGTCACTGTTCCCGCTGTTACAGTCAACTGTCGCCAGTTCCCGCGCATAGGAAAACTCAAATTCAAACTTGAACTCACTGATGCCGCGCTGCTCCAAAAGTTTTGTAGATGCCATAAAGTATTTGATCACACATAAAAGAATGAGATAGCTCTCATCGAGTATGGTTAGATTATAGCTCTCATCGTACTCCTCACTCTGCGAATCATTCCTTAATGCCTCATCCGCGGACTTCCTCCATTTCCTCCGCTTCTTCTTAACGTTTGGTGTGATCTTTCGAGTCCTTATTTGCTAAATGTTTGCAGTTCTGAGGGTTACAGCAGCTCCGAAAGGAATTATTGCTTAGTCTCAGGGTGAAATGATGATTTCTTTTTCCATCTAAAATCATGTTGTATGCATGCACTCTTTTTTCTGCTGTTTTTATTCTCTGTAATTTTGGATGTTGCTGTCTTTTCTGTAGCTGCCGCAGCTCGCAGTGTTTTACACATAGAAAAATAAAGTGGTTGTAGTATTTTGATAAGGATTGAGGGACTTGGCCATGTTCTTTTTGAGCTAATCATGATTCATAATTTTTCGTATCAAATTACATTACAATGTTTGGAAAATAGAAAAATATCAAATTTATACAAAAATAAATAGTCCCTTTATTAAGTTACGTTGCTTCTTTTTCAGATTGATTTCTCTTATTTTGTGTAACGATGCTCTATAGTATGAAGCAAGGCATATCTTGGATTTGAATTTGAAAACTTAATGGATGAAGCGATACCTTGGATAACCTCCTTTAGGTGCATGTGCTAATGATTAATTGGTTTTTTTGGCAATCTAGAAGTTTGTGATGCTTGTCTTTATTTGTGGAGCATATGTTATCAGTGCTGGAATTATTGTAACACAATGAGTTGTTATGACGGTGTTTTTTTTCATTTACTTCATTATACTTGGATGATTGGTTGGGGTTTCTCTCTTATAATATTAGGATTACATATGTAAATGGGGAAGAGCTTAAAGTGTCGGTATATTGACCATGATGTTCCAACACTTTACAGTGAGCATGCAAATGGTATCTCTACATGAATTTTGACTATATCTTTTTTCTTTTTTTCAATATCTTATTTCAACAAGAAAATTTTGGTATGGTTGTAACTTGTGATAATGTGTAATGTTCATTTTTAAAAAATAATCTACATGGGTGAAACATATGCAACAACCAATTTTTTAAGAACACATTAATTGTTAGTACCAGCATGGTCCACCCAGTGTCTCCATTGATAAGAAAATATGAAGGGATTGGTTGAGATCAAAATCCCAACAATTATCATCCATTATGCATTTTTAAGTTAGCACTAACAAGGCAATTATTAAAAATAATTCTCCTATTCAAATGATTTCATTCCTTTGAACCATGCATACAAGTCCAATCAAGGAAGGAAGAGGAAAATATTGTCATTATTTTGATTGGTTGTAAGAGGAGATACAGGTTAGATAAATTATCCAATGTTTTTCCATAATATAATTCAATATTTTCTTGAGGTTGATATGTTCAATTGAAAAAGACATATAAATATATATTATTATGCAACACAAACAAATAATAAGGAGACCCCATACTAGAGGTCAAGTTGTCTTAATTTCCTCCAATTTACTATATCCCATCCCTAAAGAGCGCAAGATTCAATTCATTTATTTATTTTTGCTACTAGCCATATTACAATACAACTTCCAAATGAAATTCAAATCTCAAAACTAGACGTTTATCTAAGTTTAATATTAAGCTGTGAGAATTTATTCTTAACATGATTTGCATATGCATTTACAAATTATTAAGTACAATGTTAATGAGGATCTATTTATCTAGAAATATACCATTGAAGATGAAAGAAAACATGTGCTAAGACAAGGTAAACACACATTAAGTACATTGTAACAAGTAAAATAGGACCACCTACTAGAAGATGAAATGTACACCTACCTACTAAGAAAAAAATGTATTTAGGGAAGAATAATAGTCAGACCACAAAAAGAAAACATGTCATTAGGAAAAAAAAAAAGCTAGTTGCACTCAACAATGAAGGAGAAACATATACACTAATAGTAAATAGGAATTATTACCATCAAGTAAAATGAACCAACACACCAAAAAGGAAAATTATGTTGTCAATGATGTAGGAAAGTTTCTTGCCACCCATGCTACTACCCCTTCAATTCCCTCTTTTTCCTCCCAAACTTTATTTCTACTAGCTACACATCCATATGGTATTTTTCCTTTTCATAATTGTCATAGTTACTACAAAGGCTCCCATGTATCATTTGATCAACTACCCTAACTATTTGTTCGTCCAACATTATTTTTGTATATAACAATATTGCTTTAGGACACACTAGTAGCATTTCTAAAAGCATTTATTTTTCCTTCAATGGGAATTATTTGAGCTATTTCATGTTTTTTATTGAATGATGGGAGAAAATATAGTGTTGGAAATAGTCAACTTTAGAGTGAAGCCTATTACCCTTAACACTACTATAAGTGGTTTACAACCTTGCTATGAGTGTCATTTTAATTTCTACATTTGAGCTTGCAACTTAGACATTGTTGGTCCACCTATATTGGTTCATTAATGGATCAAACCTCCCAAATGAGAGAGATTTTGGTCCCCAAAATATTTGAATATGAAAAGAAAAAATAAGAACTCTCACATCCCTCCATTTAAACTAAGAGCAACTTATCTCCAAGGTTGATTGTAGATGTATTGTGCTCTCATGAGGTATCAGTAAGCCACTCAAATAGATGCATCTTTTTCTAAAATTATGCCACTTCCCTCTATCTCTCTCTATGAATTCCCATCAAATACAACTTCCAACAACCCTTTAATGGACTAAAACCAATATGGGGATTGGAATCACTCAATCACCTTCTAGAATATTTATTGCTTAACCCAAGAATGCACTTGATATATTCTCTATATTTTACATGGATGATTGTAAGCCAACTTTGACTCTATTTTTCCATGGGTCAAACTTAAGGTTCATTACTCTTCACATTTGGTGGATGATAGTTTGTATTTCCAAATATTTTGGAGTCTCATATACTTGAATCACATGAGGCTTAACATTTCATATGATGTGGTAATTGTCTCTTAATTTTTGTAGAAGCCCCATTAGTTGCATTGGAAAGTAGCTATGTAGATTTTCCACTATGTACATAAGGCACTCATAGTTATGAGATTCAATATGCAGTGAGCATGGATAATTATTTCGTGTGATCTCATAGAATCTAGTCCATCACTAGTAGAACAAACGTATTGAGATACATAAACACTACATCTAAGACTTGATTCAAGATCACATCATTGATCTTCAATACTATCTAACATCGGAGAAAATTGTAGACATCTTCACCAAACCCTTGACTAAAATAAAGTTCCTACATTTGTAACATTTTCTATGGATATAACAAGTTTCCTCTTTGTTACCATAGTTTTGAACATCCTTTTGAAAACTAGGTAAAATCTTGTAAATGTGCCTTGTCACAAAAATATCAACTTTTACACTAGTTCCTGGAACCTTAGATCAAATTTCACTTTGTTTGTCACAACCTTGTTTCATCCTGTCGCCTTCATGAATAAGCTTAATAGCGCCTTTCTATCAACTTTCTCAAAGGTTCTTGAAACTATTTTGACACTCAAAATGGTTCTCACAACCTAGCCAAGCGTCGAGGTTAAAAGAGAAGTGTTTAGTACTTGGTCAAATTTTGGAGTTTTCAAAATTTCTAAAGGTTTCGAAACCTTTATAGGGCTTCGATTGGGATATCAAAAACTTGATTTTATCTGATTACCTACTATCCCAGCTTTGTAAAGTAACATTTTATTTTCAAAGGGTGGCATTTCAAAAGTCTTAAGAAAATTTGAAACTAAAATAAGTATTTTAGAATTTTATGTAGGTTTCAAAACCTCTATTGGGACTTGACGAGGTTATCAAAACCATGATTATAACTGAAGTATCCTACATTATAAATGTTGGGCCCTTTGGATGGCATTTTGATGAAGAATTGTTAGGCAATGATAAAAGTTTTGAAACCTTTGTTGTCCTTCGATAGGGTTATTGAAACTGATCAATTCTTTGAAAAAGCCTCTCATAGTCGTTCTCATTTGAAATTTCAAAAATGTCAAAACTTGGTGCAAGATGGGAAAGCTTACATGCACCAATTATTAAGGGTTTCATTAATGATCACCTACTACTTTTAGACATTGATTGCAAGCGCCTATATAGGAATTATGCTACCTAAAGAATTCATTTTAATGAGCATTTGGAAGCAGATTTTGCAAGCAATGAAAAGAGTGAATTGCAGAAGAATTTGAATAGTACTTGCAACACCAAAGCACAACATAGAGGTATAGTGTTTCTCATCTTAAGTCTTCTCTCATCATAGAATAATCTGGGAAAAACTTTGGTGAATTTGGAGAGTTGGGTATTGTTTGAACAATTCGCATAAGAAAATTTAATCATTTCCAAGAACTAATTGCATTTGCACTCACTTGAATTTTATTCATCATGAAGTTTAAGCATCTAGGCTATGAGAAATTTTTTTGAGTCTATCAAGCATAATTTTGGAGATTGGAGACACTAATTTAGGGCATATAAACTTGGATGAGTTCTTGAAGAGAATTGAGAGGGAAAATAGGCCCCCAATTACTTAGTGTCTGATCGAAAGTGGGTTGTTGTTGTAAGTGGTAGTGTTTCTAGTTATAGTACAATGACTAATATGGTTTTGGAATGTATCAATCATGATGAACCCAATACAAGGGAGATAAGAACAAGTGATAATAGACTAGTGATTAGAATCAACCAAGACACATTTGCCTCATGTCTAAAGTTGACAGAAAGAGAGGTATATGCAAATTTTAATTTTACTCTCTCATCAATGCTTTCAAGAGCATAAGGACAACACAAAATTTTTATTCTACCAAGTCATCCCAAACGGTTACCAAGGATATTCTACCTCAATAATAGTCCTCTTTATTTATTCAAAATTTTATGAACTCTTATGTTTTATGGAAGTCGAAAAGAATCTTTATATTTGATGGTTATTTCAAGAAGTGGTTACACTTGTTTTCATGTGTGTGTATATATATATATATATATATATATATATATATATATATATATGTAATATGATGCTATTGAAGCTCTCTTTTAGAAATTTTTGAGAAATATACATGAAACTAGAAAATCTTACGTATATGAACATATAATTTGGTATCAATAAATGAATGAATGAAATTATCATAATCTGTGTGTTCTAATTAATTTATGAAGTTATGGCATTTCTTTGTGAATGTATAATTTACATTATTTTCTTGATCCATTTTTATTTTGGTATCATCTGGTTATAAGATTTTAGTTTACATTTCATGGAATGTTAAGTAGCTTATGCGTTATGCACTTCTATGATTATGATTTATCTATTGAGTTCAATTTTTTGAAAATATAAAATAGAAGAATTTAATATTTTTCATTTCTCGTTTTCTAGTTAAAGGCACACCCCATTTAAATTTACTTTAAATAAAATAAATTATTCATTAGAAGAGGGAGTTGTACCTTATAAAATTTAGATAAAAACTTATTTCTCATTGAAATAAGTTTGTTCAATGGTTGGTAATTGATGTGCATTTAATATTGGAAATAGAGTTAAGAATTTGAATTTTAAGAAAGTGCATAATCTGTTAACCAACACTATCTTTTAGGGGGTTTCTTAGTCCCTTTCTCTCTATTGGGGGAGATTTTATTCCTATGGGTTTTCTATTTTTCCTCATTTATGAAAACTAAGCCAAAACCTCCAACATCCAACCTCAACCACTAAACATGCACTCACTTTTACATATAATCAAGCTTATAAAAATACAACTAAGTGGTAAGATAAAACCATGACGACTCAAAACCATGAGTTCACTAAACCATTGACCCTACATTTACTTTTTGATGCTAAGTTTCTCGTGCATTAAATATTTTTCATATGTGCAACTTACACATAAAATATCTAGTCTAATGTTACATATAACTTTAGAAGTGGAATCAAATAAATATTTAATGTGGCTAAACACATCACCCAGGATGCACCACAAATAAATATTTATTTTATAAAATTAAATTAATCCAATGTTATGTAAGGTGTACAACATCCAATCCTAACATTCTCCCACTTGTTGTTTAAATTTTATAAGGGTTAATCAATTAAATGCATCATAATATCCATACATGAAACCACATGAATATTTACCATGCCCTCATGATCCACCGATGCTTGAAAAAACATCCAAGATGTCCACAATTTTAAGAAAGATATCCTATCATCCTCTAGCATTCCATCTATGGAAGAAAAGGTGCAAGCCAGGGTGAAAATGCACCAATCCAAAGAACACAAACACCAAATCCAAGTGATAAAAAAGGCTCCAAGCTGTCATAATGAAGAAAAACCACATGACTAGAAATAGAAACCACAAAAAATTCTAACCCAAGAAGCATATATGAATGATAGGTCCAAGATAGGTCTACGTCAACCACAAGTGTTAGTACCAAGATGAATGATCATATAAGAATACATCAGCCTTAAGATATGAATAATTAGCTCCACATGAAATGAGTTAACTTTTAAATATCCAAGATAGGTTCCAATGAACCCAAAATTCTTGCATGATGTCCAATTAAGCTCCGCACGATTTGCAATAGGTATGCACTAAGAAATATAGACTAGGTCAGCTCTAAATGCTTTGACTGGTAACATCGTGAAATTTTGAGAGCGATAACTTTTAGTAGAAAAATGAAAATGATATGAAATCTAGATATGTGGCAGCTATTGATGTGTAGATTCTATATCCTGGGTGATCCCACAATAGTGGTTTACAATTTTTGGCAAAACTGGACATTGATTTTTTTTTTTTAACTAAATCTTCACATTTGAGCACCTATAGCAGTTAAACCATGAGGAATTTGAAGATGATGCAAACTAGAGTCTTGTCACATTTTGTTTGTAGATTCTCAAAAAAAAAATTCAAAATTTTTGGAATCATATTTCACTTCTTTTTCCATCTCCCACGAAAATTGGATTTTTTCAAAAAACAACATTTTTAAAAAGTGATGCACACCGTATAACGCATAACCTTTTTTCCTTGCAAGATAAAATTATAATTCTTTCTAATTTAGATTTGTAACTCTGATATCTAGTTCTTCCAATTGGTTAGATAGTTTTTTATTGAATATTTTTTCTTTAATCAAGTTTTAAAGTCAAATCAATTACAATTCAGACATAACACGACCGTATAACACATAAATTTTACTGTATGTATGGAAATTTTTATTTTTATTTTTGTTGGATCAAGGTCTCCAATATCTGGTGCACTCATATTTTTTTAATTTTCTTTTTGATAATCTTCTATTTTTCCACATGTGCAGAACAGACAGTTTTATTTTCAGTGAAAAACCTATATTTAATAAAAACTTTAAAAAAAATAGATAATATAATCAAAAAATATTAAAATTATATCTATTGGATAGCTCGTTTTGAGGGCAACCTGATACCAGTTGGGTTTTTGAGATCTTCTCCATTTTCATTCTCAAATCGAGCTTCGAAGTGCAAGTGCCTGAGAGGATGTGGGTGAAAATAAGTGGGTTCGGTCGAACAAAAAAATAATTTTCGGTCGAATGTGGGTTCAACCGAACCCATTTAACATACAATAAAAAATAGATTTGAATGGGGTTCAGTCAAAAATTATAAAGATATTCGGTCAAACCCCCTCTATTAAAAATTAATTTTTAATATTAATATAAATATAAATTATATTCCTTTTAGATTATGACTTGAGAGAGAGATATGGAGGAAGTGGGAGAGAAAGGGAGAGTGGGGGTAGGAGGGAGATACTTGAGAGAGAGAGAGAGGGGGGAGTGGGAGAGAGATAAAGGGTAGGGGGTATAAGGGTTTAGGGTTTAAGGGTTAAGGAGAGAGGGGAGAGGGGGTGGGAGGGAGAGACTTGAGAGAGAGAAGGGGGGGAGTGGGAGAGAGATAAAGGGTAGGGGTTTAAGGGTTAAGGGTAGAGGAGCTCGAGAGGGAGAGTGGGTAGGAGGGAGAGACTTTCAAGAGAGAGAGGGGGGGAGTGGGAGAGAGATAGAGGGTAGGGAGTAGAATGGTTTAGGGTTTAAGGGTTAAGGGTAGAGGGGAGAGGGGGAGAGGGGGTAGGAGGGAGAGACTTGAGACAAAGAGGGGGGAGTGGGAGAGAGATAAAGGGTAGGGGGTGTACAAGGGTTTATGGTTTAAGGGTTAAGGGTAGAGGGGAGAGAGGGAGATGGGGCAAGAGGGAGAGACTTGAGAGAGAGAGGGGGGGAGTGGGGGAGAGATAAAGGGTAGGGTTTAAGGGTTTAGGGTAGAGGGGAGAGAGGAAGAGGAGGAGGAAGAGACTTGAGAGGGGGAGGGAGGAGATAAAGGGTAGGGTGTACAAAGGTTTATGGTTTAAGGGTTAAGGGTAGAGGGGAGAGAGGGAGAGGGGATAGGAGGGAGAGACTTGAGAGAGAGAGGGGGGAGTGGGAGAAAAATAAAGGGTAGGGTTCAAGGGTTTGGGGTAGATGGGAGAGAGGGAGAGGGGTTGGGAGGGAGAGACTTGAGAGAGAGTGGGGGGGGAGTGGGAGAGAGATAAAGGGTAGGGTTTAAGGGTTAAGGGTAGAGGAGCTCGAGAGGGAGAGTGGGTAGGAGGGAGATCAATGAGGCCATAGCATGATCGACACATCTAGTGACCTGGTATCCCCTAACCTTACGCACATTTTGATAAAATGGAAAACAAGTGGCTTTTATAATTTCTTTGGTGACACTCTCCTGTATTTGTTTAAGGGGAACATCACCATGTACTACTTCTCGCATGTGGGAAATAATAGCAGTCACTCTATTTGAGGAATATGCACTAGTCCTCTCAAGTTCATCTTTTAGTTTTCCTAGATGATGCAATATTAACATGCATGGTTCACTATATATCCCCGAGTTTGCACCCTGTGCTAATGAATCTCTCATTTTTTTAATCTCATTACTAGTATTTGCAAACAAAGAATCTGGCACAGGTGGAACATGATCTATATTTTCCATGTTATATATATATATACAGTACACCTAAAAGAGCAATGAGACTTTGGTAAATAATATATCTAGATAAAGGGAATAAAAATCTAAAATAGTTGTAATAATTCATCTACTCATCAATAATATTTTCATACCATTAACAATTTAAAAGGAATTGGAAGAAAACTATAATCTATAACATAGCATCCTTAAATGGTTCAAATTTTAAATGAAACGATGAAAGAAAGAATAAGAATACAAAGATTAGTATAAAATTATTTGAAAATAATTGGGGATAAAAATATTTAATCTAATAGTTGTTAACATAAATGAACTTCAAAATAGGATTATGTAAGTGAAAAAAAAGTTCTATTGCCTTCATTGAACCTAAATTTATCTAGTTAAGATATGTAAACATAGCTGAGTTTGATAGATAAAAAGTTGGCCCCATTAATACTAGGGGAGCATTGTCTAATGTGATTAAGTTGACACTATTCAATTTTTAGAAGTTAGAACCCTAACATTTATATGAGGCTTGTAAAATAGAACCTTATTAGGAAGAGTAGGAGAGGAGAAATGAACCCATAATAATTATACTTATAGAAATAAAAATAATAATAATGTTTAACCATTTCAAAATGTTAAATTTGTTTCACTATGATGATCAATAGCTAATTTGTACAAGGAGGCCACAATTTATAGGGAAATGAAGACTACATAAGAGGAGAATTTATAACATAGTAGCTTGGTTGTAGTTGTTTCTTTAGCATTAACTATTTTCTCTTTTTTCTTTTGTTGTTGAATATTTTATTTGATCTCTTAAAACTTATCAATGGTACTTGATCTTCATAATGATTATTTTCTTCTTTTTCAATTATTATCATCTTAGAAGGAATACCATTTCAATTTAGAGCAAGGAGAAATGTATTTTTCTTTTAAAGTATTTAAAATATTATATTTATTTGATGGTTCCTTCTTAACCTCTTCCACTCCTTGGAAAAAATTATCCAACCACTTGAATCTCCTTATATTAATCAATTTACTTATATGATTTATGTATGTGTTTTTAGTGATTTACTCTTTATCCTTTCAATTTATTCATGATATAATTTAATATAGTTATAAAAATTATATAATATTTTTTCTTAATTGGATATGCCTTAGGGTGATCCCATAATAGTGCTTTACAATTTTTGGCCAAACTGGACACTGAAATTATTATTTTTAACTAAATATTCACATTCGGGCACCTATAGCGGCTAAACTGTGAGGAATTTGAAGATGGTGCAAACTAGAGTCTCATCAAATTTTGTCTGTAGATTCTAAAAATATTTTTTCAAAATTTTTGGAATCAAATTGCACTTATTTTTCCATCTCCCATGAAAATTGATTTTTTTAGAAAACAACATTTTAAAAGTGATGCACAAGTATAATGCATAACTTTTTTTTCTATGAAGGATAAAATTCTAATTCTTTCAAATTTAGATTTGTAACTCTGATATCTAGTGCTTCCACTTGGTTAGATAGTTTTTTATTGAATATTTTTTCCTTAATCAAGTTTCAAAGTCAAAGCAATTACAATTTAGACATAGCGCGACCGTATAATGCGTAACTTTTTTGTATATGTCAATTTTTTTTTTTTTTTTGTTGGATCAAGGACTTTAATATCTGGTGCACAATTATTTTTCAATTTTTTTTGATAATCTTCTATTTTTCCACATGTGAAGAACAAAGAAATTCATTTTTGATGAAAAACCTATGTTTAATAAAACTTAAAAAACAAATACATAACAAAACCAAAACATATTAAAATTATATTAATTGGATAGCTTGTTCCTGAGGAATACCATAATCATTTGAAATAAATTTTAAATGAATTCATTTGATCCCCCAAAATCTAAATCAAAAGTGATTTTTATCATTTTGATAGGTGTAAAGGAGATGCATTTATAGGTATGGTTTAAAACTAGCGAGGTTCTATCCAAGGGGGTTTGATCTAAGGTGATTTGATCAAACCCTCTTCAATTGGAATCCTTAAAATGGATATTTTTAAGGCTTAAATCATTATATTTTCTAAAAATATGTGATTTCAGCTAAAATTTGTTCCTCTTAGGAATTGTAAACCACTATTATGACAGCACCCTTAAGAAACTCTTTAAACATGAAATTATTTGATGAGGGAAGATATAAAGTAAGGTTATTCTTTCTTACTTACCTCATGCTCATCCATATTTTTTGTCCATAAATATCTCAAATCAAATTGGATTTTGCAAAGAGGATAGCTATATTTTAAATATTCCCTCTTAGTCAAAGTCATTTATTTCTTCGTACAAATTTAAAATTGATTAATGTAATTTAATTTTTAATAGTTTTAACATGGATATACGAAGAATAGTATATATATATATATATATATATATATATAGTAAAGTGGACATATTTTTATATTTTCCTAATACTAGAAAATTTAATAATACCTTCATTCCTTCTAATCCTAATAGAACTATTTTATTAGACATTTCATTCAAACAATCTAGTTTCTTTCCTCTAAATTTATTCTTTGATTCATACATTTAGTTCACCAACCATTTTTGGAGTAATGTCATAAGACTCAAAGGAAAAATATGAAGAATTTTATCCAAGTTTCCATTTTATGCACCCTAAACTTTATATCATGAATTGTTTGATATAATTTCTCAAATAAATTTGTTAATGACCTATTTGATATAATGCCTCAAATAAATTTCCAATAGTGTTTTTAACGGAGTATGATAGAAATAGTGTTTTTGATATAATGCCTCAAATAAATTTGTTAATGAATTGTTTGATATAGGGTGCATACAATGGAAACACTATTTCTATCATACTCCATAAATAATTACCATGAACTATTTGATATAATGCCTCAAATAAAATTGTTAATGAATTGTTTGATATAGGGTGCATACAATGGAAACACTATTTCTATCATACTCCATCAAAAATTGACATGAATTGTTTGATATAATGACTCAAATAAATTTGTTAATGAATTGTTTGATATAATGCCTCAAATAAATTGGAGGTGCCCTTGTAGAAATGTATGCAAAATGTGGAAGCATAGACAGGGCATGTTAATTTTTTGATAGAGTAGAAATGTATCATAAAAATAGTGTATGTTGAAAAGGCTTTAGAAACTTTCAAACAAATGCAGTTTCAATTCAACAAATTTGAAAATTTTTGCATTTAGGGTTTCAAAATTTAACAAACAAATGCATTTTGAACTCTACGAAATTCGAATTTGACAAACCTGGTGCTCAATATGCAAGTTGGGTTGATGAACTTTGGAGAGACGAAGTTGAGTTTGCGTTTGACGAAGAGACGAAGTTGAGTTTGTTCGCCGTTTGCAGATCACATTCTTCATTCGCCGCATGCACAAGCACAGGGAAAACAACTGGTAAAAAGCAAAAATGACAGTTGAAGATGACAATGTTTTTTTTAATGTTTTATTTGAGGGCTTTCGGTTGAACCCATGTTTGACCAAACCCCTTAAAATATTATTATTTTTGTTTAGGGTTTGGGGGTTTAGTCGAACCAATGAGTTCGACCAAACGCATTAAGTTTGGGGAAAGGAAAAAAAAATGAAATTTCCTTCCTCATAAAATTTGTAAACCACTATTGTGGTTTGACCCTGCTATTTTTGTGAGTTGAGAAACAAAGATGTGGTAAAATATGGAATGAACTAATGAAACTACTACTAAATGCAATGCAAGAAAAGAACTATTTTTGGTTGATACGGGATTGCTTTGCAACCAGGGATGCTCCTACATTAGTAGATGCGTACAAGATCTGATGGTCACTAACCATTTGATCGATTTAAAAATATTTCATGTGAGTTGAAAAGATCTTTAGCCAATAGGATTAATCCATATGGGACCACTTTTATAGCTCACTATGAGACACAACATCAATGACGTGACAAGAGAAGTTGATGTCATTATTGGCCATGTGGTGGCTTTCCATGGTTTCATGACATGTAGAAAAGACCAATACAAAGAGCTTCACAGGTTCTTGTGGAATTCCCAAAGATCTTGCCACATGCCACTTTATTTGTGCTATAAAATTCTCACTTTCCATGCAAAACATATCAAAACAATGTGATTTGAGCATGTGTCCACCTTGGTAGCTCTGGTACTTGACACATGTCCCCCTTTCCATGGTTCCACAATATGCATGTGTTCCCTCGTTGAGAAGCTTCATGGAACAACAAAATCTATTAAAAATACTCCATGTTTCAACCTCTTGATACATCTAATAGTACCCTTTGATCAAACACCCCCAGATTGTGCTACGTGTCCATTTTCCACAATTCCACAAGACATTTGTGGCCCCCTTTGAGAGACTCCACGAAATGGAAAAATTCTCTAAAATTGCGCAACGTAGAACTCATATGGTTTACATCATGGTCACGTAGAAATGAGTAACCCTTAATGTGCCACATTTTACCATTTATGTGGTTCCGTAGCCAAATTTTATCTTTAATATTAAAACCTTTGTAGAACTAAAAAATCTAGTAAAAATATGCCAACTAATAGCTCTTCATTGGTTTCGTGGACCTCTTATTCAATAAAGTTTTCTTGCGAGAAGGATTTAGTCCAGGGTCCACATAGTGAGCATAGAAGTTGACTTAAGTGTCTTTTAGGCATGTACACTTGAAAAAACTTATCATCAACTACAGACAAAAGGGGACAATAAAAATAATAAGATAAAGGGTGCAAACTCTAGACCCTAGGGATTTGATAAATCATTTTAGCTCATAGGTCTAAGTGGTAACCTTGGGCATGAGGGGCTAGTATACAGATGTATAAGAGACTCAAGGTTGTAACTAAAAATATTGGCAATGGGTGGCCAGTAGTCAACATAGAATTAGAACAAAAGTAATATTAGCACCTACTTGAAGATAGGGTTTTTAGGATTTCAAACATAAACAAAGGGGTAAACCCACAAAACTAGTTTACAATTTCATTGAGGAAGGAAAAAGGCATTTTCATTGTTTCAACAATTTTAGTGGGTTCACTTGAATTGGGTAGTTAGAGTGAACATCCTTTAGGGCTTGCTCGAACCCCCTAGTTTGAGCGAACCCCCCTCTTGATGGTGTTTTTATGCACTTCTGAACACAGGTAGTGTGTAGGTGCACTACCTCTCTTGAAAGACAATCTTCCACAATTAGATTGCAGAACACTATCCCAAGGTCTCTCAGATGTTAGATCATGACAATGCATAGATACCTCAGTAGTTTGATGTGATTTGCTAGAATCACTAGGCGGTCTTACAGATGGGTTATAAAGCATGGAAGTTGGATCTTGAAATGGAGTTCTTGAGATGGAAAGTTGTTATGCATTGGCTGTAGGTTCAAACAGTAGTCTTGGACTCCATTTTGTTGTTGGATTTGGCTTTACAATGTGCAATGAACCTTAGCATAGGTCAGTCATTAAAAAAAAGAAAAGAAGGCAAGGAAGAGGGAAAGTTCCTAAGTCTGCAACTAACTATGAATAGTGACAATGGAGTTCTTGCAATGGACAATTTCTCAAAACAATATCCCACTTAACCAGAGATTTCACAATATTATGGAAATTGTGCTATCTTTTAAGGTCTGCAAATATTTTTTCCTTCATTCACCATGTACATGCATGAATCAAAGACAAATGTTTTAGAGCAGCTTTGAGTTCAAGTCTAGGCTAACTTTACACAACCATCTACCATCAGCAAACAACAAAAAGTATGGACAATGAAATCATCAACATGGCAAGAGTTTTCATAATCACCTAATAGCATTCCTAAAATCTATCCAAAGAAAGAAGACAACTAACTAAAATAGCAATAAAACCTAAGTCAAACATCTAACATTGGAGATTGAATCAAATAACCTGAGAGAAACTAAGAAAATACACCAAGTCAATGCTTTTTCTTTATAAATTTCTACAGCATGTCTTTACAACAACTCAACTCTCTTTGCAAATGAGAGGAGAGCCCTATTTATAGTGCCCAAAAGATTCAATGAATGGACAAGATTAATTCTTATTGTGTGGACAAGATTCATTACAAAATAGGGTTTCACCTACCCCCAAATATATCACAATTTAAAATTATATTTTGTCTCTTCCCTATTTCGTCCTCTTGCTAATGGCACTGTAGCTCTTTTGTCATTTAGTGGATTGCTATTTTTACTGTAGCTACTCTTCAAGAAGTTCTTCATCTTTAATAGGGCTATCCTCCTGTCCTTTGGAAGCTATGTATTCTATGAACTTGAGGACAACCACCCAGAGCTTGTCTATTTTGATGATTTCACATCTTAGCGCCTGGTAGCTCCACTCCTTTGCATTATCCTCCAACCTTTTCCAATCTTCATCATAATTTGAGCCTTGGTCTCTGAACAGTTCTGATTGATCGAAGGCATGGGAAACAAAACTTAGGAATTCCATTGTGATTTCTCCAGCCATCCCGTCCTTCATCTTCTCCTAGAAGTAGGGTTTTATCTTTTTTGGATTCATTTGTACAGTGGGCATATCATAGTCCGTCATCAACTTAAGGTATCAAACACATTCTACCTGGATCTCTTTGATCCATTCAATGTTCGGATCCACCTTACTTGTGAAAGTCTCGGTGCCACACATCCATCAGCCAGTGATCTTCTTTCTTAAACGTAAGCTTCTACTCCCACATGGCTTCAGAAAGCTGAAGGATAGCTTCAATCCTTGGAAAGGTGGAGTCGTAGGTCATGGGGAAATTAGTGCAAAGTTTCTTTGTGCTCTCTAGAGACTGCATTAGGTCCAAGAACTTGTTGGCTGTTCACACAACCTGGCTAATTCCCATGTTTTTGACGTATGAGACTCATCAGAACCAGTCCTCTGTGGTCTTCTCCAAGTTCTTTCTCCTTTCCATTTTATCGATCTGCTCCTTGGAAAGTAGTTGAGGTGTGGCCGTGGATGTAGTAGGCAGGTCGTCTACCGAAGACCATTGTTGTATGTAATCTGTTAAGGCCGCAACCTGTGCTTTGAGCTCATCCTTTGAGATTTTATCCTGCTTTATTAGATGCACCACTGTAGCCACCGATTCCTCAAGGTGCTTGACTTTCTGCTCTTTAGTGGCGGTTCCCAAGTCAATGGTAGAGATTTTGTAACTTACCCCAGCTTGGCCAATCGTGGGCGTTGCAATATATGTCGCTCGAGAGCTGGAAGCATCCATTATTAACCTGGATTGGACCTTGGGCTTCTTCTCCTTCTTCATCTTGATTTGGGCTCGAGCCAAGATGGCCTCTAACCTTGCCCTTGGGTCCTTCAGCACAGGGGTTTTTCTTTCGAGCTGCTTCTCCAACCACTCGGGCACAACAAATTTCCCTTTGGGTGAATCGTGATCACCTTCACCTTTCTTAGTCAATGCCAAGATTTTTGCTCCCTTTTCTTTTGGGATTCTCCTTTCTCTTTGGCAGCATTCTCTTCCTCTTCATTGGAGTCATGGAAAAATATGAGGCGTTTGATAGGCAGCCCGGTGGGTGGTTGCTGAATGGGACTTTCTTCTTTTGTTGTTTCTCCTTCCTTCTTTTCCTTAGTACACTCAGCCTCGGGGCTTCTGATGACACGTGTTTTAGCCTCAGTCAAATCCTTTTGCTGCTGTTCTTGTGGTGGCTGCCCTTCTTCATCATGGGGTGACCCTTTTTCCTCTGCCCCAATGTCTTTCAACCGTTGTGTCATTTCCTGCTCAAGGTCATCATCAAAGGTTTGAACGATTTCCTTAGCACCCGAGCCATCTTCCTCATCCCCACTCTTAGAAGAGCCCGTCTCCTCCTCCTCATAAACCACCTTGTCAATGGTTTGGTGTTTGTACTTTGGGTGCTCATGGTACTCATCAGCCTCCTCCTCAATAGGCTTTGAGGCTTCCCATTCTCATTCCTCCAACTCCTTTGAGATTAGCATTGTGGCCTCCATAGTTGGTGGCCCTATCAGTGGTTGTGACGGTTGAGTAGTTGCAAGGACTTGTGCAAGGGCTGCTTGGAGAGTTGGATCCATTAAGATCTGGGAGAGCTCAGGGGGAAGGTTCTGCATGTGTCTTGTAAGAGCCTCAGGCATAGTGGCAGTGCGAATAGGAGCTATTATTGTTGCCAGAGGGAGTGATGTGATTGGTGACATAGCAACAGATGAAGAGGAAGAAGTCACAGCTGAAGAGGAGTCAATAACTATTATAGACTCGGTCAGAGGCGAAGGGGCAAGATGGACAGAAATGTCTATTGCTGGCGGAGATGCGGCGACCATAGCCACGGAGGTGGGTGGTGCAATAGGAGGGGCAGGGAGAGGCAAGGGAGGCTGCAATTGATCTGTATCCTCTGCTTCCCTCTCTTGGGTTGAAAGTTGCTCCGTAGTGCCCCCTACCTGCTTGAGCCTTTTGGGAGGTGAACCTCCTATTTCTTTCTTTGTATATGCCTTGGGGTCTAGAGATTGCTCAGTTTCTGTTCCTTTTTTTTCGTCGACCTAGTGACGGGAGGAGACTTGGAGGTCCCACCAATTGACGTGGTGGCAGCAACATCCTCTGTGGCACTCAGCTCACTTTTGAGCCCTTCATAAGTCAAGATTACTCCATGTCGCTTTAAATGAGCCACCTTCCCATCGATCCACTCCTTGGTATGAGTTAAGATTGGATAGGTTATGGTGTCCAGGTCATCGACCTCCTGTTCATCCTAGTCTGTAGACATCCAAATTTGGACACTTAATTTATCCAAATTTATCACTTTTCATCTAAACATCCTCTTATCCGAGTTAATTAAGTAATATTACTATTATTTAATTAATATCTTTAATTCTGCCAAATCCTTAAGGTATTTAATTAATAATTAAATACCTTGCCCTCCTTAAATCCTCTTTTCATCAAATAAATTAAATAAATATTACATTTATTTAATTCCTCACATGTCATTTTTATCTAATCCTAATCCATTTCCTAATCTCTTCATTAAGGATGTGCACATGCCTAATTCTTGATTAGGATGTGTCACATCCTCCAACTTTTGCAAATTGGCCTTTAATCCTAATTAACCCCTAATTATTCTCTAATTATTGATTAGTCAAACCTAATTAGTACCTTGGTCAACTCTTCCCGCCCCCAAGGAATTTTTAATTCCTTTTTATTTATCCTAGATTCTCCTCTTTTATATGTGAATTTTTAATTCACATTCTATCCTTCCAAGGCTTCTAGAACCTTGGACTTGTCACAATCTCCACATGTGACCAAGTCCCACCTTTTTGGAGCCCACCTTTTATCCTCTAGATCCTCCTAGGAATGTGAATTTTTAATTCACACTTATTTCCCCAACCACCTTTCCTTTTCCTATGTAGATTTTTGAGGAATTCCAAAATTCCTCAAATCTCCCTTTCACTCCCACTTGGGGACAAGAAATCTCTTTTTGTGGAAATTTTCTCACTCTCCAAGGTGCTTGTCCTTCCTCCACCTCATGTACCTTTTTGACACCTCACTTACACCTCATCTTCTCTTAGCCACTTCACCATCCACATGTCAAGATGTGAGGGCTTGTGAATTCTCAACCCACCATAGCCCTTCATCTTGACCTTGTTGGATGCATCTTGACCGCTGAATTCTCTAAAGAATTCAAATTCTCCTATAAATACCCCCTCTTCAAGGGAATTTTCAACACTTTGGATTTTCATAACTACATGCTACCAATTTGCATTCTCAATCCTTTGCCATCATTTAGCCATCTCTTTTAATCATTTTGCACATTGAATCTTGCATTTAGTCACTCAAGAAAACATCTAAGGAGCACACAAAATCATCCCAAGCAAGGGTCAATCAAGGAGACATCAACAACAAGGTGAAATCGTTTGTGTCTTGTTTTGTCCATTTTCCTTCTTGTTATATCGCTCTTTAGGCAAATCTTGAGGTGTCCTTAGTCTTTTATCACTTTCATTTTTGAGTTATTTTGCACGTTAGAGTAGGATAAAATTCTTAGGTTCACATTTTTGGCACGCCTGGTGGGACCCACAAATGGGTTCTTGCATTTAACCTCCCTTTTTGTTAAGAACTTTGCAGGAAAATGTCACAAAAAGGTGGCAACACCCTCTGCTTTACCGCAGAAAGGCGGCAGCGCCCCCATTTTGCTGCAGAAAGGCGGCAGCACCCTCTGCCTTACCGCAGAAAGGTGGCAGCGCCCTCTTGTTCACTACAGAAAGGTAGTAGTGCCCTACATCTGAAAGTTTTATTTTCTTCTAACACGTTTGCTACAATTAGGGATATATTTAGAAAGTTTTTCTAACACCTTTCTTGCAGTGGGAGGGGCACAACTTTCCTTTTTTCTTAAAAATCTGATAAAATTTGCTGCAGAAAGGTGGAAGTTCCCTCTTGTCCACTGCAGAAAGGCGGCAGTGCCCTCTGCCTTACCACAGAAAGGTGGCATTGCCCTCTTGTCCACTGCAAAAAGGCGGCATCGCCCTCTGCTTTACCGCAGAAAGGTGGCAGTGCCCCCATTTTGCTGCAGAAAGGTGACAGTGCCCTCTACCTTATTGCAGAAAGGTGGCAACACCCTCTTGTTCACTACAGAAAGGCGGTAGCGCCCCAAAATAGCACAGTTTGGAAGGTAAAATAGATATTTTGGCTTCGTTTTTGCTATCTTTTTTTGTTGTTTTCAAGTAATAACCCTCTAACATTGTTTTGGCAAAGATATTGGTGTTTTTTGGCTAACGTGTTGCAGCATATTAGGGCGTACTTGATCAAGAACGAAGAAAAAGAAAGCTAACATTTGTTTGTAGGGCTATCTATTTGATTAGATCTACAAAAAAATAAAAAATAAAAAATAAAAAATAAAAAATTATTGTTGTTGTTTTGGAACATAGTCTAATTAGGTGGAGTAAACTTCATTACTTGTGATTGTTTATTCTTGTGTTACCCAAGGGGGCATTAATTTGTTTTCACTTTCCCCTTGCACTTTGTGTGAGCCCCGGAGTAGTTGGAAGTGGTTAGTGTCTTCTTTTTAGTGGGACCTACTTGGGGATTTCATCACCCTAAGGGACGATTCCAACCACGCATACCGTGATATATAAAGGGGGAGAACGAAAGTTATACTCCAATCCAGTCACGTTGTAATTGGCGGAGCGTCGAAACTAGGGTGATACCTAGATAGACGTGAATAGTTGGTACGAGCCTTTCAGTATCTCGCTGGGGTTCCCAACTCACGCTTGTGACGGACTGGTGTTCATGGTTGTGCCTCACATACCGAGAGTATATCGAGGACTCCTTAGAAGCCTTGTGCATCCTAGATTAAGACCTTGCCTGGCCATACCCTCAATATTAATCATAGGATTGTGCTTGCTTGAAGTGTTTTCTTGTGAAAAATCTGTCAAATTTTTGATACTTTGGCCTTACTTTATCATTTTGCGTCCTTGTCATAGCCATTGCCATCAAAACCAAACTTTGCCGGGCAGAAAAGGTAGCAACAACACTGCTTTTACCGTGAAAGGCCGCGATCACCTCAAGTGATTACGTAAAGGTGGCACTGCTTTTAGTCAAAAGGTGGCAATGCCTCACTTGCTATGAGGGGTTAATTTGCCTCCTCGGCACCCAAAATCATCCCATTTGGATCCGCTTAGCCTCAAATCATCATTTAATCATTCCCAACCATTACCTCCTCATCCTAAGCCTCTATTTTGTCACTCTAAGCCTCCCAAAACCTCCATTTGATCCATTTAAACCTCCATCTTATCATTATAAATCTTTGTTTAACCATTATAAATCCCCACTCACTCTTCGCAATCATCTCCAATCCACCCATTCATTCTAATTTCCTTATATTCCATTCAAAATTCCATACCCTCACCTAACGAACGTCATAATTTTTACCATTTACATCACCAAACACCACTCATAATCGCTAGTAAAGGTGGCAGCCTTTGTTTTGCTATTACGTAAAAGGTGGCAAATACCGGGATTACTACGTAGTCGTCAACCTTTCCCTGGCTTCTGTTAATTGTGCCCCTAATTTTGCTCTAGCATGGCAAGACTTCTTACCACGTAGGCGGGTAAATACCGCTTATCTAGAAAAGGCGAGCCTCTATTTTGCCTAAAAGTTGTCACCGATTTTGTTACGTAGTGTTACTAACATTTTAAGTATCACCACGAGCAAGGTAAAAAATGCTGACTATGCCCCTTTAACTTCTTGGGGCTATCATTTACAAATCGTACGTTGAATCAAGTTCGTTCAAAAACCAAAATTGCTCAATTTTTTGAGCTCTATCTAGTGGTACCTTTTTTCTTCCTATCTAATCAAACCAATCCATTCCTCTAATAAGATACATACAATCATCTTCATCTAATCGTTTGATCCTATCCAATCAAACTGATCTAGTACTTTAATCAAATTCATCAAATCATCTACTCGATCTAATCATTCGTCTACCGAATCCCACCAAAATTAAAAGCAATCCCATCCAATCATCTTAATCTGAGCTTTTGTCCAATCCTGATATGAGCTTGACCAAAATCCTGATTTGAGCTTTAATCTGTTCTCATCCAAAATATTTTGTCCATCCTCTTTATGCTGTTGTCATCATGAATCCTCATCCTCCATCAATAGTGGTCAAGGGAAACCCTAATTACGTCGACACTGATAACGAAAGTCTTGTTGATCAAGAGGTATACGACATAGATCCCCTTGACACTACCATAACTAGTAAGCTTTCTCCACCCACTTTCCAAAATCCAATTACTCCTATGAGCTATCCCGTTATGTCTTCATCCATGCCTAATCATGCTCCTTATGCCACTTTTGACAATGGATATCCAGTATCTTCTTCATCCCCATATTTTTCATGTCTGTCTACATCATCCTCTTATTCAACATCCACATCCTCTTATCCTCATCTTCCATCACTATATTCCTATTACAATTCCCCATACATGACCCCCTATCCTAATCATCTTTCCCAATCTTCCCATACTAATCCTACACCCACATATCCTAATCATAATCCACCATCCCAATACCTTTATTATAATCCATCCTCCACATCCTCTTGTCCCACTACACCACCTATATCCTCTTGTCCTAATCTACAATCGATGTCCCCCTATCTTAATTCACCACTACAATATCCTTACCTTAACCCTCCATCCAATCCTAGTCCTCCTTCCAATCCCATTCATCCATCTACTCCTAGTCCTCCATCCCATCCTAATCCCCCATCTACTCATAGTCCTACATTCAATCTCATTCCTCCATCTAACCCTAGTCCACCAATCCATAATCCCTCATCCATTTCTACCACCCCAACCAAGCCAACCATATGCAAGTCTCTCATTTTAGAAGTTCTCCAAGGACTCATTACAAAGAAGCCATCCCCAACTCCACATCTTGAAGTCATGAAACCATGCCATCTAGATCCATCATCCACGGTCACTAGTGATGAGACCCTTCTCCATACCACACCTATTATTGATGTTACCACCCCTAGTACTGCTCAAACCATTGAAACCATTGAAACCCACTAAATCTATTAAACCCCCATTCCTACTCCAAGAACCACCTAATCCATCGGCACACCCAATTCCAAACCTCTACTCCTAGATCCACCAAATCCAACTAATTCTCCCTCCTAGTAGCACCAAAACCCATTCCAATGAACTCATGAATCTTTTCATCCCTCCCATCTTCCCCTACTCTGAAGATTCCCAACAAGACTCAAGCTACATGCCTCTGCACACCATGAGTCATGCCAAGAGTCTAATCCAAAGCATACCAACATATCCCCTTCTCTAGATCAAGATCCTACCATCCCGTCTAGTCCACCTCAAGATCAAAGTCCCCCATCCATTCCATCCCATGATCCCTTTGTCATTCAAGCTTCCACTGCTCCATCTCCATCTCCATCGTGATGAGCCTACTACCACAAATCTAGATCCTATCATGACCCCTATCCTCTCCCTCATGTTGGTATCCCATCATCTCCTTTCTCATGATCCCCCATCATTGCCTAAAAATGCTATCCCCACATCGCTTGCATATCCCCTTGGTCCTCTCACATTTCTCCATGGTGGTCTCCTCACAGAAGAAAAACAAAGCATATACACCAACCCTCCTCTTCCACCTAATAATGAACTCGCATCATTCTTCCAGAATAACAAAAATCTTGTCCTAGATCGAATGCTAAAGAGAATGAACTATCAAGGAAAAGGTTTAGGCCTTCATGAGCAAGGTATTATAGAGCCCATCCAAGCTAAAGAACATTTGTATCTACAAGGTCTTGGATGTACTAATGACTCGCAATCTAAAAATGTTGGTACAACCTCTAGACGTCCTCAACAAGCCTCTTTCAAAATAAATATAGGCTCTTTCCATCGCTCCACCAAATCATATGTTTCCATCCCTCCTCCTCTATTGTATCACCTCAAAACAACTGTCCATCTTCTTCCTTCATCTGCTCCATCCATTTTGGGTCCTTACATCCCTCCATCTACCATCTCCAATTCTCCATCTACCATGCCCTTGTTTCCTTTAGGTCCTACATCTATTTTGGGCCCCTATATCCCAAGATCACCTTCTCCACCTTTTATCCATCCAACACCTATCCATCTCATCCATCATAAACATCCCTCTCGCATACCCCATATTCAGGATCAACAAAGGCACTTACCTAAACATCCTCCATCTACACATAATCCCCATACTCCTACCCCCATCACTCCACATCATCCATCTCCTCACACCCATCCCATTGCTACTAAAAGCACTTTGGTTGTTAAAGAAAAAATGCATAAATCTAAGCATCCACATGAATCTATGGCTCCCCATGTCCCCTCTAAAATACATGGTGAAGAAAAGAAAAATCTAAATCTACATCAAATCCGTAGGCCACAAAGACCCACCAAAGCAAAGATCAAAACCATGTGGATCCCAAAGAAAAAAGATGCAATTCCATCACATGAAAAATCAGTAAGAACATCCAAAGTCGCTAATCCAAAAGCTCATCATACACCCCTTTCATCTCCTAAGTCTGTTTTGGGTCCTTATGTCCCGAAATTCACCATTCCATCTCCTCCATTATCCCCACATTCTCCATCCCTTAATCCTATTATCTTTCCACATCCACCACCACATGTGCCAATGTTGGTCCTGAACACATCTCCCCATCACATATCCACCCCATCATTCCATCCATACCCTTTGTAGCATCCCATCCATTATCCCATGTATCTCCCCTCTCAAATCCCTCTAATTCATCCTCTTGCATAATCCATTTATCCTCATAAGGTTGTACCAACATCCAATAGTCGGTTCGAACATGGGCTCTTACTACCTCGTATAGAACTTGATGCTTGAGTCCTTCATCCATATCCTTATCATGTATTTTCTAAATTCCCTTATCCACATCCCTATCCTTATCCATTTTCATCCCCCTACAATCCCAAAAATTCAAAAAAATCCAAAAATCCATTAAAAAAATAATAATAATAAAAATAGTAAAGAAAAATAATCTATCCAATGGTGAAAACTTGACAAAAAAGTGCCTTTGATAAGTACTATGATGAAAACCTGGCAAACAGGCATCATGTGTAAATCCCCATCTGCACTTGGGGGGCAACTTCCTGATATGCATTCCCTCCATCCGCTATGCTTCCAGCTATGCACCTGTCTTCCTGTTATCCATCCTCTCCATAAATCCCCCCATCCCACCTATCTTCTGCATTCTACCATCATATCCCATTTATCTCCCATTCCCTCCATCCTTCTTGTGATTTTGATCAAAATAGGGGCACCTCTCTATGCATGCTTTGGACACCTATTGGTATACATTCCCTTCATCCATGCTCTATCATATTCCTTAGTCACCCATCCTATCCTCATCTAGTTATCTCCTTTATTTTCCCATCCACTTGTCTTTTATCCCTCATGCCTCGTCATATGAATGCCTGAAAGTAGTGCATGAAGAGGAACCAAGAACATCTGAAGGTGCAGTCATGAAAGTACAAGCAGATATAAAGGATGTGAAAACAAAAGTCACATACGCATGAGAAAGGTATGAAGGAAAAACAAAGGCAAACATCAACCTCCATGGCACTTTATATCATAGTGTGAGTACAACAAGGCACAAAGTGATGTGCAAGAATCCCAATACTACACATACAAAGCTGAGGCACTTTATTTTAGTGCTTTTACAAATGATAAATACATGCAATGTGAGCCCATAAAGTCCAAAAAGGACTATAGCTGAGAAGAAGGATTTCTAGAAAAAACCAAAAAACAAATCTAGAAACCACCTACAACACTACGAAGAGCATGGAACAAACTTTATGATGATATCTCGTTTTCCCATTTTCTACATTGTATGCAAAAGTTATGTCGAAAACACTAAAGACGACTCTAGAAAAGATGATCTGACTTTGACTAGATATAACAGGGACCTAAGAAAAAATTTCCAAAAAATACATACACCATTGGAAAGTGCTATGAGTCCTCTTTCTGATGATATCTTGTTTGCTCGATTTTGACACTGTGGGCAAAAGTTATGGTCTCTAGAAGAAAACAACTCTCAAAGGGCAAAAAATACAGTCTACGGCATTAAATTTGACAGCCATATGACCATCGCATCAAAACTCCGAGCCTAAAATTGATGGCCAAATAGTCATTGTCGCATTTGCACAATTTGGATTATTGAAAAAAAAAAATTGTTTTAAAAAAAAAAACAATAAAAAAATTTACAGTGATATTTAAAAAAAAAAAATTAATAAAATTTTTTTTTGGCTAGCCATAGGGCCACCGCCATTGGGCAGAGCCTGAGGGGACGCCATCCTGCCAGTGTCAAGTAGCGGTACCCTTGTACCCACCATAGAGGGGTGGGTCCCAAGGGTCGTCGCTCTGCCATTGGCAAGCGGCGGTACCTTAAGGTACCATCCCTTAAATTTTTATTTTTATTTTTAAACAAATTTTTTAAATGCAAAAAAACCTACGGCCCATTTTTTTAAAAGGCCTAAAACTTTTTTGATTTGATATTTTTTTTCGAAAAATAATATTTTAACAGGAAAAAAAAATCAATTGATTTTTTAAAAAAATTTACCTCAAAATGCATGTTGGGAGGTCGTATGGCCTCTCTGGCAATTTTATTTTGCCTTAGATGCCAACTACTCATATTTCGATGATTTCAAAGTTGATGTTAGGGATTTTGGCTGCTGTGGATGCAATGGTGAGGTTAGTTTGGGCTCAAAATTCCTCGAAAAATCAGGCACCCCCTAGATCTAGCAAATAATTCCTTTCTTCAAACCCTCACAAATCTGACAAATGGAAGCCAAATTTGACAAAACAAAGGTCAATCTTGACTATTTCGAAAGCTCTGGATTCAATGGAGAGATCTGATTTGATGTTGGATGCACTGGAAAATTGCTTCAAGGCAAGATCTCACAAAAAAGGAACAAGAAGCTTGTAGATCTAGACCTTCGATACCATGTAGAAGTTGATAATCCAACCTCACGGATCCTAATGAACACTTGCAAGTAAATAACCTATTAGTAAAGAAGATCAAGAGGCACAAGAATGGTGCTCTGCAAACATAAAGCAAAAATGCATTACCTGAGATGATTAATAATTACAAAGTGATCAATCCTTAAGAAAGGAGAGCAAAACCCTAAAGTGAGAAGCCTAGAATGAGGATTAAATTAGCATGTGACAAGTGTCAAGATCATAATGAATGAGATGACATGACTAATTTAATAATGCAAAATAAATATTCCTAAGTTTAGCTTAAGTGAAATAAAGTAAAGGTGACTTAATTAATTAATCAATTTGATTTAATTAATCAAGTAAACAACCTATTACTCTAACACAAGTGTCAAGATCATAATGAACGAGATGAAATGACTAATTTAATAATGCAAAATAAAGATTCCTAAGTTTAGCTTAAGTGAAATAAAGTAAAGGTGACTTAATTAATTAATCAATATGATTTAATTAATCAAGTAAGCAACCTATTACTCTAACATTAATCACACCCACTTGAATAATTTTAGGTAATTTTCTCATGTGCTTGGTGTGTTTACTTGTGTTAAACCAGTAAAATACAATCAGCCATAAATTTACCTTGAAAAATCAAGCCATCCATTGTGTTTTCTTGTGTGCTTAAATCTCTTTTCAAATCATAAAAAATAATCAAACTTTCCAAATTATCACTTTCAACCTATAGTTTAGTGCTTGCCCTATTTCAATGCCTATGCTCTACCTTTTAGTGATTGTGATGTTTCAATGCTTATGCTCTATCCTTTATGCCATTTACTTTCAACGCTTAGCTTGATTCTTCAATTCCTACACCTATTAGTGCTTACACTTTGTCCTTTAGTTCCTATGCTTATCAATGTTTACACTATAAAATGACTACACCTTTCAACACTTTTGACTTATGTTTCAATTGTTGTGTTTTTTTACCAAAAATAAGCAATCGGGCTCTTCTATTCAAAATATTAGACCTTCTTCACTAGAATTTTAGCTTAGTTGACCTTAGATAGACTTAGAACACTTACAAAACCATCCCAATATCAAAAAACCATTTCCATTTCTCAAAACCAAAATCTTGTCCCCAATGTCACCCACATTAGCCATAGTTCATCCCAAATATTACCTTGCACCATTTCACTTAAATCCTCCACCACTTTTAGATTTATATCCTTGTCCACAAACCATAATCAAAATAATATCCTCTCAAAAACCCTCCATTCTTAATTTGGATGCAGAGTTCATTCAATAACCTTATTATACATCAAGGTAAGTGCAAGCTAATGGGTCCACATTTAGTAGAAGTGTAAGGCTTGATAAAAATACCAATAGGAATGGGTGTTCATTTCATAAAAAATGGGTACCCATTTAGGATTAGGCTCTCGAACATAAATTCTACCTATATTAAATGGGTACCCGTTTTGATTTTTAAAATAGGTACCCATTTTTGTTTACATCATATTTGTGCTCCTTTTTAGAATGGGTATGTGTTTTTGAGCATATACATGTTTCATAAAATTTTAAATGTGAAACCCACAATTTTTCTTTCTCTTTATTCTTGGAAACCCAACCCTCAACTTTGGACCTACAATTACAATGACATGAAGACAACAAGAGAAATTTTGACTTTAGGAATATGACACAACTTTGTTTCAATTTTTTTTGATGAAATTAAAACCCATTATAGATGATGATATATATTTTTCCAATATGTAATTTTTTAATGATTGGATTTTTTTATTATTATTTTTTAAGGAAACTAGTCCATAAACTTGAAATGTCATGCATTCGTATTTGTTTAATAACTTTTATTTTTTATTTTTTAAAATTATTTGTCATAAATATAGACATAATTATTTAAATAATGAAAAAATATTAGTTTATTATCAATTTAGCTCAATTTATGTTTCTTGTACATGAGGGGTTTATAAAAATAGCAATTAGTGCCAATAAAAAATAGTTTATATATATATAGATGGAAAAAAATATAAAAAAATTATCATCATCAAACTTCACTATAATACAAATATTTCCCTAAAATGAATTATAAAAAAACTTGTATTTAGGTCAAATCATGCAAGTCATATGTGTGCATGTTATGGCCCTAAAAAGGTGATTTTTATACATCCTATACAAAATTAACTTGTATCATCTTGATATTAGAATAAATTATATATTTGAAAACTATACTCAAAACCTTACATTAATATTACTATACTTTCTTAAGATTCTATGTATAAGGGTTTCAAATTTTTACTCTAAGTATGACAAACTTTGATTTTAAGGAAAACAATTCCATTTTTTGGCCAAAAAGTGAACCCAACTTCTTGCAATTACCCTTCATCTAGTCAAATTACCTCATTTAACAAAATACCAATCCTCAATATTGTCATTTTTTAATTGAATTCACCTCATTCCAAAAAAATTACAATCTCCACTATTGTTACTTTGGTCTTCACCATACTCACCTTCCCCCATTTCAAACTTAGACTTCAATTTTTCACCAAAATCAATCCCTAATCTTTCATCCATTTATAATCATCCTCCTTATATTTTCATTCTCAACTATCCTCACCCAAAAATTAAAACCATTATCCATTTAGAATCCATACCAATCCAAAAAATTAATTTTCTTAGAGTCAAATCTAGATCTTTAATCCATTATCTCTAGCTTTCATTTTTCTTGAGAAATTACCTAACTCAAGTATTGTGTCAAGTTATACTTTATAAAATTTGGTAAATTAGCTTAGTGACTTTGACAAATCCTAAATTAGTGGACTCCAAAACCCCATTCCTATTTTCTCTTGGGAAATTTCTTATCCCAAGTAAGAAAGGGAAATCACTCTCCTATTTTTTCTTAGGAAATTTCCTATCCTAAGTAAGTAGGGATAAATCCTTTCATCACCTCCTAATCACAAAAATATCTAGATTTACTTGAACAAACTTTTAATTTTTTTTATCTAACATCATTCTCTTAGTCTTCCATAACTCATCTTTCAAACATCACCATCCTAAAATCAACCTTAATCAATAATATAAAACTTCCCATCCAAAATAAAAATAATCATCCCAAACATCTCAAATTCATCCACATTCACCATTTAAACTTAAGTCCAAATTATCACCTCTCATCTCAAAATTATTCTTTGAAACATAAACAAGAAAAGTTTCACCCATCCACCTCCCAAACATCATCATCTTCAATCAACCTTTTCATCCATTTCAATCTTAGTCCAAAAGTATAAAAAATCAAACCCAAATCTAAATCATCATCCCAAACATATTACTTGCATATAACTACACATATTCTTTAGAAATAAACACCTAACTGCAAATCATCACTTTCATATTTCAAAAAAAAAAAAAACCTCCAAATCCAAATGATCATCCCATAATATTAACATAACCACACCCTCTCATTAGACATACAAACATTTAAGTCTAAACCACCCTCTATTCATATCCTATCACCTCACACATCACCTTAATAAAACACAAGTCACATCAACCAGCCTTCCATAATCCTCACCATATAAAACTAGGTATCACCTTTGTATGTCAATTACGATGTCACAAGCCAAGAAACTAATGGAGTCAAACCAATACACAATAAGTATTCCTAATGACATTTTTAACCCAAAAACCTAAGGTTAAATCACACATCAACCCCCTTTACTTGAAATACATGATGTAGATGAAACTCTTGTGGGTCCCAATAATAATTTTCACCAAGACTCGAATATATATCCCAATACTTAAAAGCAATGAGATTAGTATATCATCTCATCAAGGCGGATTTAGAAAATTTCTTCTTATTACTAGCTCAATGTGGTGTAAAACTACCACCCAATTTTGACATAATATCCCAACTCAAAAGACAAGTTCATCCAACATCCACTACCACTTTGGATAGTCTATTAGAACCCCATCCATTCCAACCATTTAACAACCCTAACCTTTCACAAATAATAAAAGGTATTTCAAACCCCACATCAACCTACAACCATCTTCTAACCACATCCACATTTCACAACAAACCATACCTAATCATCTTCAAAAGTAAGTGTGAAAATACCTACAAGTTTTTTTCTCCCTAGTACACGTACTCTCACACTACAACTTCCCTAAAACCACTTATCATACTTGACTCACTAAAAATAATCAACACAAAATTTTATCCCTCCTTTTAGTATTTACACAATCACTTCCCCAAAATACCACATATCATACACAAACATCATACCAATACATCCAAACAACTTCTTCATACTAAGGTGTACAAAATTTACACTCTTCCACATCACACTATCAACAAACACCACCTCTTAACCAACACTACCTTAATTCACATAACACTTCCTACACATTACCACCATTCAACCACACAACCTACACAACCCACAATCCAAATCCCACAAACTATGTGTCCCATGAATTACATGAAACAAGAAAAATATAATTCAAACACAATATAAAAATAAAAACTATATATTTGAAGAATATTTCCCTACTCATTTGATATGTCTATCACTTTGGTCCTCTTCCCAAAACAAATTGAAATGCCTAAGTTTTGACAAATACAAGGGAAAGAGAGATCTATGGATCACATCAAAAATACTACATACCTTTCCAAGAAGTCACCTATAGTGACACATATCTTATGCAAATTTTCCCTTGAATCTTAGGAGTCCAAGCTTTGGAATGGCTTGTCCATATTAAAAAAAGACTCTATCATGAAATTCAAAGATCTAGTTGAGAAATTTTCTACACATTTCTCTTATAACATTGAACTTGAAATTCCTAAGTTAAAAATATGCAATAAAAAACAAAAATGGTGAAATATTTTCCTCATTGAAATAATAGATACATCTTGATACTATATTTCCATGGCCTATTCCTGAAATGCAACTATTGAACATACTTGTCCAAAACCTAAATCACGAAATGGGTTTTCATTTGTACGTTCAATTTATGAATTCCTTTTATGAGATAATATAAAAATGGGAAATCATCAAAAACTCCCTCATTACATAGGGTTAGTTAAGATATATAATTAATTCAAAGAAAAAATATAGTCATTGATGGTGTCATTGACACAAAGCATATCCAAATTATCCAAACATTAGCATCATCTTCTTAAAATAATAAGAATATCCAAGACATCCAAAATAAAATTTCCATTTGAAAAAGACATCCTAAAAAAGAAAATAATAAAAAAATCAAATACACTCCATTGAGGGAACCCATGGAGGTGGTTTTCCAAAAACTAGTCGAGGAAAACTTGATCAAATTACCTATGATAAGACCATTTTATCAAAACCAACCAAAAATCACTTGGATAAGGATAAAAAGTATCATGGATGCAATCAATTAAAAGGACATAAAACATCTAATCGCATGAAACTTAAGAATTGCATTCAAGCTCTCATAGATCATGGTGACATCAAAGTAGAAGGCCACCAAACCAATTATTCAAACAAGAAATTTGGTATGTATAGAAATTATTTTCCTAAACAAGATGAAGGAATGCATCCATGTCTAACAAGGGCACACCACTCATAAAACCATACCAATAACATCCATGCCTCAACATCATATGATTCCATAATTGGTCAAATCAAGGAAAATCATTCCCCAAGTACCAACTATAACTATAAAAGGTACTAATTATGTTGTTACCACATACCATAGCTGAGTGATCATCCAAGGAGCTTAACCCTCCTCTCAACCATCAAATCAATGCAATATCCTCAATCACCTTGGCAAAAATCCAATACAGATATCCATCATTGAGCTACTTAAAACCTTTGTTTCATAAGAGTCATGTCCGAAATGGAATTAATATTGAACAATTTCAAGCCATGATATGAAACCTTTCTTCACCACAACACATCATAGTCACTAAAAAGGGCCTACCTTCCACTGAACCATCCTACAATAAATAAATCCATAGAAAATCCCTTATCCATAAGTGTAAAATCAAATGAGTCCTCATAGATGCTTGATTGAGCTTAAATTTATGCACTCTCAAATTAATAAGAAAATTGGGATATTGTAATAAAGTCATAAATCACCAAAATAAAAGAATGGGAGGGAATCATCAAGTTTCCTATACAAGTTGGGTTGGCTACCATGGAAACTATATATCAAATCTTAGACCTTGATCTCTCATATAACTTTCTTCTCAATCAACCATGGATACATTACGTGCAAGTTGTTCCCTCTACATATCACCAATACATAAAATTTCCACACAATGGCATAGAAATAACTATTCTTTCCAACTCACAACCCTTCCAATATTTCATATTATTTAAATGAAGCTATAATCATTCTCATCACTACCCTACCAATGATAAAACACCACCATAATTATCTGATACCAATGTATCTTCACTTACATCCCCCTCCACCTCTCACATTTTGATCTTGAAGGTCAAGGCTAAATTCATCAATAAGGGGAGTGGAGAGTATGAACTACATGACTCATTCTTTGTAGGAATTTTCCACTCTCACATAAATCACATGACCAACCTCAACCTCTACATTCAACATCCATATTAACAATGACATGTGAGTCGAGTACATTCAAGTTTTAGGGATTTTTAGATGAGCATACTATTGAGGGTGATATAACATCATGGAAATTTATAAGGATGAGGAGGAACAAATCTCTTCTTTACCTACATGTATGTGAAGGGTCTCCATATTTTAAAAATCATGGGATATAAAGGAAAAGGCCTTGGAATACATGAATAAGGAATTATATAACATCTAAGTTTCCAAATTTAAAAATCCTACTCATCAAAGGATTTGAAATGGATCCTCCAAAACTATACCCTTAGAACATAAATTCATCCCAACTTAAGTGGCTAATTTTTTTTCTTGTTTTTTATAGCACCAATGAGGGCACCCATGAGGAATCCTTCAAACACATTATTGAATTATTCCAAGTCAAAAAAAAATTAACCATTTCACTTGGCACATCTACTCCACCTCATGATCCCCTTCTAGCACAAAATCCAAGCATCCCTCCCTCCCCCATCCCCCTCATAATTAACTGAATGTATTTCTCCCAAAAAATATAAGTCTCCTTCATCTACCATATCTCTTACCCCTCTAACCAATTGCATCATCCTACCCCCAATCAAGATCAATAGAAGCACATATCCTTGAATTCCTCCAAAAATTCTACTTCCATCAACTCATCCATAAATCATTCATCATCACATGCACACATACCATTTCTTGTGGAAGTAGTTTAATACCAAAATCAAAATGCGTAAAGCTATAAACCCAGAAAAATCCAAGGATTGTCATGTCCAATTAAAAAAAAATGATAAAATAAAGAAAAATATGATCCCAAAACAAGCTAACTCTATAAGGTCACAAAGGCCCATGAAGAAAAAATCAAAAATAAAAACCATGTGGATTCCCAAACAAATATAAAAAGAAATGCACCCCAAAATATAATTCACATTAGCATCCAAATTTGATACTTTGAAAGCTTCCTTCATTCAAAATTCCTCTAGTCTAATATTCATTCTATCATTTTCCAAAATCCATTTTAATCCCCTATGTCCCAAAATCCACCACCACTCCATCTCAACCCCAAAATTCAAAATCCACTCCACCACCCGTCAAGGTGTGTACCAATTGCAATCTTGACAATATTTGTATCCACTCATCCAAATTGTGCCCTATGTTCCATGCACCATCCAACATCCATCATACAAGAATTTATATAGCTCCATATCTTCCTACACCTTCCCACCCATTTCACTCCCATTACTATTATTTTACTAAGATATCTACCATCCATGGAAATAAGACATTTAAGTCCTTCCCCCATATCCCCATCACCTATCCACTATTATCCCAATCTCCTTATTTCTATCCCCAATCCCATCAACCTTCACCCATATTAAGTTCTTTTCAACGTCATCATGGATCAAGAGAATATCAACTTGCTATGTTACAAGGTCAACAACGAGAATAAATTAAAAACACCATTCATCTCAAGAAGTTTTATGCTTAATCCACATAATATCTCCAAAAATAAAAAATAAAATAATCAAAATAGTAAAGAGAAATAATGCGTCCAAAGGTGAAAACCACTTCAGTGACACCTTGGGAGAGTACCATGGTGAAAACCTATTTATAGGCACCATGTGTAATAGTCTAATTCCACCATCTATTAGGATATCATACACACTATTCACAAGAATCTTATCTTTTCTTTTGAAACCATTATTTTCATGCTTCCATAACAATATGAGCATAATATAGTTATTCATTAACCTACCATATATACCATACCACTTTTAGAATATAGCCACAATATCTATAGACCTATCATGACTTGGTTTTGTATGAATTAATGCCATAGTCCATCACATCCTATAATAATTTATCACACCTACCAATCTCTCACTTATTTATCTACTATCCTCCAATATCTATTGGTGTACAGACAAGTGCTAAAATCTAGCTTATGGATTGGATCTTATCACATACCCCACATTTGTTGGGTTTAAATTTATAGAAAATGGTTTCATACACTATAAATTTCATCCTATAGTGTATCCCATCACACTGTATCCCATAATAATGAGCTTTTTTATAATTGACCACAAGCATAACTACAAGCTATCTTGTACATTCAACATAGTGCAACATTGAAAAACACACATAGGTCCAACTTCAAAACAAAAAAATGTCACTATGGTTATTTACCACTACCCTCATCTACATCTCAATTGTTCCTTTTAGGATGCATCATTCCCATATCAATCATAATCTAATTCTATATAATGTATCCTTATTTGGCAAGAGAAATTATAGATGTATGGCTTGTTTTTCAATTGGTCCTTTGTTTTGATTTATTTTTTAACCCACACTATGCCTACTCAAGTGCACCTAGATCTTCAAGATTATATCTTGGTGTTTTTTTATTGGTATATAATGAGGCATAGTCTTTTTCTTGTGGTTTTTTTTGGTTTTCTATTTATATGACCCACCAAGGATGGTTTTAACCTTTTGTGTATAGGGACTTATTTATGTATGATGGTTTTTCTTTGCATAGACCCACTAAAGACATTCCAATGCCTTGAGTGCACAAGGACTTCCTTATGCTTAAATTTATTTCCTCACATGATTATCCAAGGTTATATCATGGCTTGTGTGTACTAGGAAAACCTTCTAGTTGAGAGTCAAGTCTATGCAAAGCTTATCTAAATGTCACCTTGGTTTTTATACCTTGGTGCATAACATCCTTTGGTATATCAAAACTTAGGATTTTTCTCCACATACTAGCATAATAAACCCCCTACCTATCTCTATATTCCCCCCATCCATCCCTCATCCTAGCCAAAATATTATAACCACCATCCCTACAATTGGGACAACCTAACACCTTTCTTAATTCTTCATATTTATTCACTCTGCTTGTATAATCCATCGTAATATCTAATCCCACCATCCTAATAGTTATTCCCACCCCATTCGAACATCTATTTCCCCATTCTAACATCCATTTCTTCCCCCATCCTATTCCCTTCTTATGTTTTATCATGACTTGAAAATATATAATACAATTTAAAGTTTGCTAGTTCCATCTGCTACATCCATGAGCATCCTACACATCCTACATCCAACCATAGTCATAATCATATCAAATCATAATAAATGCATTCATATAGAATCTATTATCACATCCACAACATTATAATAAAACTATCCATATAACAAAATCATCATCATATTTATGGTATAATCTATTTAGAATCCATTGTAACCATAAATAATTGCATATTCATCCATCATAAGCATTGCATGAAATATATCCATAATCATAACCACATAAAATACCAGTCACATCTTAAGAACATCCATATCAAAATCATAATGCATAAATCATAAACCATTGAATCCATAACATAATAACATAAAACAATATTCCATCTCATAAATCATAAAAATTCATCATAATCATATAGAAATAATACATCATCCATCATATCCATCCATAAAAATCACATATAATCCATAAAAAATGTAGCATAAATATGATCCATCACTTAAACATCATAATATATATCATAACATCCATCATAAAATAACCTCATGCATCACATCATAATCATAATAAAATAGAACATCATCATATGATAGCTAACAAAAGAATCATCTCATCTCATATATACATAAAGAATGAAAAATAAATCCATGGTAAAAGTGCATGTCATCAATAAATATTTGTACAAAGGCTCTAAGAGCATCAATTTATACAAATGTTAAGAATATTCCTAAAGGCATATATACAATCTATACAAAAATTCTAACTCGAGCTACCCCACTAAAGGCCCTGGTGGCCCATGTTGATCAAAGGAATAGATCTCATTAAGACCAAATATCCTAATTGTCTCTACTCTAGTGCCCTCTAATCTACTATCACTACGCCTTATACAAAGACCAATAGTATTGTGCCTCTTATAGTGTTTTCATCATATCTCTCTAGGCTTGACTCGCCTCCATCAAAGCCTATGCCATCCCCTATCCTCCCACCATCCCCCTAGACAATTCTCTCTCCTACCTCAATCTCACCACCTCTACATCCACTCTCTAATATTGTATGCAAGCTACATCTCACTCTATGATGGTCATATATCTCTCTACAACACATAGAATATTATGGACCTTCACCATCCCCTCTTCCTTGCCCCATCCTATGTACTTGTACTTGTAATTTTTCTTCTCTATGTGTACAATAGTCAATAAGACTTGAACAATATCCAACTCTATCTACAAACTAATGCAATCTATAGTAATATCATCCCTCTCCACTCATGCTTGATCTCTCTCCTCCTAGCATTATTGTAGGTTAGACATGAGCATGTGTAATAATATTTACATATCATTATTTTCATCCTCCTCTCCTCCCTTCTCTCCTCTTGCCTCTTCTCATCCCTCCTCTTCCTCCCTTCCTACATTCCCCTCCATAGGGTATTCCCCACTCTCCTATAGCCCTTGTTGGCTCTGTCGTATATGCTTTCTATCTCCTCTTCCACCCTCGATCCCCTCCCTCATTCCCATCTCCTCTTGCTACTTACCCCTCAAGAATAGTTACACACACTAGCCTATGAATCTCCAACCACACATCATAATATGTTATCATCATGTGACAACTATCTGAGACCTCTGTACCCACAATATTGTTGGTACATTATGTCAATTCAATCTAACCACATACCCATCCACTAGCATCCCCCATGGCTTGATATTTTACATGCCCTGATGAAACACTACCTCATGTATTAGCCATGTCTAAGCTAGTCCAAATGGAATATACTAATTAATGATATCAATAGTCCGACCCACCAGGTAGTGTATTTTTTGTGTATATGAGATTATCATTTAGGCCTCATAGTCCCTCCATTGCCTTTGCACTGCTATAACAATATCGTCTATAAGTGTCCTCCAATATGCAAGTCTCATTCACTTATAGTGAATCCCTTCAACATACTAATGTGCATATGTTTTCCCCACACACTTTTATTTTCTATTACTGCTCATAGAACCACTACATGCTACCACACCCAAACATGCAACAATATGATTCCAAATCCCAAACTTTCCCCATTCCTATACACAACCTTTTGTATGTCTTTGTATATTTTAGCAAGCACAAAAGATCCCCAAGAATAAACCACTATGTCATAAAGCATCCTCTTTAGGGCTTAGGCCCAGCCAATGGGAACCTATGTGACCTCATCTAATGAACTAGTAGACCCCCCATTGACCTAGCAATAAACATGAGTAAAGGTGGTAGTTTGGATATACCAATTGTAAACTCCATCTCTATATCATGCATTGATAACTCATCTATAAGGAAGATCCTCTTGAGGTATAACTCCCCAATCATTAGATTATACTATACTAACTCACGGCCAATCAAATTTTGCAAGATCCTCCAAATTTCCTCTAAAGTGATGGTGATCTCCCCCATTTGCAACAAGAATGCATTCCACGTACTCTATCACCTCTCTATGAGGGTCATCATCATGGATTGATGTGCTCTGATATTTGGCATGAACATAATATCAAAATATCCCATCAACTCTAGGAAATACTAGTCCATGTCTGTAAGTTATGTCAGAAGCCTAATAGTTGGTAATCTCCTCTTCTATGATTACAAGGGAGGTAGATGAAAAAGTCATCAATTTTTTTCTAAAATCAAATCTAAGTTTATATATCCTAAACCATGTAGGAGTTATTGTATGAAAGCACCACTTTGTCTACGCAAGCACTACCCATTGCAAGTGTTATTTTGTGCAAGTGGTCTATCTAATGCAAGCACTATTTTTCCTAACACATGTTATTCTATGCACATGTGAGCCTGTTTCCTATGGAAGCAACCTTCCTCAACACAAGTTCTACTTTGTGCAAGCACATTTTCTCTCATGCAATCCAATATTTCACTCTACAAGTGTGACTTTGCTATACAAGTTAACTTTCACTATAGAAGTGTTGATCCTAGTCATGTAAGTTCTAATCTCAATACATAATTGATCATTTTGTAGATTAGAACCTACACTTTTCCCTAATTCTAGCTTTACTTATTTCTCCCTAAGCTACCCCTAGAGACCTAAGGTTAGAAAAATATTGATGCCCCTAAGCCCTTTGGGCACTGAGACTAATGGAATCACTTTGTACAACATGTGTATGTTGAGGAATATGCACCATGGTAATTGAGATCTACTACACAAACATGTTTATCTTCTCTCCTGGAATCTTTGAATGTTTATCATGGCACCCCTAAGACAATTTATTATACCCCATTCAGATGTCTAGGCCTTAAATTTTTCATAATTTTCACCTTTTCTTCTACTATTTTCCCTTTTTTCATTCTTTTCCTCCATTCCCTCCTATTTATCTTTTTTTTCCATCCTTCATCCATTTCTAGCCTTTGACTCTTATTTTTGAGAGATCACATAGAAGCTCCTTTTCCAAGCAACCTATTGAGGGGGCACCATTCCTCCACAATCCTTCCAATTGACCAAGGCATATTTATTCTTCTTTGACATTTCATGTGCTCCTATTATTCATGATTTCGTATCAAAGAGGAGAAAAATGTAAACACCCCAAAATCAAATTCACATCATATAATTAATTAAATCAATATTTAATTAATTATTCTTCACAATTCACCTTCTTTTCATATTTCCTCCAATTAATTATTCTCAATTCTCATGATTAATTAAATTATATTTTATTAATTTGTTTTTCCTTTTTCTTCTAAGGTTGATTAATTTAATTAATTCAACCATAGCCCCAACTCGATAGTTATTCTAATCTCATCTAATTAATTAATTAATCCTCCTTCACTTATGTTATGAGTGTTATCTTGCTTCACATGTGCAAGCATGCATAGTAGTCTAATTATTCTATGCATCATTCCCTCATAAATCCACTTGTGACAAATGGTACTTGGAGATATGGCCAAACATGAAGCAATCTTCATCTTTCCAATAAAACCTAATTTTAAATTCCTCACCTCCCTTGGAGTAGGAAAAATTCAATATTGCCTCTTTTGGAAATCCTACCAGAATGTCCCTTTTCCTTGTCCAATTTCCATCATTGTCCTTCCTTTCCATCTAACTCTCTCTTGACACCCATACAATCCCTTTTACTTGAGATCTCGCATCAATCATGAGCCCTTGATCTGTAAGGCCCTACTATTAGTGCTTATTTAAAAATCTTGTGTTTCTTTTAGTAAGTGTCATTATTATTAGTCGAGTTAGATTGATGAATCATACGAACTTGATCTAATACAAACCATGTGATATATGATTTTGGCAATGTTCAAATTATGGTGTATGTTGTGTGGACAATGTAGTTAGAACATGAATAATGTAAATAGATTTAATCAATGTATTGATGTATGGAAGCAAGCATGGGAATAGTTGCTCAATAGAAACTGGGTACATCTATTAGCTTATATTATGGGGATAAGAGGGCAATGGAGGGCCAAGGCTAATTTTGAGTTATGGAGTCCAAACATAGTTAGATAGTTTGCATTCTTCTCCTTCATTCACTTTTTAAATATCTTCAATATCTTGAATTATAAAGTGAGAATGAGAATAAGATTCTACTTAATTTGTTTAGAGGCAGCACAATTCAAGGTTGCATTGCTAAGTCATAGTATAATATATTATTGATCTTATCCTCATACATACATTTGACACACGATCTTATTGAATCATCCTTCAAAACTTTTCTAATATTTAATTATATTGTTTTAATTAGAGATTGACCAAATTACTTAATGGTCCTCAAAAGAGAAGAGCCAAAATCAAATGTATTTGATTATCTTTAAATGCTTTTTTTTTTAATGTCATGCATCTCATTCACACACAAGAACAAAGAGTATTAAATTAGTTATCCTGCCAAACAAGATTCTTGGAGCTTGAACGTCTGAAGTGGAGTAAACTATCAGTTGCAGACTTAAGTTTCACATATTCAAAAACTATTGCATAGATGCGGACCATTTAATAACTATCCTGAAACTGTAAGTCATGGCAACGAAAATTGTGGGAATTAGTAATCATAAGCGCCATGCATTAAGTCACGAAGTGAATGAAAGATCGGTGGCCTCCACATTGACCAGTTCAACTAAAACTGACTCCACATCGACCAGTTCAACTAAATCTGCCTCCCACGAACTCAATGGTGGATTCATCTAGGCGATACTAATTAAACGGGGGGGAATCTAGAAAAGGGATTGGAGCCCAATTAGATGGGGCAACCGTAGCAGATTTTTTATTTGCCTTGGAAGAATGGTAATGAGGAAATGGACGATTTAGGTTTCTGGAGATAAAGAGCGTGCAATATATAGTTTCCTTGTTCACGTCTTAGTAAAACAGAAATGGGAAAAGAGTTTGAATACACCCCTTTCAGAGAAGGAAAAATGAGTTCGCATAGCTCCACGGGTAGCAATCCATTTGTATGTGGTGTGGCCAAAGTATGAGATAAGTATCTTGCAAAAAAATGCTACCTATTCGAATGTTTCTGCTGCCATTTTCTTGGATTTTCTAGAAACTATGCCATCGTCCAGTAGACTTGTCCATGATCAGCTTTACAAAGCCATTGACTATTATCTTAAGGTACGTTTCACTAGACTTTCTTTAAGTTGATGTTTTAAGTTTTACCTATGTTCTTTGATGAAGCTAGATTATGAGAAAATAATGTAGAAATAAGAGTGATCTCATTGTGTTTTTGTGTTCTACAAAGTTTCTAGAAAACAACAAAACCAAAGAAATGAATCTACATAAAGCAAGCAGTTGCATTTCTTCTAGCTGAATTAACATTCCTTCATCTTCCTCACTCGTATCTTAATGTAACATAGCTGTTCAGGGATAACTAATAACATAGACATCTTGTAACATACGTATAATGGTATATCCTCTTCAATAGTAATATTTTGCATAATATAACTCTGCAGTCAGTTCTACTGCTCACGCGTTCTCTTTTCTGCACACTACAATTTGATATTCACATTTTATAATTCTCCAGTACACTTTCATTCATAGCACATCTGAATTCATTTTGGGTGGGTTGTCCCGAAGGCAGACATTGGCTTTGAATTGGTGGGCATCAAAACTCACCACATTGCACTGATATTGGATCTTCTCATCAAATCCTTCTCTGTATTTTGTATGCCCACTCATATGAGATCTGATTTTAAGGAGCTTGATCTCAAAATTTGTGACCCTCTTCCTACCTGCCTTTACAATTTGAATTAAAACAAAAAAAAAATGCTCATCGTTGACATTATACCTGTAAATTGCAATTTCATGAAAGTTTCATAAATCCTTTTTCACCAAATCCATTTTGAATATATATGTAAGCGACAGAGATCAGTAGTTGCAGCCAAATCCAAAAAGCCAAAAAAAAAGAAGAAGACTGAAAGTAATAAACTATAAATGTAAATTTGCTGATTGATAAGCAATCTTTCAAATGGAACATGTGCAAAGTGTAAATTAGACTACTTGATGTTGAATGGACCAGCAAAGTCTATTAAGAAGCAGCTGTTTGAATAATCGTTAAGATTGCATAAGAAAAATGAAAAGATGAAGGGAAGATTTCTATTTTCATTAGAACACTTGGTGCCTTTGTATTTAGCCAAAATTAACCTAGGAGTTGCATGGGTTGCTGTTGGGGTCTAGCCTCCATTAACAGCAGAGATGAAACCTATTCGTTTATATTGATAGTGGTCTACCAGTAGTGGATTTTGGCTTAGATTTTATCTTTGTCCTTTTTGAATGGGTAATAAAATTTTAGTATTACGAATATTTTTGTTCTACAAGAATACTTCTCTAAAATTTGCTGCACTTATGAATACATGAGGGATTTCCCGATTTCAGTTTCCCAAAATATATTGAGAATAGGTTCAACCAAATTGGACCCAACTGCTAAAGCTTTACCCATCTAAGCAAAGACCCAATTTATGAAAAAAGCAAAGCAAAACAAAAAAATTCTACAACCCTCAAAGTTTGTAACCATTATATGAACAAATATAAAATCTATTCAGCACCAAATCCTGTAAAGAAATATGTGTCATACAATCTATTATATAGTTCACTCCGCGTGCTCCAAAATAGGATTGGAACACGGTATGGACATCCATCAAAGAATAATGGAATTGCATGTTTGTGTGTCCAGGCTCGGGCAGTATCTTCATAACGAGCTCTGTCGCTCTTGTAAATATAAGCAATCTCAGGCACTAGAGGGTCATCTGGGTTGGGGTTAGCCAACAGACCACACACAGATAACAGTACCTTGGACACAGTCAATGAAGGGGTCCACTGCACGTTAAGCATATCCAGAGACACACTCCCATTGCTGTTTATATTTGGATGATAAATCTGGCCCAAAAAAACAACACCCACCTAAATTACAATGATCCCAGATGGGAATTGAAGGACTTATCACAGAAAAACTGCACCATAAAAAATAAACAGATAAACTATATATCAGACTGATGGGTTCTTGGGTTTAAGATTGTGTATTTATTCTTGGGTTTGAGATTGTATATTTACCTTGGTCTGGAAGGTGAGCTTAAGAGGCTTGAAGGGGTAGTCCTCGGGAAAATGAATGAGAAGAAGAAAATCGCCCCCTGAGTAAGGAGTTTCAGCAGGACCCATGATGGTTGCCTGCCAAAGGAATATGTCTTCTTCCACTGGTCCAGCTATGAATGAACTCGAGGGATCCCTCTGCAACTCCATTAATTCTCTCTGTATACGCCTGCTTGCCATGTTTTCTAGTTTCTCCGCTTCCTGCTTCTCTTTTTTTTTTCTCTCCACTGGAATTTGCTTGCGCCGGTGGTTTGTGAACTGTTTTTATAGGTGAGATGGTCCGCATGAACTGTGGCCCCATTGGGAAGCGGCGATTTTTTGTCGGCACTATGGCATGCTCACCGTAATTCCAGTCAATGACTACTCATCGCCACTGTTTCCATGACTTAGACTCCACTTCAGCTCAACTTAACTGTAGCATTATGGAATAGTTTAGAGCTCCATAATCATAAATTTGAAGATAAAATAATGACATTAGTATTAAATCTAGTAGATAAAACCATTATCACACGCTTCAAACATGCAAATGCAAATTTCATTTGCATTTTTTTAATGTTCTACATACATGTGATTTGATAGCTGCATGGGTTATATTTATTTTTTTTGATAAAATATAATTTATATTTATGAAAATTGTATTATAAGATATCAATAGATTTTTTAATGTTCCACATACTTGTCATTTGATAGTTGCATGGCTTATATTTATATTTTTTAATAAAATATAATTAATATTTTAAGAAAATTGTATTATAAGAATTCGCTTGCGTCAATGGTTTGTGAAGTGTTGTTAATGTGCTTTATTTTATAAGTAGCATGGTCGACATGTTACACTTGGGACAATATGCTCGGTATGAATTGATTTGGTGATAATTTTTTTGGGTGACAATGGCATGGAGTTCCCATATGGAAATGGCTATCCAATCGATGTCATGCATATATCATAACTATAGTTATTTTTAACTATTGTTGTATGTTAGTGTATAAACACGTTCTTTATATAGTTTGTAAATCAACATAAATCCAGTTTCAAGGAGTTACTTTTAGTAAGTCCATCCCCTAAATAACTGCTTTATTGCTCTAAAGTAGTTGTCAATAAAAGTTGGTTCTACTATTTACTATAAATATTATAATTATTGTAAATTTGATCATTTTATTTTTAAGCTATTGAATTTATCAATAAACTAAGGAATTTTTAAGAAAAGTGTATTATAAGAATAGGAATTATCAATAGATCAAATCTAAAAGGTTGTATGTTCTAGAAGAAAATTTAATTGTAGACAAATTTGAATATTAAATAAATTTAGAGTAATACTTAAGTAGATTTTGATGATGAAAAAGTGTTATGATAAATTAGAAAAGGTGATTTGTTAATAATACACATACTCTTAATAGTTTTGGATGGAGATTTTTTTTGGGAATAGGATGCTATTTAATTGCAATCCTAAACATATTTCATGTATCTCCTAAGTCCTTGGAAAGTGTTCCCCAACACTAGGATTAGAAGGAGATTAAATTCAAATGAAATAAACATGTGAATTGACATTTGCGATTATTCCTAAATGATAGGAACATGTGGAAACATCCAAGAAGAGCTCCTACAAGATAGGAGCACATGGGGGGCCCACATGGAAGGTGGAACCCACCTTGCTTCAATTAACTATTTGGAGGATTGAAAATACTTCAGTAATGTGTGTTTTGATCCTACAAATTAGGGATTGATATTTACATGAGTGGAGTGGCAGTATCAGTTCAATTCAATATCAATTCAGTATTAGTTCAATTCAATTCAGTTCAGTTCAGTATCAGTTTAGTTCATTTTAGTTCAATTCAATTATGGTTCAGTTATCTTTAGTTGCATTTAATTAGTTTGAGTTGAATGTTAGTTGACTTCAATTGACTTGAGTTACATGACTAATGACTTCAGTTGCATGAAAACTAATAGGTGGATACTTTCAGTTAAGTGGGAATGATCAATCATGCATAATGTTTGCATGAATTGGTGGAGAGATATTTTTTAGTTAACTAAGATTGACTTGGGACCACCTTGGGCGTCCAAGTTGGCATCTTTCAATTAACACATTTTACATGAGAAGATATTTACAAGGCTCAGTTAAGTGGGTCCATTCTTGGGCGCCAACTTTGAGGTGAAGCTTGCAAGATATTTTCTTGACCAAAGTTCAGTGAAGTGTTCAGTTGAGGTGCCTAAATTTAGGAAGACTTTGGTTTGACTTCAGATTACATTGTGGAACTCTAGACTTTCCCAATCTAGGCGTAGATTTTTGTGATGAGCTTTATGCTCTTGTATTGTACAACTCTTACTAAGTTTACATGCTCATATTTTGTCTATTAATTGCAACAAGTGAATGAGAGTTTATTGCAGGTTGTGAAGAATGATTGTTGAAGGCAAGGAAGCATATCAATCAATGATAGATACAGTATTATTGTAATATTGTTCTAAGGTTAAATAATACAAGCACTAGGGTGATCCCACAATAGTGGTTTACAATTTTTAGCCAAACTAGACACTAAAATAATTTTTTTTAACTAAATCTTCACTTTCTGGCACATATAGTGGCTAAACCGTGAGGAATTTGAAGATGATGCAAACTAGAGTTTCATAACATTTTGTCTGTAGATTCTAAATATATTTTTTTCAAAATTTTTGAAATCAGTTTGCACTTCTTTTTCCATCTTCCTTGGAAACTAGTTTTTTTCATAAAAAAATATTTTTAAAAAGTGACTCTCACCATATAATGTATCACTTTTTTTACATGAAGGATAAAATTCTAATTCTTTCGAATATAGATTCGTAACTCCGATATCTAGTGTTTCCACTTGGTTAGATAGTTTTTTATTGAATATTTTTTCTTTAATCAAGTTTCAAAGTCAAACCAATTACAATTCAGACATAGCATGACCATATAATGCTTAACTTTTTTGTATGTACCAAAATTCAAAAAAAAAATTGTTGGATCAAAGACTTTAATATCTAGTGCACTCATATTTTTCAAAAAAAAAAATTGATAATCTACTATTTTTTCACGTGTAGAACAGAGAGCTTGATTTTTGGTGAAAAACCTATGTTTAATAAAACTAAAAAAACAAATACATAATAAAACCAAAAAATATTAAAATTATATTCATTGGATAGCTTGTTCCGAGGACTACCTGATTCCAGTTGGGTTTGTGAAATCTCCACCATTTTCATCTTCAACCTGAGCTCCGAAGTGCAAAAATTTATATTTTTTTGTTTCAAGGGGGGATGAGGGATAAGGGGGGTTCAAACAAACACTAGGGGTTCGTGCGAACCCTAGTTCAAGCGAACCACCTTTTAAATGATATTTCCCCTTTTTTTGGGCAGAAAATGGGGGCAAGCATTTAAGTGGGCTTGCTCGAACCTATAGGTTCGTTCGAACCCCTAAAACCAATTTTTTTTCCATGGGCTCATTTTTTTTAGCTTTCCTTTATCAAATTGTAAACCACTATTGTAGCTTCACCCACTATTGATTATGGTGGAGTTTTTTCCTGAATGGGTTTCTCTATGTATATGTTGTGTCACTTCTATCTTCTTGTCTCATTCTTCTACAATCTTCTGTCTCTTTTTATAATTGGTAAAATTGATCTAAATAGATTAATCATACACAAAGAATTGTGACAAAGAACACTTAATTAAATCTACAGTCTCATAGTTTTACCAGTTTTAAGCTACAATATTACGTTCATTTTCAACTATTGTAACAAATGTTGAAAATGAAGGTAATATTGTAGCTTAAAACTTGTAAAACTATTACATTGTAGATTTAATTAAGTGTTCTTTGTCACAATTCTTTGCGTATGATTAATCTATTTAGATCAATTTTACCAATTGTAAAAAGAGACAGAAGATTGTAGAAGAATGAGACAAGAAGATAGAAGTGACACAACATATATGTGGAGAAACCCTTTTGGCAAAAAAACTCCACCAAAATCAATAGTGCTTATTGCAGAATTAGGGTTTCTACACAATTTTTTTAGAATCTGCATATCTCGCACATCTTGTCGAATTGGAGTCTGATTTTTATTGGGTTTTTGAATACATACTAAAGGAGATTACAGTAAAAAAAAATTGGAGGAATTGGAGCAGAACTAAGCAAGTTATTGAAAAATTAAATTTTTCACAATTATCACTCTCCATGCTGAAATTTGCCTATTTCTTGGAGATTTTTCTAGGTGAGTTATTTTGGCCCTAGTAAGTTATAGTAAAAAATTCAGAGAATTTAAGTTTAATTTGTGTGATTTATTTCAAAATTAGTGGTTCCCATCATGACGGGGCCTACAACAAGGGGCAAAAAGAATGTTGTCACTCCGAGGAAGACTCCTGATAAGGATGGGGTAACAATAGAGGATATTACTCCTAATGAGGAAATCAATAAGGTCAAGGAAGACATTTCATCAATGAAGATGGATATGTGTGCCCTAAGAGGAGATATATCAGACATACAAAACATGCTAAGCACCTACATGGTTGAACCAAGAAAGGAGTTCTCAAGCGACCAAGGTGAAAATTCTAGGTCAGCTACCATTGACACAAGCTTTAGTACTCCTATGGGATATAGGAATTTATTTCCAAAGGTGGATATGCGCAAGTTCGATGGCAAGGATCCTCTAACATGGATAAACCAAATGGAGAATTTTTTTGAAGTACACCAAATCCTAAATGGACAAAAAGTCATGCGATGGCTTCCCTATATCTAGAACCAGATCAATTCATTTGGTATCGTTGGCTTTGCACTCATCGAAGGAAAAAGGGGCTCACCATCTCATGGTCAATTTTTATGGAGGAACTCCAATCACAATATAGCAATAGCGTGATATAGACAAATTCTTCAGTTAGCTCGCTGAACTTCAACAAATAGGATCAATTAAGGATTATATTTAGCAATTCCAAAATCTATCCTTAAGAGTGGATACAATTACGAAGGAAAACTTGAATGATTTATTCTTGGGGGGTCTCAAGGATCACATTCAACATGAGGCACGCATGTTTAGCCCTAGCTCTATAAATGAGTCTTTTATCTTAGCACACAAGGTAGAGGAGAAGTATTTGATTCCTAAGAAGCAAGGGGCTAATGTGGCAAGAGAGAAAGGATATTCAACACAACCTACTAGGTTGACTCCACAACAAATTAAGGAGAAAAGAGAAAAAGAGTTGTGTTTCAATTGTGATAGCAAATACAGTCGAGGACATAAATGCAGTGAAAAGAAATTGTTCTATATTGAAGGTCCAAGTGAGGAAGAAGAGGAGGAACCCATACTAGAGGATGAAAGGGAGTCAAATGAGGAATCACATGATTCTCAACCAATCATTTCTTTTCATGCACTCAATTTTTAGTGCTCCACAAACTCTCAAGGTGGTGGGGTTCTTAAAGAAGCAGAAGGTAACAGTGTTGATCGACTCAAGTAGTACTCATAATTTCATCAACAAAAAGTTAGCTAATTGTCTAAATTGTTTTATATATTCAGCTCCAGAGTTTCAAGTTTTGATTAAAGATGGTGGTACAACTAGTTGTTCAGGGAAGTGTCATAGCATTAAATTATCTATGGGAGATTATCAACTTGATGCCCCAGTGTATGTGATATCCATGGGTGCAGTAAATATTGTTTTGGGAGTACAATGGCTTACTACATTGGGAATGATTGAGATGAACTTCCAAGAACTATTCATGAGATTTCAATCAGAAGGAAGGGTAGTAGAGCTAAGTGGGTTGAAGGAAAAATCCCTACAAATGGTAAGCTCTCATCAAATGCAAAATTTTCTTAAGAAAGGAGTGGATGGATTTGTGGCCCAGCTATGTTCATTAGAAGTCTCTCAATCTAATGCTCCTACTCATCCAGATTTGCAAGCTATAATTGATCATCACTCAATTGTTCTTGGAGATATGCCTAAAGGACTTCCTCCTAAGAGGGATCATGATCATGCCATACAGTTAGTTCCAGGAAGCCAACCATCGAACATCAAGCCTTTCAGGTATCCACACATACAAAATATTGATAGAAAAAATAGTTGAGGAGATGCTAAAGGCAGGAATTATCAGGCATAGCCAAAGTGCTTATTCCTCGCCTGTGGTGATGGTATGTAAGAAGGATGATACTTGGCGCATGTGTACAGATTATAGAGTGCTCAACATGTACACCATTAAAGAAAAGTTTCCTATTCCAGTCATTGATGATTTGCTAGATGAATTGAATGGAGCTATGTATTTTACCAAGTTAAATCTTAGATCTGGTTATCACCAAATTTGGATTAAGGAGGAAGATATTTGTAAGACAACATTTCGGACTCATGAGGGTCATTATGAATTTTTTTTTATGCCATTGGGTCTTACCAATGCACCATCTACATTCTAAAGTTTGATGAATTCCATTTTTAAGAAGTTCTTGAGAAAGTTTGTGTTAGTACTCTTTGATGATATATTGATTTATAGCAAGACTTGGGAAGAACATTTGCAACATGTGGTTCAAGCATTAAAAATACTTGAAGATCTTAAACTCTATGCTAAGCCATCCAAGTGTACTTTTGGTCTTATAGAGGTGGAGTATTTGGGACACTTAGTTTCACATGGAGTAAAGGTGGACCCTAACAAAATTAAGGCTATCATGGAATGGGCTATTCCAAAAACCATTAAGAAACTGAGGGGTTTCTTGGGATTGACAGGGTACTATAGAATATTTTTGAAGAATTGTGGTCGTATAGCAGCACCTCTCACCACTCTATTGAAGAAGGATTCTTTCATTGGAATGAGTCTACCAATACAGCATTTGAGATATTGAAGGAGGCTATGTGTACAACTCCAGTGCTTGCCACTCCTAACTTCCCCAAGGAATTCATTGTGGAATGTGATGCTTCTAGAAATGGGATAGGAGCAGTGCTCATGCAAGAAGGTTGACCAATTGCTTTTGAGATTCATCAATTAAAGGGTAAGAATCAACTAAAACCTATTTATGAGAAGGAAATGCTAGCGTTCCTCCATGCAGTTAAACAATGGAGGCCTTATCTATTGGGTAGAAACTTCAAGGTTAAGACAAATCATGATAGCCTAAAATATTTTTTGGAACAAAGACTATCTTTTGAAGAGCAACAAAAATGGGTCACTAAGATGTTAGGATATGACTCAGTGGGTATGTGCGGAATCATCATGGAAAAACAGGCCCTTAAGTGGCAAAAAAATTGGAAAAATCAGAGTTAGGCAACTTGATGTAAAATTTTGAATAAGTTATCTTTATTATTTTCAAAAATATGTAAGAATAGAATTTGTAGCAAATTGAATGTAGTTTCTAAACTACTAGGTTTATTTAAATATATATATATATATATGGTGAAAATTTGAATTTTCAATGTAGTATTACTTAAATTCTAGGGAAAAAATAAGAAGTAGGTGTCTGTCTGACCACCCTAACCATTACAAAATTATAATATTTTTTTATAATATTTTAGATATAAGTAGAGGACTCATGTCCCAATGTGATGCATATTTTTTTGTAATTGTTTCCAAGTAAATAATTAATTATGAATTTTTTATTACAACTTTTTAAAAATATAAAAAACTTGTATGTCTAACGACCATAACTTGGTCAAAACTTCATGAAATTCAATTTTTTTAATCCTATAGCATATGAATCATAGAATGTGACATATGTTTCGGATTCAAAAAATGTGATACTGTTTGAAAGCTATAGATGTTTTTCAATCAGCCTATCAATCAAGACTTTAGTCGTAATTCAAATAGAAAATGAATAATAATTATTTATTAAATTCAAAGTAAAACATAGTTTATATTGGTGGAAATTTGAGAATTTCCTTTAAAAACCCTTTTTGTTTCATCAATTTTGGGTAAGAAAAATTCATCAACCACATACCCTACACATACCCATCATATCGCCACTTTTTGGCCCATCATGATCCTGCACATACCCATGAAGTGGGGGAGAAGGGATTATGAGATGGGAGATGAAGGGATATCTTGCTCTTGATATAGAAAGATATCATTAGATGAGATTGAAGGGATATGTTGTTCTTGATTGGAAATGAGATCATGAGATGGAACTTTGGGATCATATGATGGAGGAGAAGGGTTTCCTTGATCTTTATATGGAGGGGAATCTATGTTAGCATTATTTGGATTATGAGATGGACATAGTTCATTTGATATGGATGGTATCACAAGGGAGGAAGGTTTTATAGACACTTCAACTTGGATAGATGGATTGATAGGGGATCCATTTAAGTTTCAGGGTATTGGGGTTTATCTTTATGTGGGGGTGATGAAAGTGGATGCATGATATGGGAAGATTGTACCACTTTATTTTTGCATAGGGAAACAACCACCTTTGCAAATAGTCCTTGGAGGAAGTTATTATGAGAGACATGAGATGAATTTCTTGTAATACTGGGGTGATGTGTATTTTAATGATGTGGGATATGAAAGTGGAATAAGAGGTGGAAGCTTCCATGGATTGCTAAATTGAGGATAAGGATAAGGACCTTGAAAAGGATTTAGAGGGGAATTTTGGCTAAAGACTTGGTTTCTATTCTTAAGGTAGTGAGTTGTTTGAAAAATTCCTCAAAAAAATGTGGTCTCATTCCTCACCATGAAACCACATTTCTTCCAGGCATCCATTCCATTAGCATGAGACCATATTTCTTTGAGGAATTTTTCCAACAAATCATTGCCTTATATATGTTATTTCTTACTATTATGCTTTATGCTTTGATATATTTTTTCCAAGCATCCAAATTTTGTTGGAAAGCACCTATTTAGGCTTTTAGCCATAGCAGCAAGGAAGTGAATTGTTTGATTAAAATGATTTGGTAGGCATGTGTGGAAAATGTGGTAGCATAGACAAGGAAGTGAGTTGTTTGAAAAAATGCCTCAAAGAAATTGGGTCTCATGGTGATGGACATCACCATGATACTACATTTCTTTGAGGAATTTTTTCAGACAAATCATTGCCTTATCTATGCTATTGCATACTATTATACTTTCATAGGTTTTTTCCAAGCATCCATACCATAGACAAGGTAGTGAACTGTTTCAAAAAATGCCTCAATAAAATGTGGTCTCATGGAATTCCATGATAATAAAATGTAATTGGCAACTGCTCCTAGTTATTAGTTATGCTATGTGAAGTAATTGCATCATTGCTTATGTTGACTTTCTAAAAAATTATATTGTAATTGAAATTTTGTCATCTATCAACATCTAGTTATTAGTTATGCAATGTGAAGTAATGGTTTGACTTTGAAAGATTTGCAATGTAATGTAATCAATGCTATGAATATAAACTACACAAATCTACTAAGTACAATTCATTAGTTAAACTCTTTATTCTATTACCTAAGTGAAGGTTTGAACTCCATTGCCACTGGGAGGTGTTGTCGTGAATCCTCCAATATTAACCTAGATTCAACATCCAAAATCATATATTAGAATATCATTCACATAACAATGCTATTCACCTGTAATATTTATAATTTTTTACTAGTTACATACCTTGGTAGTAGATGTAGTGGAGTTAAAAATAGGTGGAGGGTCGGTGAAAATAGTATCAACACTGTGACCCTAAAATTTTATTACAATCATTAAACTAAATTAGTTAGTCTTTCATTTTAAAAATGAGATTTAATAAATTAAATTCAATGAACATGCTAACATTTACGAGAGTATTGAGGTCAAAATCCTCATTCAAGATGGCATTTTCCATCACCAATTGGGAACCTAGAAGCATATCCTATGCACTAGCCTCCTAACTATCTACGGGGTCATATGTATAGGCCAACCCACAAACCTAATAAGAATGGTGTGGAACCCTACCCCTCAAACTCTCCCTTGGTTGAAACTGTACTATAGGACTGACACACTAGATAATACTCTTGGTTAGAGAGCTAATAGACTGTAGAGTTTTCACCTTAGCACTCTCCTTCACAATGGAAGGGATAGCAATGTGATCATAAGTTGGCCTAGTAAGTGCTCATCTCGCTTGTCATTGAGGATTGATATGTGCACTTGGTCTATCCTGTGTCGACTCACCACCTCTCCCCTAAAAGTCTTGCATATCAAAAAGGTATGTGCAGGATCATCATGGAAAAAATAGGCCCTTAAGTGGCGAAAAATTCAGAAAAATCAGAGTTAGGAAACTTGATGTAAAAATTTGAATAAGTTATCTATATTATTTCAAAAATATGTAAAAATAGAATCTGTATAAAATTGAATGTAGTTTCTAAACTACTAGGTTTATTTTAAAAAAATATATACATTTGGTGAAAATTTGATATTTCAATGCAGTAGCACTTAAATTTTAGGGGAAAAATAAGAAGTAGGTGTCTGTCTAATCACCCAAACCACAATAAAATGATAATATTTTTTTATAATATTTTAGATATAAGTAGAGGACTCATGTCCTGATGTGATGCATTATTTTTTGTAGTTTTTTCCAAGTAAATAATAATTATGAATTTTTATTATAACTTTTAAAAAATATAAAAATATGTTTGACCACCTTAATTTGGTCAAAACTTTATGAAATTCATTTTTTTTTTAATCCTATAGTATGCAAAGCATAGAATTTGACACATGTTTCGGATTCAAAAAATGTGATACTGTTTGAAAGCTATAGATTTTTTTCAATTAGGACTTTAGTCATAATTCAAATAGAAAATGAATAATAATTATTTATTAAATTCAAAGTAAAGCATAATTTATATTAGTGGAAAGTTGAGAATCTCCTTTAAAAACATTTTTTCGTTTCATCAATTTTGGGTAAAAAAAAATCGTCAGCCACATACCCTACACATACCCATCATATCACCACTTTTTGGCCCATCATGATCCTACACATACCCAAAATAGTTCAGGATTTTGTTGAGGACGAACTCACAGTATATTTTCCTCAAGAAATATTGGGGGACCTCATTATTGTTGCATGGAGGATGGTCAAAAATCATCCACAACCTCTTCCAAAAATTGTCCTTAATCTTGCTATTAAGGTCAAGAGTTTGATTTGTAAGTGGGTTAGTGAATACCAAGCACAAGTCATATTTTTGTAATTTTATAATTTTTTTATTTTTTTGTATGATATTTTATCTGCATACAAATCTCTACACTCCAACCTCTTATCCACTCAACCACTTAATTGCTTGCTCATTGCATCTACATGTGTTAACATGGCTTGAAGTAAATTTGCAAGTGTGGTTCTTTTAGAGATTAAACTTATGGGGTCATTCAACCTCACAATTAACTCCTCAATTTGTTTTTTGTTGTTTTCAATTTTTCCCATTAAATTTTGTTGAGTTCCAAGAGGATGTTGAGGAACTGTTGGAGGAGTTTGTTGCTATGGTTGTTCATCAGGATTTTGCTGGAGTTCTTGTTTATGAGGAGAAGGATTTCGAGGAAGAGAATCAGGTGGATTTTCAACTCCTAATAATTAAAGGAATTAACATAAAAAAATATTAAATCTACCTAATTAACAACAAATTCACAAAAAAACCAATAAAAGCTTACTCCTCTGAGCTTCCTGTTGACATGGTAGCATTCTGGTGAAGAAGTAGCAACAATTCAGTGAAGAAAATCAATGAATTTGAGGTCTCCATAAAACAAGCACACCTTGTAAGGGTTTGCAAGTTTCTGATCAAGAAATATGTCAGTCTAAAATTATTTAGATTTGCTTCTTTTTTTTCTTATAAAGACTCAAAACGTGCTCGTGCTATAATGTGAGCGTGTTATAGGCTCAGTGTGACTAATCCTTAGGCTTTGTCACACCAAACCATAACGCGAGTGTGTTATAATGTGCTCGCGTTATGACTTTTCATTTTTTTTTTAAAGTTGGCCAACTTTTGGCCCCCCATCTTTTTGTACCCACCCTAAAAATACATATTTTTATTTAAGGAATCATAGAATATAAATCCCTAGGCACAATATGTCTCCCTACTCAATATCATCTATAATATTGAAGTAAAAATGATGAATGTATTTATAATCTTATAACACTATAAAAAAATTATCACTTACCTTTAGATATTCAATTACCCACTAATACATCAATGCTTGTAGTTGTAACTTGCCTATGATCTAAATCGAGATTTTAGAGCTGAAACAATGTGTAAATACTAGAAAAAATTAATCTATGTTTCAATTATATTTATATCAATCCATTTTTAGAAAAATTTAAGAGATTTTTAAATGGTTTATGAATAATTTGGTGAATCCAATGTGATTATAAAATGATACATATAAATGGGATAAATCAAACCTTGATAAAACAAATATGTTGTGATTTTCAAGGCGATTGTGGACCTAGGATAAGAATGGAGCTATAATGGTGTTGATGAAATGGATCCTCATAACTAGTGAATTTTTAATAGTATTAGTGAAACATATCCTCATGCACATTGAAAATTTAATAGTATTGGCGAATATGTGGGTACGCTAATACATGTATTCAAAATTCTAAGTGAATCACCATTAGAAACATGTAGTTTACGATAGGGAAAATATTAATTACAAATACATAATAAAATAAATTGATTTTGTACATGACTAAAGTCTTGATTGATTGGCTGATTGAAAAAAATTAATAATTCTCAAATGATTTCACAATTTTTGAATCTAAAAGATGCGAAACATTCTATTCTTCCCATAATATAGGACAAAAAAAAAAAAGAAAAAATTATTTTCATAATTTTTTGACCAAGTTATGGTGGTTAGACAAACAAGTTTTAATATTTTGGAAATTTATTAATAAAAAATTAATAACTAATTATTTACTTTCAAAAAAATTAAAAAAAATGTGGCACATCCGAGCATGTGTCCTCTACTTATATTGAAAGTTTCAAAAAAATATATTACTTTTTTCTTGTACTTAGGTTGGTCAAACATACACCTGTTTTTTTTTTTCTTCCTAAAAATTTAGTACTACTGCATTGAAATTTCAAAATTTTACCAAATAGATTTACTTTTTTCCAAAAAAAGACCAGTATCTTTGAAACTACATTCAATTTTCTAAAAATAATGTTCTTACATATTTTTCAAATTGTGTTAATAACCTATTTAAATTTTATGTCAAGTTGCCTAACTCTGTTTTTCTAAATTTTCATTGCCACTGAAGGGCCTAGTTTGGACCCCATGATTTTGCATTGACCCATGCCATGTTTCTCATATCCCCATATAGAGAAATATAACTCCCCACTTGAATTAAATTAATAAAAACATAGTAGGATTGTTCACATTTTTCATCATGTGTTAGCTAGTAAATTTTGGACTTATAAATGATTGATCTAATAGATTTAAATTATCAAGGTCCGTGCATATAATTTTACATAGTTTACTATATTTTAAAATATACACAGTTATTTTTTCACAAGAATGTTATTTTCCTCAAGCATAAGGAGAATACTAGATAAATCTAAGAGTGTCTCTATGTCACTTAACCTTTGAAGAGGTTAAAATTTATATCCATTATGTGGTGATGATCATATATTACTCCAACCAAGGATTGATATAATGAAAAATATTGTTGCATTGGTCCATTCAAGGAGATCCATTTGGTATCAAAACCGTAAGAAGCTTGTTTCCTATAGTTATTCCCTTAGCATAATGTTGAAATTTTATAATCCGTTTGAGACTTTAGCAAAAGTATGAGTAGAAGTTGTGGACTAGATATTCAACTTTTGATACTATATAAAACTTGCTCACAATTTGAAATGCTAAATTCATTTTGGAAATTTTTTTGTCATCCATATCTCTAATTTTATTCATATATTTCTTAATTAGTTCAAATAATTTTTATAATGTCACATTTTCCCTCATTTTATAAATATAGAGTAGATGTTCAGTAGGTTGATATTCTTTTCTACATTATACACAGGCATACATACCTAAGAAGTATTATCTACTGCTTTAACTTCATATAAAGACACTGCAATAAAATTTAACTTTACCAATATATTTCTATAGTGTCAAGTTTTAGCTACAACTTGTTTTCCCTACCATATTTCCAACTACGAATATTAAACTTGCATTTTATTAGAGTTTCATCTTTGTTTGCATTCACCACTAGTTCAATGAATGGGTAGTTTAATACCTAATCAACATGAAAATTCCTTGTCATATCCCACTCACACCTCTTTTCTAATTTATCTTTCATTTTCCTCTTACGTGTAGGATCTACATCTTCCTTATCACCTGTTGAGGTTGATTTATTACAATTAACCTAGGTATCTCTTGGAACATCATCTATAACCTATCATTGGAGTCAATTACCTCATTTTGATCATCTTCTGAGGTATTTCATTGATTTCTAATATTTGGTGCAAGTGTTGATGTTTTAGCTTCATCTGATGGACCATAAACTACATGGTGTAGGTGTTGATGTATCTTTTTTGGAGAATATCCAAAAGCTACATGGTACACCTAAGGTATTGTTAGTGATCGTGATCCTATCTTCATTAGTCACTTTTGGAAAGATTTATTCTCATGTTTGGGTACTCAATTGGCTCATAGCTCTTCATAGCACCCTCAATCAAATGGGAAAATTGAGGTTGTTAATAAGTGTTTGGAAGGATATCTACGTTGTTTCACTTCAGAGAAACAATCTCAATTGGTATATTGGCTACCACTTGCAAAATGGTGGTATAACACTTCTTTTCATAGCTCATAAAAAATGTCTCCATTTTTGGCACTTTATGGATATCGTCCTCCTTCCATCACATCATCAATAAAGTTGTCACCAAGAGTTCAGGTAGTATAAGACCACTTACCTCATCAACAACAAGTACTTTCAGGACTCAAGGAGAATTTAGCCATGGCACAAAATCGAATGAAACAACAGGCAAACCAACATCATAGTGAAAGAAGTTTTGAAGTTGGAGATTGGGTCTTCTTGAGATTGCAACCTTATAAGAAAATCTCACTAAAGCAACAAAAAAAAGAATAATAAGTTATCTCCAAGGTATTATGGTCCATACCAAATCATGCAAAATATTGGTAGTGTTTCCTACAAGCTAGAGTTTCCACCAACAACAAAGATACATCCAGTTTTTCATGTTTCTTGTTTAAAGAAGGTAATTGGGCATAATATTCCCACTCAAAAAAAACTACCAGAGCTCGATGAAGAAGGAAGAATCATTTTGGAACCAGAGTGCATTCATCAAATGTGCACAAAGAAGCTGAGAAATAGAACTCTCACTGAGTATCTCATCTAATAGAACAATTTACCAATTGAAGATGCCACATGGGAGGACGAGGAGTTCATTCAAAAGAATCCAAACTTGATTAGCATTGAGGACAATGCTTCTTTGAAGAAGGGGGGCATGTTATGCCCTTAATATTAGTGTACATCGAGTTATGAATAGTCGGCTTGTGGCTATCTTAACTCTCTATTAAGTCATATTATCATTAGTATATTGTTATTTAGTTGTTTAGGTTGGGCTAAGACTTATATAGGTGTGTCTAAGTCAGCCTAGGTGATATCCTAGGCATAAATAGGTATATATAGGAGGTTGTGGGTCTTATTTCATCATCAAGTTGTGAAGTGTGTTCTTATTAGAGATATTTGGAGGTTTTCCCCCTCAAAGTGGTTTGTTATTCTCAGTTATTATCAAGTATTTGCAGCATATTTCATATCATATTCTTCTATTGTGAAATTTATTTCATAACACTTGTATTATTTAACTTTAGAACAAGATTACAATAATAATGTATCAAGGTATGTGCAGGATCATCATAGAAAAAATAGGCCCTTAAGTGGCAAAAAATTTAGAAAAAATAGAGTTAGGCAGCTTGACGTAAAAATTTGAATAAGTTATCTATATTATTTTAAAAATATGTAAGAATAGAATCTGTAGCAAATTGAATGTAGTTTCTAAACTATTAGGTTTATTCAAAAGAAAAAATATATATTTGGTGAAATTTGAAATTTTAATGCAATAGTACTTAAATTTTAGGGAAAAAATAAGAAGTAGGTGTCTGTCTGACCACCCTAACCAACAATAAAATGATAATATTTTTTTATAATATTTTAGATATAAGTAGAGGACTCATGTCCCTATGTGATGCATATTTTTTTGTAATTTTTTTCTAATTAAATAATTAATTATGAATTTTTTATTACAAATTTTAAAAAATATAAAAACTTGTATGTATGACCACCTTAACTTGGTCAAAACTTCATGAAATTCAAATTTTTTTAATCCTATAGTATGCAAAGCAATTTTTTGGATTCAAAAAATGTGATACCATTTGAAAGTTATAGATGTTTTTAAATCAACCTATCAATCAAGACTTTAGTCATAATTCAAATAGAAAATGAATAATAATTATTTATTAAATTCAAAGTAAAGCATAATTTATATTGGTGGAAATTTGGGAATCTCCTTTAAAAACCCTTTTAGTTTCATCAATTTTGGGTAAAAAAAAGGTTGTCAGTCACATACCCTACACATACCCATCATATTGACACTTTTTGGCCCATCATGGTCTTGCACATTACCCACCAATCCTTGATTGATATGCTTCATTTCCTTCAATAATCCTTCTTCACAACCTGCAATGAACTCTCATGGAACTCTCATTCACTTGCGTCAATTAATAGACAAAATATGTGCATGTAAACTTAATAAGAGTTGTACAATACAAGAGCATAAAGATTCTCACAAAAATCTATGCCTAGATTGGGAAAGTTGAGTTCCACAATGTAATTTGAATTCAAACCAAAGTCTTCCTCAATTTAGGTGCCCCAAACTGAACACTTAACTGAAATTTGGTAAAGAAAATATCTTGCAAGTTTCACCACAAAGTTGGCGCCCAAGAATGGGCCCACTTAACTGAGCCTTGTAAATATCTTCTCATGCAAAAGGTGTTAACTAAAAGATGCCAACTTTGGCGCCCAAGGTGGTCCCAAGTCAATCTTAGTTAACTGAAACATATCTCTCCACCAATTCATACAAACATTATGCATGATTGATCATCCCCACTTAACTAAAAGTATCCACCTGTTATCTATCATGCAACTGAAGTCATTAGTCATTCAACTCAAGTCAACTAAAGTCAACTAGCATTAACTAAAACTAACTACATGCAACTGAAAATAATTGAATCATTACTAAACTGAACTGAACTGAACTAAATTGATAATAAATTGAACTAAACTAAACTAAACTAAATTGATACTGATACTAAACTGAACTGAACTGAACTGAACTGATACTGCCACTCCACTCATGTAAATATCAATCCCTAATTTTTAGGATCAAAACATGCATTATTGGAGTGTTATCAATCCTCCAAGCAGTTAACTGAAGCAAGGTGGGTTCCACCTTCCATGTGAGTGCCCCATGTGCTCCTATCTTGTAGGATCTCTTCTTGGACATCCCCACATGTTCCTATCATTTAGGAATAATCAAAAATGTCAATTTACATGTTCATTTCATTCAAATTTAATCTCTTTCTAATCCTAGTGTTGGAAAACACTTTCCAAGGACTTAGGAGATACATGAAATATTTTTAGGATTACAATTAAATGGCATCCTATTCCCAACATTCTCCCACTTGACATTATATATTGCAATTATTCTAAACAAAAAATCATTATTATAAATCAAGTACAAGACTCAAGGCCAATGGCCTTCCTGCACCAAGAGAACTTATCTGTAGGAACCGGTTTCGTAATATAATCTGCAGCATTGATCAAAGTATCAACTTTCTCAATCAATACCTTCCCACTTTCAACCATTTCTCACACAAAGTGACACTAAACATCAACATGCTTAGTACGAGTGTGATACATAGGATTTTTGGCTAAACAAATAGCACTCTGACTATCACATTCAAGTCTAATTTTCTTGCAATTAAAACCAATACCTTTCCCAAGTCTATGTAACCAAACTGCCTCTTTAGAGGCATGTGTGGCATCCATGTACTTTGCTTATGTGGTGGAAAAAGCAACCGTAGGCTACCTCTTACTCATCTAACTAACCATAGCTCCAAAAAAGTAAACACAGCCACTTGTCGACCTCTGACCTCTGACAGTCTAGGTCTCCTGCCTAATCTAAATCAACAAAACCCTATATGTCCAATGATTTGTGCATAATATCAATATCATTAGCACTATGATAAACCAAACAGTAATCAGAAGTACCATGTAAATAACTAAACAACCTCTTAACATAAATCCAATGTTCTTTACAAGGTTAGACATAAACCTACTTAGAACTCTCACTACTTGGGCTATATCTGTTCTTGTACAAACCATTGCATACATCAAACTACCAATTGCACTTACAATGGAGTCACCAAGCCATTGTATATACTTCCATACATGCAAAACCATGGGCTCAAAATCATGAGCTCCAAAAACATGGACCAATACAACTAGCACAAAACCATGTGCTAAAGACCACTAAAGGTTAATCTACTAACTCTAACCCAAGAACTAGTTTAAAACCCAACAATCCCCCCCTTAACACCTTGTAGAACTCTCTTACTATGCCTTTTCTTTCAGGGATTGAGCAAGTCATACCAGGTTTTACAACCATCATCCAAAATACATGTATTCAATTTTACATACAACTCTATTTTTAGTTTCCACATCTCATAACTAGATCCATTGAATCTTTCAATATCTAGACGAGAAGTAGAACTCATTGTAACATAGACGAGAAGTAGAACTCATTGTAACATACTTCTTTTACAAATCTGCAATAACACAATAGTAAAAGCTCCCACTATAGCCAAAAAACCTTCAAACTTTTAAGAGAAAGGCATCCCAAACCCTAACCAACCATTAGCTCTAATACCAAATATTGAAAATGAGAGTTTATTGCAGGTTGTGAAGAAGGATTGTTGAAGGCAAGGAAGCATATCAATCAAGGATTGATACAGTATTATTGTAATCTTTTTCTAAGGTTAAATAATACAAACACTATTGATTTTGGTGGATTTTTTTCCTGAAAGGGTTTCTCCATGTATATGGTGTGTCACTTCTATCTTCTTGTCTCATTCTTCTACAATCTTCTGTCTCTTTTTAAAATTGGAAAAATTGATCTAAACAGATTAATCATACACAAATAATTATACAAAGAACACTTAATTAAATCTAGTCTCATAGTTTTACAAGTTTGAAGCTACAATATTACCTTCATTTTCAACAATTTTAGATTTATTTAAAATTCAATGTTTGTAGTTCAAGTTAGAAAATGTGTATGCAAAATTATTTTACATCAATGCAAAGATTAGTGGTTTTCTAACCAAAATTTACATCTCCTTTGGAGTAACATACCTTAGGACTAAATGAATCATTTGAATTATATATTATAAAAACTAGTAGAGAAACTTGTGGACATATAGAAGTCAACAATACAAACACTATGTGTAAGAGAGGTATATGTGTACATGAATTCAACATCAACTAAGTACAAACAAACAAAATCAAGAATTTTTTACCTTGAATTTCAAGAAATATAAGGACTATGGTTGAAGGTTGAAGGTTAATAGAGATAATATATGATATTGTTTCCCTCCTTATGCCTGATTACCAAGTGATTGCTACAAGTTATCCACTTCATCTAGCTTTCCTTCTCTATTTTACTTTTTTTCATGAAATAATTGGTGTTGTTTATAGTTAATGATGATTGTCCCATTATCTAAGATGAATATGTACAAAAACAAATACATAGTTATTAATCATGTTCATTGAGCACAATAATAAATGAAGTCACCACCAACCATCTTTCTTTGGTCCAACAAACATTAAGCTTCTATAATAAAAAATGTGATCAAATCTTGGCTTGGTAAATGGATTTTTTAAATCTAGCATAGAATCCCATCATTCTCTTAAATTAACTTGCATTACAAAGGGTCTTTAGAGGTGTTGATAATAGAGCTAGGTTATTTTAATCCTTCACCACACAACGTTTTGGTATGCTTATGATTTCTTGAAAAGCGTCATCATGCTATTGAAGTAAATTGTCAAGTTGTCACAATTGTGTTGTGTACAAGGTTGCACACATAGAAAGGGTGTATTGCGTGCAGTGAGAATGATTTGTAGACAAAAAATAAGTAACAAAAAATTATATGTGAGAAAAAAATCTTCTTGCATTGGTTGGTGCATGGTAACATAATTTGTGTCTTTGAAGGATATTTTGGGATGTTGTAGATATAATTACTACCTTTAAAAAATATTTATGTTTAATAATGATTAACTATTATCATATCATTCTTTTTGGCTCACACTAGTTATGGGCAGACAAGTAATGGTTTAACTTATCTTTACACACTATTTTTATGCACAAGTGACTTAAGTTGTGTTGAGACCAAATGATGTGGTTAGACATCATTATTTATAAAACTTGGTAAGTTTGTCCAAGGGTTGGGCTTAATTTGTTAAAATAATTGGGTTCTCATTGTGAAGACCCAAGCTCAAATCCCCACAAGGATGTCTAATGTGAAATTCTAAGTGTGTTACACATGGTCTTCCATAGATGATTTCTAGTGTGTGTGCTCATAAAGATATTTCATTAGTCTAATAAATGTTCACAAGAGCTTATATTGGTCTAGCATAGATGTTTTTTATGACTAGAATAAATTTGTAAATGCTATTCAAGAGAAACAAATTGGTGAGCTTAACAATGAGACAACCTTAAAGCAATAAATAAATAAATAAATATATATATTAAAAATCAATGCTAGAAGGTATTATAATATATAATTAAATAATTATTTTATATTAATTGTTCATTAGCTATAGAACAATCACAAAAGAAAAATACTCCAAAACTTCACTAATTGTGAAACGAAGAAGGTAAGGTGGGTGAAATTAAAAAGAGGCTCCCAAATATTAATATAACATTAAATTTATGTCATTCATAGGTTATGATCCAAAAATCCATCATTTAAATGCAATATTCTTGTACTATACAAAAATGGAGCAATATGTTCTCATTTAGGCTCAAAATCCATACTTTATATAATAATTTCCTAGAGATCCTTGGACTATGTAATTCATTTGTCAAATTCCACTTCTTAAAATTTATTTGATAATATAATTGCAATTTCATTGTTTTTCATGTTAGTATTTAAAAAATAATAACTATATATGAATGGTATGTTTCTTTCAATATTTTTTTATCAAATCAACATTATGCTTGTAAATCTTGATAAAGCCATGTATGTCCAAATATATATGCATAACCACTCCAATCTCTATATTCGATAAGTAATTTCCTTAATGAAAATAACCAAGAATATCCTACATTTCCTCCTATATTACATAAGTTACTAGAAAAAATGTGCATTTCCCTCATATATTGCATTAAGATGCTAATAAAATTTTCAAGCATTTTTCATATTCTAGTTCTATGGTTTTTTGCATCATAAAAGTAATGCTTTATTTCAAAAAATTATGTCTTTTTTGACATTATTGAGTAAATTAATAACATTTTATGACTTGATCTACAAACTATTTGAGATATTCCAAAATAGCTCACTTATTGCAAAAATATAATGCTAACTACTCAAAACAACCTTCAAATGAGTGTAATATGATAAAAACAATACTAATTCCAAAGCAATAGGAAGTGGAGAATGAAATAGAACATGTGACAATGATTGACACACTTTGGCATGGAAAAACCTCCCAAAAAATAAAAAAATCCAATTGGATAAGTGCTCTATACGATCTACAATAACCAATCAACCACAATAAATATGAATGAATGTCAATCCATCAAAAAAAATTATTGTAATGAACTTGCAAGAAGAATAAACAATATACATAGAAATATTAAAAAATGAGAAAAACATTATATTTTTATTATCTTCAAAAAACCACTTTGAGGGGGAAACCTCTCAATAGAGAATACACACCAATTATAAATATCCAATATACCTTCCAATTGGATATTCATTACATTATAGAGAGTCTTATTAAATATAACTACTATCATCCCATGCATGAGAGACAATTATTTTATTCTAACTTTAACTCGTAAAATGACTTACAAAGTGTATGCATCCACACCTTTATTTAATACTCTGTATGGGTGACTTACAAAGAATATTCTCCTAGCTAATACTAGCTACTATACAAAAAAATCAAGTTCATAAAATTGGCCTCCCTTTGAAAATTTTATTCCTCAAAGACTGATATGAGGAAACTTGGAGAGAATGCAAGCGAGTTCCCATGTAGCATCTTCATGGTGCAACCCCTTCCATTGGACTAGTACTAGATACTATAAAGAAAAAGGGTGTTAATAAAAGGGTTTTGGGGTTATGAGTGCAAGTCTCTCAAGAAGATATGAGTGAATGTTGCGGAGGTGATAATGCACTATGTGACTTTGGAAGGTAGGTTTACTACTATCCTAGGTCACCAATTCACTCTTTTAAATCATTTCAGGCATGGGTTGTTTATCTCCTTTCTATTTTTTTTGTTTTCTTACATGGAAGTTTCTGTTTATGCTCATTTAAAAAATAGGAGGGCCCTGGTCCTCCATGAGGGTCTCATTCTTTTAATTGAATGGAGCATATTAAAGCTCTTCTCAATGTCCCTGCTATTAAGGGCAAGGAGAATATTCTAAGTGAATTTTCTTGTTCATCTGACTCGGATACCAGCATTGTTGAAGAAGAGGAGTGGAATGAAGAGGATGATGATGGTTCCCCATCCCCTATGACTACTTCCTTGAAAAAGAGGAAGAGGGGTAGACATAAAAGCAATCGGGCTGCTAAGCGCCTTGTTCTTTTTGACAGTGAGGATATGGAGGTGGGCTCGGGCAAGTCCTCTCCCAAGAATGTGGATTTGGTTGTTGGCCGGGGAGAGGCAAAAGGTGAAGGTAATGAGGAGGGTTTGCAAGAGAATGTGTTGGCTACAAAGGCCAAGGATAAGCCGAGGAGGGCGTACAAATGCATTGTAAAATTAAAGAACCGGGCTTTGAAAGTTTCAGCAAAGGATACCAAGGTGATTTTTGAGGAGAAGGTTTTTGGCAAAAATGCGGTGGAAATTGATGACTCCATAGTTCATAGCATGCCCAATGTGGAGCTAGAGGAAGAGAATAAGGGTCAAGATGAGGAGGATGGTGAGAAGAAGAGTGTTAAGTTGGAGCCTCTAAAGGTAAATCCCATTTCTGAGGACTTTTCTTATCTCAATGATGATTCTACCTCAATGTTTGAGTTGTTGGACATGGCTAGGGATGGGGCCACTAGAAATTTTAAGTTAGCTAAGTGGACTCTTCAAGAGTTTAATAAGGTTAACATTAAAATAAGGGGTTTGAAGGAGAACTTGAAGAATATTTTGAAAGCTCAGTGTCAGATATTTTGATCAACAGAATTGTGGACCTTGAAGGTTCCTTCCATGATTTCAAATCTTTGTATGAAGAATGATGGACCGGTTTAGAAGCCAAGATATTGGATACTAATGCGGACATAAAGAAGCTTCTCCATGTGTTTCACATTTTAGTGAAGAATAGTGCGGACTCTTTGGAAGTCCTATTCTAAAAGATTAGTGAGCTTAGGGAGGACCAATTGTATTTTCTGAATTAATGGAGAAAGAGCACTCAGCCAAAGGAAAAGGAAAAAAAGGTGCAAAAGATGATGGTTAAGGCCCTACTGTTAGAGGGTCTGTTGATTGGAAAAAGTCTTTTGAAGCTGAGAAGAAAGAGTTGTTGGACATGATTGAAATGCATAGGAGCCAAGAGCTTGAGGTGGCCAACATCTTAAGCAGTATGAAATAGTGTTCTACTCTCTTTTTGACTATTGTCTATTTTATGTTGGGTCTCAGTTTATTTCTTGTTGTTTTGTTGTTTTGATGTTGTTGGGTTTTGTTGATAGTTTATTGTTTTATCTCTCATGCAACACTCTATTTTTTTTGTATTTTTGGATTCTGTTATGTTGTTGGTGTCTTACTGTAGTATCTTTTAAGTAGCATTTTGTATCTTATGTTGTAAAGTGTTTTGGGTCCCTTCAAAACCTATTGGAATTCAAGTAACAATCCTAATTAATTTTTTGAGGTAGATCTTAAAAAAGGGTGGGAGTGCTAACTTGTATGCCACTTTAGCAATTGATTGGAGCACTTTATTATGGGCCATAAAATTTAAAACCCAAGTTATGACCTCAAATTTCTTGAAATGAAGTTTCTTGTTGGTTTTGTGATGTAAACTAACCCAATCACCAATACCAAATTATGCTATATGTGATGTTGATGCATGATAGTATCAAACTAATCTAAAGGAGCTAAGAAATTTCCTCAAACATGACCAAATTATTAATCATTGTAACCTTGGAAGATCCTATAATATAAGTACTGTAGTGATGGAAAATGTATCCCTTTACATTTTATCACTTGTTTGGGCCCTCTTAGTTAATTTGGACTTAATTGTGCCTTATTTTAGTTTTGTAAAGTGTATCCCTTTACACTTTCACACTTATTTAGGGGTCCTTTAATTAATTGAGCTTAATTATGCCTTAATTGGCCCCTTAATTCATTTTCCAAGCCTATTTAATTACATTTTCCAAAGACAAAACCTGACATTCATTAATGCCTTAACATAACACTTCTCATTGAGCAATGTGTATCTTAGGATTAGGGACCTGGGACCCATTCACCCATGGGAAAATGGGTCCTCCCTTGACCTTAGGACCTAAATTTAAAAAAAAAATTATGGTATTTTAATGTTTTCAAATCCATAATTCAATATCAGCTTGTGATATTTGAATTTTGGGAAATTGAGGATACATACCTATAAATATAAGGTTATTTCACTATGTTTCACATAGCAATTTTCAAGATCTAAGAGAGCAATTCAAGATCATTTTGGATAACTTTAAAGGAATTCAAGAATATCTATCAGAGTTTTATTGCAACATTCAAGATTCAATTGTCATATCAAATTCTTCTTGCATCATGCATGTTTTTGGAGCTAATATGGTAATGTAGGTTTCATGATCCAATCAAGCATTCAAAGCCATTATTTCAAGCAAGATTCAAGGTTCAAGATCCACATCCATTGAATCCATTTCATGCACTTGTTACAAATCTACATTCCAAGATTTATTCAAGGGTTTGTTGAGTGGTAACATAACATTGCTCATTCTTCATTCCCTCTTTCATAATTTTATTCATTTTAAGGTTTGATTACCAAAACGTGGGGTTCGACCAAGGCAAACCCCCATTCACCAAAAACAAATAATTTTCCCTTTCATGTTGTGTTTGCAAATCTAGGTGGAAGAAAGCTTGAAGATCTCCTGAAGAGAAAATTTGAAGAATATGAAAAAGTTGCAAAAGTTGTCATAAAAGTTGTTATCTCACATAAACTCATCTAAAGAATTTATTTTTGACATTCCAACACTGCCACTTAGAAAAATTGAAAGATTCAGATTTGTATCAGAGGCTCCTAAATTTTTTAGAAAAACCTTAACAAAGGACCCATTCACCCATGGGAAAATGAATCCCAATCAGCCTTTTAAAACTAACTTTTGGTGAAAGGTACACTCATATCTTCCCTTCTCTTATCTGCAATTCGATTGTAGGTTCTATGAGTATTGAGCTTAATATACTAAATCCAAGTGATAGATTGCATTATGGAGTTAATTTTCTATTTTTATCTTTTCTCCCCAAAGTGTTGTTTGACCTTGACCCATGTCCTTCAGTCATAAGGAAATATGAAAATTTACTCATTGAGTTGACTCACCTAAGGGTTGTAAGTCAATTTTTTGTGTGGATCTTATTTCCTAATGAAATAAAGGAGAATAGGTCCATTCATTACCATTTTGGGGAACCCTCTTTTTCCCCTAACCTATTTTTCGTTATTTCAAGTACCCAAGGAAGTTGGGGAAGTAACCTAGAGGGCCTGACAAGGGGTCATCTTGGAAGCACTATGTTAAGTGGTATTATACTACTAATTGGCCAGAGGTAACCATCAAGACCATTGTCTCTATTGCTTAGACACAAAATAGTATCACACGACATATTTTGGCATTTCTATTTAGCTATCAATTTGAGTATGATAAATTGAACTCATGTTCAAGTTAGTTCCATTAGCTTAAAAAAAAATTTCTCACCAAAAAATTCTAATAGAAGTAGGATCATGATCAATAAAAATGGAGTGGCACATCCCATAGAGTCTAAAAATGGAATTCAACAAGCATCAAGCAAAAATAGAAACAATTTAAGGGTAAAACTAATTCACATAAATGAGCATATTTGGTCAAATAGTCAACAACCAAAATTACTTTTTTACCTCCTAATATTTGAAGCCCTATAGTGAAATCCAAAGAAATATTAGTTTAAGCCTTCTCTAGAATAGGAAGTGATTGCATAAATCCTAGGGATTTGATAGCTCCCCTTTGTTTCTTTGACACATATCACACTCAACTACAAATTCCCTAGCATATTGCTTAAGACCATCCTAAAAAATCTTGCTTCACTTGCACATAAGTTTTCAAAAACTTTAACTGAATTGCAATATGGGAGGATTAAAATTCAAGGGATAAATGAAGTTTGAATTGAGATTTGAGAATCAAATAAAATTGAACCTAATAGGTGAGGACTTATCTTGTCAAACAAAACCTTAGCATTGATTGTGGATTATGTTCCAACTATCAAATGAACTTTGATCTATTGAGTTAGAAACCAATCTCTACAATATCTCATCCATCCAATTGGATACCAATATGGAAAGAGAAAATATTGAGCCTTAATTTGAATTGAAAGAGCATCAGCTACCACATTTTTCCATCCATTTTTGTTTTCCGAGAGGACACTTACTACTCCAAAAAATATTTCAATCTATGATGATATATTATGATGTAGAACTTATAATGCAAGAGGTAAGCATGCCATTGTTGGAGAGCATTGAGGATAGAAAAAAATTATTTTTCATATTTAGATTGAGTCAAACTACGCCCTATGAATTGATTTCTAGTGAAGGCAAGGGGCCTACATTCTTGCATCAAAACCACTCTCATGTTACTACTAGAGGAATCACATTCAAGAATAATGAATATGTGATCTTTTTTCTAGGGACAAACCTAGAGTGGAACACATGGAATCATAGAGATTAATAAAGGAGAAATCATTTGTTTTCATCTATACGAGTTTCTTTCTCAACAAAGTCATCAACGACCCAACAATTTGACTATCATTAAAAATAAACTTGCAGTAATATGCTATCAAGCCTAAAAAGTCTTGCATTCTTATAAGGAACTCCGTTCTTAGTCTCCCCTACATTACAAAAATCTTATTTTTTGACACCATCTTGTGAAACAATGTGGCCCAAATACTCCACCTATTAGACTCCAAAGGCACATTTAGAGCACTTACCAAAAAGAGACTGCTCCAATAAATCGTAAGGGTGATCTTCATATGGTGATGATGATCGACCCAATTATGATTGTATATGAAAAATGTCGCCATAGAATACCAATATAAATTTTTTCAAGCAACCATGAAACACGAGATTCATGAGGCAACATTGATTAAGCCAAAGGGAACTACTAGGAATTGATAATGTCCTTCATGAATCCTAAAGGTGGCCTTGGGAATATCAACATGTATTTCACATGAATTTGATGATAACCAAAATGAAGATATAATTAGGTTTTAAAAATGGTTGAAATCTCATCTAAAAATCATCAATAAAAAGAATATTAAACGAAATTTATTCTTGATGGTTAATTTATTAAATTCACAAAAATCAAGGCACATGCCATTCCCCATATTTATTGGGAACCATGACTATGGGAGAGGAGTAAGGACTGGTACCTAGGTGAATGACACCTACCTCTTATGGTTCTTTAACCATCTTTTTTAATTTTAATATTTTGTTTAAAGAGATATTGATAGGACCTAATATTTGAAGGATGGCTACAAAGAATGAGAATGGCATGGTCATAGGATAGTAGGGGGGAAACCTCTAGGTTTCTAAAATACTTTTTGATACTTAATGAGTAAGCATTACAAATTTGACAAAGGAATAGAGGGAGCTTAAGCCTCCAAAGAGTGGAATTTGGCAATGATTTCAAAAACCCTTCTTCAACATTTTTTCCATATAGTGAGATTTTACCATTTAAACATCCCCCACCTTCAATCCTTATAAAGTATATTTTTTTCCATTGTGGTTGAATATATCTATATCTAGGAATAGTCATAATTAAGTGGTTGTAAGTTTTGCAACCATTCGACACCCAACAACACAATATGCACCACCTAAGGAAAGAATAACTAATATTAGTGGTCAATTGATAGTCCCCCAAAGTAGGTTTTACATTCCAACACTTACCTAGCATTTCATAGTATTACCATTGGCCACCATAATCTAAAACTTACTGTAGGCATCAATATAGCAATGAAGTTGGTTAGGAAGTTTTATGTAAATGAAGTTATGGATGCCACTCTTATCTATCAAGACTGCTAATTTTTTTATTTGATGTAGCCAATGACATAAGTGTTTGAGAAGAGAAGTTAGTTAGAGCATGAATAGAAATATGGGCATTAGGAGTAGCCTCATGTTCTAAGGGATCCAATTCTTCTTCCTCAATCAAATATGTATGAATCATTAAGCACCCCTACAAAATCAATGAAATACAAGAATTTATTTTGACACTTTGACCCTTTTTTCCATTTTTGGTCACAATTGATACATAGCCTTATGGCCCTTTTCTCCACCAATGCTTCTTTAGATAGCTTATGAATTATGGTGGGCTTAGTTACTTTACCTATAACATCTTTTTTGGGTTAAAAAGAGAAAATAACTTTTAGTTAGACTATCATTTTTTCCTCAAAAATCCTAGCCAAGACATGAGCATCACGGTAGTTAACTGATTTAAACATGAGAACCTCTACCTTAAAAAATCCTCTTTTAGGCCACTTATGAAAAACTATACATCAATGCCACAAGTTTGATTAGCAAGCTTATCAAACACTATTTGATTGTTCCATACTAAATGGGTCTAACATAATTTAGTGAGGGAACTAATAAAATCTTCAAATGCACTGGGTCTAAAGCAATTAGGGGATTCCTTGTGAAATTTTATCCATGTGAGAAATGAATGAGTCATATGTAATCATTGAAACCATTGAATGAATTATTATTTTTAGGTGAAAAGAAGCAAATAGAGTGTTGCTAATCTTGGGGTATTTGATGTACTACAAAATATTAGTCCACCCTATATATAACCAGCTAGTAGGATTTGTACCATGATCAAAGTTGGGAAAGTCTTTTTTTGGTGGTGTGTGGAAGGTAACCTAGATTTGGGGAGTTTTACCCCTATATAGTAATAGATAATTGACCCTTTTCTAAAACATTCACGGTTCTCAATTGTTACATCCTCTCCAACATCTAGTTGAACTTTTATTTGTGGACCATTTCTAATTGATCACGTTAATTCTTGAAATTTTGTACAATGGGCTTTATGGGTTCTAAGAATGGCTTGCTATTATATTGACAATTTGGAGGTAGTAGAAAAGTTGATTGAATTCATATGTGAATGAAATGCTCCAAAATAAAACCATAATAGGGCAATCCACTAAAGAGGTAAAAGTTTGCCTAGGCTTTTACTATTTTTATATATTCTCAAGTTGAATTTTTTCACGAAATTGACAAATTATGGTCGAATTGAATGAAATTCGCTTAAGAAGCTTCAAATTTGATAGAAAGTGGCTAACTAAATTGGTAATTGAAAATAAGGGATACAACTATGTAGCAACAATCTAGAACTTGGGATGATATGTTTTGATTAAGGTAAACCTAGGAAAAGGGTTTGGATCTATACAAAAACAACCATAAAGGAAAGAAAAACAAATCTCACCATTAGTGAGACTAGAAACCACAACAAGCCAACCAAGTCTCCCAAGAAGAGAGGCAAGAACCAATTACAAAGAAGAGAACAACACTTGGGATGACATTTTTTTGATTAAATAAGCAAGGAAAGGGCCTTCTTCCAATAAGTTCATAACATAATACATTATTCAAAAGGAACACTAATAGTTGTCTAACTAATTCCAATTACCCAACTATAAAAAGAAAATTTGACAATACTCAAGAAAGATAGCACATAAATAGGGATAAGAGAAAATGTGCTACATAAAGTGTCTATTATGTGAAATCAGCAATATTCTTACTCATTTGTAAATGGTGCCACCCCAATATTCCAAAGCACTAGCTAAAAAGGATTGGGACCATATTACAACCCACTATCCAATATTCAATGTATGAGATGAGTAAATTCTTGAGGTTAACCAATTACCAATACATCAAAAAATTAAGACAAATGAAGGTTACCTCTATGGTGAGGTTGCAAATAAATCTTATGGGATCTTTCTATATACTTAATACATGGAAGCTCGTAGGAATATACAAAGGTTATCTAAAATCCAAGTATTAGAGCTCTAAAATACTCCCCGCTTCATTAAAACCTTTATAGGGAATTTAGTTTAACTAAAAATATCTCTTCTAAGGATATTTGAAAACCCTTGACACAAGGTTTCTAACTTAAAAATGAAAAAAAAACTATTTACAAGGAAAAAAATTAGAAAAACTCGAAAGGTTTAGTATTACAACTATAACCACTATCTGGTCACTAAGATCCCTCTAGAGCAATGTGAGAACATACAGTGGGTAGTTGTAGAAAAGCCTAAACTAAAAATGTTTCTTATAGAAGCATCCCCAAAAAGATCTCTAATACCACTTGTAATGAACCTGCAAAAATAATAAAATACTATACACATAAATGTGTAAAAATGAGAGAAACAAAAAGCTTGTATTATCTTTGCAATACCTCTTCAAGGGGACAACTTCCTAATGGAGCACATGCTCCAATTACAAATATCTAATATATCTTACATAGGGGAAGTCATTACAATATATAATTTCCTTTTCAAGATAGCTACTACCATCCTATTCATGTGGGACAATTACTCTATTCTAACTAATTGACGAGATGACTTGTAAACCATGTGCATCCACACTTTTATTTAAAATATTGCATATGGACAACTTAAAACGAATATGCAACCAACTAATACTAGCGACTATATAGAAAATTGAGGTTCATAACATTTACAACCCTTCAACAAGTAATAAGAGTGTTTCCATCCATCCACAAAGCTACTTTGCCTTGCACCAGGTATTCTAATAATGGATAAACCTACATAATACCTCTGAACAATAATACCAACCTGCAAAATGGATTGCATAACCTTTGAAATAGATTTTTAAAACCCCATGTACTAGAAATAAAAAACTCTAACCTCCAAAAACTAAAATGAACTACCAATCCTTTTTTAGTTTTTTTTGCCACATCCATGTTCTGTATGTTTGTTACCTTTACCAATAATGCTTGTTAAGATATGTTGGTATTCAGCAAGGAAAAATAACTATCTAAAGGGATGTTCTTTCCAATTTAAGCCAAAAAATATATTATCCAAAGTTGTGTGTGAAATCATCTCTTTCCTAGATGCTTTGAATCAGCCTAAATCTTCAACAACCTTATGCATGCCTCCTAAATGCATCCAAGTATAAACAATGACTCTCCAAAATGAAAATTGACTTGTATTGAACTCCTTTTCTAAATCAAATTTAAGAAGTGGGCTTTCAACAGTAATTAGGAGTATTAATGTGATTAAAATTTGAACATTTCTTAATACATTTAGTATGTAGACAACTTGTATCATTATTGTTTAACAATAGAGAAATTAGATTACTAACTTCTCATATTAGCAATATAAATGCTTATATGAAATTACAAATCATATAGAAATTTACAAATAAGATATTGCAAACAAGCATATATGTAACAACCTTCAAGTTGTACTTCAAATATTTTTCCCATTTTTTTATTTAAAACTTTATCTATTTATTAAGTTATTAGGTATTCATTCAACTATATACTCAAGTAATCATATATCCATCAAACAAAATAGAAATTTATCCATCAAATAGGATAGGTTTCTATCCATCATACAAGACAAGTATAATACTTTGGCCAAAAACTTAAGCTCGTATAACATACACTGCCCTAAGTCTCTCCTAAATGGCTATACTTCCCTAATGTAACTGTACTAAGGTCACCATCATTCAAGGATATATATATATATAAAGGCTTGAGTCTCACCTTAAAACTTCTCTAAAAGCCTCAAGGAGTCGAGCAAATCCATCCATTGGATTCTTTTAAGTATACAATGAATATATTTTATCTTTACATTTAATTTAAGATTTACTTAAGTGTTTTCAGTATGTCTTTCTTTTTGTGATTTATTTAAATTATTCACTTAATTTTCTTAAGTTTTAAGCATAAGTTGATATACTCAATTATTGAAATATCCCTAACCTCACCTCGAAAGCTTAATTACTAATAACATTCTTCCTTATCCAAACTACCTACACATCCACTTCCAAATAGGAGCAAAATATAATATATATGTAGTTCTATTTTATACTCTTTATTTGATGTAGACTATTGAATGCATGTATATAGCCTTTTCTAAGGCCCCTTTCCCTAGACAATTCCTCTATGATTGCTACCCATGAAGAGAAGCATCACTAGTACACAAACAACAATATCTGACTAAATAAACAACTAAAAATTGCATATAAATGACTAACTTTAGTCACGCGACTTTTAGTGGTTTATTTGTAGTCATTTATAACACCACTAAATTTATAAGTAAAATATTTTAGTCATTTATTTAGTCATTGATTTTAGTTATTTATTTAGTCATTGATTTTAGTCATTAATTTGGTCATTGATTTGGTCATTGATTTAGTCATTTATTTAGTCATTAATTTAGTCATTTATTTAGTCATTGATTGTTGTTAACTGGTCATTTATTTAGTCATGGTAATCATATATTTAGTCATATATTTAGTCATTAATTTAGTTATTACTTTAGTCATTAATTTAGTCATATATTTAGTCATTACTTTAGTCATATATTTAGTCATTAATTTAGTCATATATTTAGTAATTAATTTAGTCATTAATTTAGTCATTACTTTAGTCATATATTTAGTCAATTTTATTTACCAGTTTCTATTAATTGGTAGTAAATATAGTCATGAAATGAATAATTTATTAAATACCATAAATTTTATAATGCAAAACTAACATAATATTAAACTTGAACTAAAACATAAAAGAAAATAAAAATATTAATTATACAAACAAGGTACAACATGCTATAATTAAAATATTGATTCAACATCATGATAAAAAAAGGTAATCTACAATAAAAAATGTAATATATATATATATATATACAAGATGTCAAATCTATGTAAGATTATATATGTAAATATAATGAAAAATGTTAAAGTTTTCTAAGACTTTCCAACTCTTTCAAATACACCATGATAATTAGGATCTCTGAACAACACATTCAAAATATTACATAAAGCAGTGAGCCAAGATGTCTAACAACTAGTACATGATAAACATGTTCAACTATGTAATTTTTTGCAAATATTTTAGTGGCCACCGTGTGAAGGTTCCCTCTTTCTCTTTTAGACGAACAACTCCATCTATTTTGTCTTCATAAACAAAGGATATGTTACTTGTGACCTTTAAAATGTTTATATTTGCATCTCCTGTTCATTTCAAGTTGACTCCATGTATAATAAATAGGGAGTGAATCCGCCCAATGCCCACAACATCACCATCAAACGAATCCAACACCCTAACTTTATCCCCTTATTTGAGTTTATCAATACATTTTTGCAAAAAAAAAAACACATTATATTAAATAGGTAATGATTACCCTTGTTTGCATAATAAAACAACCATTACTTACTTAAATAGTACTTGCATGTATGTGTTAAAATAATTGCAAAAGGAAAATTTCAAAAATAATTGCAATAATCAATCTAATTTACTAAAAAATCAACACTCATAGCAGTGCTTACAATGTTACTATTAGCTTCATGCTAACCAGATACAAAGGCCACAAATATAAACACTACATTACCATGCACGCATACCAGAAACATAAATTTATGACAACATTGTTACACATAGAAAAGGTAGCTAATGCACAAAAACAAAGAATGCAATATGAGAGAACTACTACTACTCCTGCAAGGTGAAGGTGAAATACATTGGGATGTACAAAAACAGTGGCATTAAAGTTCTGAAACATAACCCCATGAGTAAAAAATCAAATTAAAAAAAGGGTAAAAAATTGTAGAACAAGAGATTAAAAACTATTTTTTTAAAATTGAAAGGCATTTCCATAGCCTAGAGATATAGAGAGAAAATAAAATAAAGAGTTTAACTAATGAATTGTAAAAAATAGATTTTTGTAGTTTATATTCATATCTTTGATTACACTGCATTGCACATCTTTCAAACTCAAAGCATTACTTCACATTGCATAACTAATAACTAGTTGTTGATAGATGACAAAATTTCAATTACAATATAGTTTTTACAAATTCAACCTAAGTAGTTATGCAATTACTTCACATTGCATAACTAATAACTAGGAGCAGCTGCTAATTGCATTTGTTTGTCATGGCATTCTATGAGACCACATTTCTTTGAGGCATTTTTTCAAACAGTTATTTTCCTTGTCTATGCTACCACATTTTCCATACATGTCTACGAAAACATTTTGTCAAAAAGTTCATTGCCTTTTTGCTATGGCTAAAAGCCTAAAACAAGTGCTTTCGAACGAGCTACGGATGCTTGGAAAAAATATATCAAAAGCATAATAGTAAGCATCAGACCATAATAGTTTGAGACTCTGTAAATCTTTCCCCGTCCCTAAATAAAAATTATCATTATTGGCCTAACAATGCCCCATTGGCAGAACCCCCATTATAGCCTTGTCGATGGCCTAAGGAAAGCAGCTCATAACTGTTGATGTTAGCAACTTCAGGCTCAATTCTTCCAGCCCCAATTGAAGATATAAATTACTTATATGTGTTAATGGAAACATTATATTTTGGCTGACTTCCTTTCATCATTCTCCTTGGCCAACCTTCATTGTAATTCATTATTATTATTTGTATTTATTTCTTCTTGGTGGTCAACCTAGTCTATTGAAAGGGTGTGACCTATCTAGCAATGTATTTATATGAGGTCATTTCCACTCATTTGGGCATCAAGAAATTTTGAATTCTCTTCTCTTCTCTCAAGTGTGAATTACCAAGAGCAGATTGTGAATTCATCAAGTGCAGATTGTGAAGTCATCAAGAGAAAATTGTGAACTCTTCAAGAGCAGATTTGAGTTGCAAGGAAGTGCAGATTATTTATCTACCATTGCATCTTGTGAAGGTGTTGATTATTGGCCTTGAGATTGGCCTCATTGTAAAGAGACTTATTGCCATTACATATATGTAAGAGATATATATTTGTTGTTGGGTTTTTCTCCCTCAAGAGGAGGGTTTTCCCAAGATATCTGTTGTGTTATTGTGTTGATATTTGAATTAATTTTCTATGTTTTACATCTGATCACAAAATAACATGGTATCAGAGCAGGTTTGAAGAAGATCTTGATCAGATTTAGTCTTACAGTGATACTCTTTATTCTTCTTCTCATCTTTATTCACTTCTATATCTTTGTCAAGATGGTGAACAGTCTCAAGATCAAGGATAGACTCGAAGGAGCATCAAATTTCACATCTTGGAGATTCAGAATTATGCTCACCTTGGAGAAAAATCATTTGGCTGAGTTTGTGGAAAGCAAAGTCCCTGAGCCTTCGGATGAGGAAGAGAAGGTTCAATGGAAGAAGAAAGATATCAAGGCGAAGATGTTAGTTGATTCCGTGAAGGACCATATTGTTCCAATTATCTCTAAGTTGAAGATAGCAAGAGAGATGCTTAAGACTTTGGAGGAGAAGTATGAGATCAACAACACAAGCCATGCACTTGCATTAAAGCAACAAATTCATCATGTTAAGATGGCGGAAGGAGAATCTGTCATCGCTTACTTCATGAAGATTTCTAAATTGAGAGATCAACTCTCTACCATTGGTCATATTGTTGATGTCAAGGATTTGACCATGTTGGCTCTTAATGGTCTTCCTTCATCTTGGGAGTCTTACATTCAAGGAATTAGTGCAAGATCAAAAATTCTCAAGTTTGATCGTTTGAGGGCAGATTGTATTCAAGAAGAGTCTAGGTTGGCTGCTAGAGGTATTGGTCAAAGCTCTACAAATGAAGACATTCATGTTCTTTTTGCTCTATCCTCGAAGAAGAAAGGGAAAGGAAGAAATAAAGGATACTTCAAAAGGAATAGAGATAAAGGAGTTGATGGTGCTCCTGCATTCAAGAAGAAGTGGGGCCTTTCCAAAGTCCAATGTTTTCATTGTGACAAGTTTGGTCACTATGCAAAGGATTTCCCAACCAGGCCCAATCAACATGCTTCATTTGCGGATGTGGATGAGATCTCTCCTCAGAAGGATTCTAGGGAATTTATATTCTAAATCATGGGCTTGTGTTCAAGTCGTCAAGGTTGTGTGCTGATCTGAGGACAATAGCAGCGTATCTTACTGTGTCCAGTATTTGCATCCATCAGAATATTTAAAGAGATAAGTATTCTTTGTTTACTAAGTTACATCATTTAGTTGGATCTTGTAATTAGTAAAGAGAGATAGTAGTTCCTCTTGAATTGTGTTCACTAGCATAAGATCCTTTGAAAATTTCATTTATTGCAAGTTATTTCATACTGGTTGTGAATATTTTTGAGTGTGACTCTGAAATAAAAAGAGAATTGCAATTTCGATGATGATTAGTTGGTCACATCGATATCATTCTCTAATGCATGAACTATGATAGACCCTTGAACTCTTGGAGATAGTTAGTTCTACATGCTAACTGCATAATCCATTCAAGAAATCTGTAGTTGTGCAGATTATCTTTTGTTGTGTTGAGTTTAGCACTCTCAAGAGGAGTAAAAGATGGAAGGAAGAGTTATATCAGAATTTAATAAAGATAAATTTCTTTATCCCTTCATTCTGATCCTTTGATATATTTCCCTTTAGGTTGATTTACTTATTCATGTTTTAATATTGTTCATAAATTCTTATGTATTCATGCTATAGATTAAGATAATAAACCTTGTATGATTCTAGTCTTGATATTTCTTTGCATAGTTATAAATAGTTAATAATCTCTCTATAATGCTTCCAGAAAGATCTAGGGGCAAGAAAGTGATGAGCGATCGCTTAGTGATGAAAGGCTTGAGGCATCTTATGAGGAAGTCATGCTGACCAAAGAAATATTGAAGTGTGAAGTCACAACTTGCAGCTATGGGACTGAGTTGGTGGCTAGAGGGAGCTCACTTCCAAAAGTCTTCTTTGCAAACTTTGAAGCAGGGATCAAGACGAAGTTTTGTGACTCACTGAGAAGAAGTGAAGGTTGTAGTTTTGCAAGGCCAAGTGTTAAATCCTTGAAAGACCTCTTCAGCTACTGAGATCAGAATTACACAAGACAGTCATCTGGATTTGATATTGGTAGTTGTGCAAACCTATTTAGAATAGAGTGGTCTGCAATGAGGTCGAGGAGGTTCACCCTAAACTCTCTACAATACCAGAGGTGTGCACTGGAAAACATTTATCTAAGGCAAGCGTTGCAAGTAATCTTGGTCGATGAGGTCAGAAGGTTGATGCAAGTACTTAAAGATTTAGAGGGAGCCTATTGAACCTAAAGAAGATAGAAGTATACTATTGAGATTTCTTATGATGAATTGCAAATCCATGTCTACGCCTATGGAGACCAACTTGCACAAGTTGAAAGAGGTTGCAACTAGTTCAGATCAAGTGGATCCCATGATGTATAGGCGGTTTATTGGATCATTGTTGTATCTAGTTAACACTAGACCTAAAATATGCTATGCAATAAGTGCACTTAGTCAATTCATGTGTGAACCGAGGCAAGTACATCTAGTTGCAGTGAAACATGTCCTGAGATACTTGTGTGGGACAGTTGGATATGGGTTGAGATATTCTTCAGGTGTTATCCTGGAGCTGCATGGTTATAAAGATTTTGATTGGGCAAGGTGTGTTACTGATCAAAAGAGTACCTCTAAATGTTGCTTTAGTTTGGGGTCTACTATGATATCCTGGTGCAACAGGAAGCAGTCTTCAGTGGCACTAAGCACTGCAGAGACTGAGTATATTGCAACTTGAGAAGCAATGTGGCTTTGGAAGCTCCTTGCAGGATTATTTGGACAATCGTTGGAGCCGACTATCATTCATTTTGATAATCAAAGTTGTGTGAAGCTTTCTATCAATCCAGTGTTTCATGACATAACTAAACATGTGGAGATCAAATACCACTATATCAGAGATATGGTATTGAGAAAAGCTATACAGTTGAGGTATATTAGCACTGATGAGCATATGACAAACATTCTCACCAAGCCTCTCTCCAAGATAGTTTATGTACTTTCGAGATAAGCTTAGTATGGTGGAGAATATAGCCTTAACTAAGAAGGAGTCTCAATATCAGTGATCCTCATTAATGAGTTCTTTGTGAGAGAGGTTCGAGGTGAAATCCCTTGATTAATGAGTTCTTCTTTGTGAGAGAAGTTCAAGGTGAAATCCCTTGATTAATGAGTTCTTCTCTGTTAGAGAAGTTTGAAGTGAAATCCCTTGATTCCACCCTCTGGGAGAGCCATGGTGGATGTCATGTGTGTGACTACATGACAACATCACATGAGAGAGTCTGTGATGATTTTCCTGTACTTGTGTTTTCACCCTCTAGGAGAGCCATGGTGAAAGTCATGTTGAGGTGACAACATCACGCAAGTGATGAACACTTGTACATACCATACATGGTTGTAGCCATTATGGTTGATATCATGTTGAGGTGATAGCTGATATCACGATGAGGTGATATCCTTCATTTCCAAATTTGGTTGTAGCCATTGTGGTAGACATCACGTTGAGGTGATATGTCTTATGTAGCTGGAAGTATTTCTCCCTAGCTGAGAGGGAGTGTTGATGTTAGCAGCTTCAGGCTCAATTCTTCCAGCCCCAATTAAAGATATAAATTACTTATATGTGTTAAGGGAAACATTATTTTTTGGCCGACTTCCTTGCATCACTCTCCTTGGCCAACCTTCATTGTAACTCATTATTATTAATTGTATTTATTTCTTCTTGGTGGCCGACCTAGTCTATTGAAAGGGTGCTACCTATCTAGCAATGTATTTATATGAGGTCATTTCCACTCATTTGGGCATCAAGAAAGTTCGAAGTCTCTTCTCTTCTCTCAAGTGTGAATTACCAAGAGCAGATTGCGAATTCATCAAGTACAAATTGTGAAGTCATCAAGAGAAATTTGCAAACTCTTCAAGAGAAAATTTGAGTTGCAAGGAAGTGCATATTATTTATCTATCATTGCATCTTGTGAAGGTGTTGATTATTGTCCTTGAGATTGGCCTCATTGTAAAGAGACTTATTGCCATTACATTATATAAGAGATATATATTTGTTGTTGGGTTTTTCTCCCTCAAGAGGAGGGTTTTCCCTAGGTATCTACTATGTTATTGTGTTGATATTTGAATTAATTTTTTGTGCTTTACATATGATCACAAAACTAACAATAACCTAGTATCAGTGTAACAATACCTTATCAGGCTGACTCCTAAGGCGCTCTCCCCGATAGACCAACAAATTAAACAAAAGTAAGCACATCGTTGTGACACATGAACATCGGTGCAACAAATATTTGCATTCCCCCAATGGCCCGATATAACCATGGATTATCAAGTGCATAATGTATATTGGTGGAGTTGGGGTGCATCAGGGTGATGTTCTCTGCCATCCCATTGATAGACCTAAGGAAAGTTGTTCATCAATGGAGAAGTTGGCTATCGGTGGAAGAAGAATCTGTCTCACCGATATGGAAATAATGATTATTACTAACTGATGTGACATCTCAAGGAATCATCAAGATATATAAAATAAATTTTCTCCCCGATGACAAGACTAAAATGGGTGGTGCATTTAGGGAGATCTAAAATGGAGTAATTGTAGGTTTTAATTCTTGAAGTGAATGAGAGAAGTGTGTGGAGTTAGGCGGCGGTGATGATCGATGTACGCTAAGAATTTATGGAAAGAAATGTGAATGAAGTTATTAAATTCTCAAGGCATTACTTTCTCAATGCTCCTCTACTGTGGCAAACAATAGGTGTGAAAACGGTGTACAAGAGGTGGTGGCTCTATCGCTGCAGAGGTGATGGAGGTTGGTTTCATGCTTAAAATGAAGAAACAACTCACACTTTTATGGAGAACCATTGGAAAAGAGATTGATGGGGTGTTTCCTATACAACGATGAATGATTAGTGTTCTTAGTGCAAATAATTTTAGGAAGAGGATTCGGCGACCTCAAGCACAGGTACAAAACTAATTTGAACATTTATTCGCTAATAATGGCTTGGGGCTTAGATTTGGGAGAGTCGATTGAAGTTGTGAAAAAGGTGATGAAGGCACTCGTGCATAAGGATTATTTGGAGGACATGGACTCACTATTGGAATGGGTGATTCCAGGAGTTGGGATGGATATCAGTGAGGGAATTGAAAGTGAAGAGGATGAAGAAACAGAGAAATGTGTACCCTTTATGAAATGGCCAGAAGGAAAACATAAATCCAGATGGAGAGAGGGAGCAACACACTGGTGGGAGGCTCTGAAATTGATTGTGGAATTAATAGAGGTTGAGGCGGTGATAGTGAAGGAAAAGGCTGAAGCGAAGTTGTTGAAGAAGTTGGAGCGGCTGGAGAAGTTGGAGCAGTGACCTCGGAGGAAGAAGAAGAAGAACAAGACCTCTATGGAAACTGTGGCGAGTAGCTCACCTATAGCTCTATAGTTAACATAATCCTTTGCCATGAATTTGAGTTTTTTGGCTATCTATAGTTATTTTTCTGGGGTTTTACAAAACTGTGGCAACGAAAAGGAGTTTTTGGTTCACATGGTAGTTAGTAGTTATTCGTAAAAGATTGTGAATGTAATTTTGAGTGAAAATTTTGATTCTGAAATAGTTGTTAAGGACTGGCAGTGAAGTCACAGTAGATAAACTATAAATTTTGAAAACAATGAATATATAAACTCTCCAGCCATACAACTATAAAATCTCAAAAAGATTGTAAATAAGGAAATTAATAGTTTGAATGCAAGTAATCTATGTCAATTGTCAAACATTAATATTCTCTAGTTGTCACCTAAACCTAATTTAATAAGTAATAAGCACTTATTGGTAATCATGCTTGCCCACCAAAGTGGCTCATATAGGTAAGAATAACCTCCCACTCCTACAATATTTTTTTCATGGTCACTGTTAGTATGTAAAAATGAATTTGGAAAGAACAAAGTTGCAAAGATAGAATAGAATGAAGACTCTAAAGAAGTTATTTTCACATTTTAGCTTTCTAACAATCCAACATGACACTGAAGCTTAGTGTTTGTTTTTTGTTCAACACAAAAACAAGAACTGAGCCATGGGATAGAACACTGAAATCAATTTGTTTTTCAAAATAAGTTAGTATACTCAAATGTGAAAGGAGATGAAAGCATAATCAAAGAAATGTGTTAAAAGGGAACCTCCATTTACGTGCAGTGTAGGTGGCAATTGTCTAAATTTTGAAGTTCAATATTGAAATTTTATTTAAAATTGAAATATAAATGTCTTTAGTTGATTAGAAGTCACTAGTAGATAATGCTAACTAGTTCAAGGTATTCACTATCATGTTTACACATTCCCTAAGTATCTACTAAACAAATAAATCTTGCGTAGAATGTATATATTTCTAATTTGAAGAACATATTTACAATCATGGAGAGTTACATGATGTATAGGTCAGGTCTCTAGCTGATATATAATTGGTACAAATCTAAGGTCTTAAATTTGTCCTACCCAATAATCTGTATTCCAATCTTTAAATGACATAAAAGATTGAGGCTTATCCTAAATGTTGTTCTCAAATGCTCAATCAAACCATCTTAACCATATCATACTAAAAGTCTGTTGTTAGGACTAAAAAATGTAATTTTTGAGAGTCCCACTCAATCTCAAGGCCAAAAGCATAACATCTGGCTTAAAATAGGTATAGACCAAAATCTTCAAATAGTATAGTGATATCTTCAACAAAACCCTAAGTACTTAAATCCTTCCATGGTTTTTTTTTATGTAATTAAATGATCACAGATGATCTAAAAGGTCAAAGGGCCTTCATTTTTCTTGTAAGTTGTAAGCTCTAAAAACAAGTCAGTCAGTCATCAAGGTAAATACATGACTAGAACATGGGTGAGGTAGCATTCATCAAGGTGATTACATGACTTGAACAAGTGTGAGGTAATAGAAGGAACAAGTGTGAGGTAACAAAAGGAATTATACCTCTGTCCTCATCACCCAAATCAAGATTTGAGGCAAGCGGAGGAATGTAGTCTACTCACTGCTTCTACACAACAAACTTTAATCTATACTTTCTTTATAAATGTTCTAAAAAGGAATATCATATGACCACCAAAATAATTTCAACTATCATAGTTATATGATTTTTCATCAACACCATCTCATCACAAAACCATCAGTTATAATTTAATTCTGACTGAGGAAATACATACCTAGTACATCCTCTTCAATACAAGGAAGGTGAGCTCAGTCACTTGTTCAAGGCAACAAGTACTCCACAACCTCTCTCCTCCTAGCAAGTAACACCCCTTGAGTTCTCTCAATGGACCCTTCTTCCCATCAAGCTTCAATATGATGGGAAGTTTTTTATGCAAAGAAATTTGGCTTTGAACAAATCATCACAAAACAAGTTGATTCAAACAACCAATTGATTCACAAAACTATTCCAAAGCACTCCTTTGCAAAAAATCTTCAACTCATCTAATAGGTCTACAAACCCAGATTTTTGACTTTATCTCACAATGAACCACTCAAAAATCAATCTATCTACTCTTTTAGACACCCTTTAAGGAAAACTATAACTTACCTTCAAAACCATCATGGGTCACTTTCGACCATCTCACACAAAACCTAGAAACAACGTTGTCCTAATAGACCAATTAGGTCTCTATTTCAAAGGAGGTACCTCAAATTCTTTCCTCCAACTCCAAACAACCACTCAGATCTTCTTACTAGTCAACATAGGGCCCTAATCAACAATTTTTAGATGGGAAAGCTCTCATCTAACCTTTGTAACTAAAAACCCTCACTTTACACTAGCTTGGGGTAGGGTTTATTGAAAAATGACATTACCAACCTCTCACAACTCTTCCATCACCTCCAACACTCTTCATTATGCCTGCACATGCTTACAATATGAATTGATCAATCATGACCTTATTAATGATTTCTAGACTCAAAACTCAAACTGACCTAAGACCTCCATGAATCAACATTTCACAAATACCTTGGTGCTCCTGCACCAGTGTTTAAATGTTTAATTCAAGAAGAAATACAGCTATTAAGATATACAAGTCAAAATCAAATACATTTTTACATTTATGTATTGGTATTGCAAACTCTTTTATGAAGGCTCGGACTAGGGTTTTCCTAATTGGTGCCTCTAGATTCTAGGTTAGAATCTTACAAGACTTAAATAGTTTACAGTACATACCAACCTCCACTTTACTGTCACAAACACCTTTGTTACTATTTTCCCCCTCAATCCATCATAGTACCATTGCTAGGATTCACCCAGAGGTCTGTAGCAAATGATAAGGTGTAATTAGCAGGAGGGGTGTATACCTTTGTCCCAACCACAGAGGTTTTTTGTGGTCAAGTAAAACCCGACCTTGAAACCCCAAACCATATAAACTCAGTGCTCCATGGGGACCCGTCCCCTACCTTGGTACCCCCGTCCCCATCCCGAAAATGTTTCGGGGACTTGGGGACTCAGAAACTTCCCCTACCTTTGTATTTGACAGTGACACAAACTTGAGCTCCAATTTTGATACAAACCTACCAGTTCCATCTGTTGATTAGGGACAACCATATATTTTCTATGTTTTTGTCATTTTATAGTTGAAACTTGAATCCTTTGGGAATTTTGTTATAATTTATTTAATATGTATGCACATTGACAATAAAAGAATTTGAATTTTGTTACTTTGTTTGTCAATTCTTATGTGAAATCTCAATTCAAGTCCAATGTTATGTATTAATCTTCTACAATGCCTATGATGGATGCTTTATCAATGTTTTGATATGAATATTTGAAATTTCTCTATATTTTTAAAAGTTTCTCTATTTTTTATAGTTGTTCCCTACCGTCCCCTAAAAAGTGACCCAAAAGTACCCCCATACCAAAAACATGTCCCACCATCCCTTGTCATTCCCATCCCCGAAACTTGGGGGAGCATAGTATAAACTTGATTTTATGAAAAAAGGCATTCAAGCATACAGGAAAATCTGACTCTACAAGATCGAAAACACCAAATAACAACAACTATAGGAAAAACTAGCTTAAGTAGACAATATATGCAAGATGTGGAATCGTAGAAAAAACACCTTAATTTTTTGACATAATGCCTCATAGAGATGTCATCTCATGGAATGAAATGATTGATTGCAAAATGTGCAGAGAAATGGATTTTGCAAGGAACCTCTCAAAATCTTTGAATTAATGAAGCACTCTGGAACACATCCTAACATTGTAAGCTTTGCTTGGGTTTTAGGTGCATGCAGTCATGCAAGTTTAGTGGATGAGGGTTACACATACTTCACACGTCAGTAACCCTTATTGCATTACGATTTACATATATAGTTGATCATTAGGTGTGCATGGTTGATCAACCATTCATATTTTTATTTGGATCCTAAAAATGTTGCAACTTATGTTCTTCTCTAAAACATTTGTACAAGGTTCAAATAGTAAAGAGATTGATGAAAGATAGAGGAATTAAAAAGATACCTGGATGTTATAGTTGGATATGCTCTGGTAGACGTATATGCAAGATGTGGAATCATAGACAAAACACCTGAATTGTTTGACAGAATGCCTCAAAGAGATGGACTCATGGAATGAAATGATTGATTATAGAATGTGCACAAAATGGATTTTGGAAGAAACCTCTTAAAATCTTTGCCCAAATTTGAAGATCTCTAATGTTTAAGGCACATTTTTCCCAAAATAGCCTGACACATTTTATGCCCATGCCCTATTGTTCTTTATCACCATTTTGCTTCAATTTCTTAGCTCTAAACCAAATCATGATGATTAGAAATCAATCCCAATCTTCTAAGTACACTTGTATTCATGTTGGGTTGTTTTAAACAAGATTTGATTCAGTTTGAAACACCCATTCAGCTCTATTTGGTTCCAAAAAAAATTCCATATCATCTGAAACAAAACCCTTGAACTCCATCTACTTCATTCTGAAAGAAATGGATATAAGACTTCACACACCAAGGGTTCATCAAACAGTACAAAGAAATAATGCAACTAAGAACAGTTGCATAGCAACTAGAAATAGTAGTGAAACAACTAAGAACAATTATAATAGGTGAAATCCATGGTTAGTATAACATTCTTCCTGACTATTGAGTATAAAAGAACATATCCGTTGATTCAGAATTCTGTCAACAAATCAGTTGTGGCGTAGAAATTCTTGTTTGGGATGATACATGATTTGGTGCCATGGAGGTTGAATATTGTTGGGGAGATCTTCTAGATGCATTTATCTAGTGCTCTCTTTCACCAAGGATTGGTTTTGTAAAGTGAACTCTCGGTGGGGCTGATCTGACCCAATTGAGATTTGCTTTGTTGGGTTTAAACTAATTTGGTCAGGATTCATTGGGCCAAAAAAATCCTTCTTCCATTAGATGATGTGTCAACGAAAATTTTCTTGGTGGTTCTTGTTAGTCTCTAATTCTAATGCTTGTTTGGTCTATGATAGTAGAACAAACTTATTTGAAAAGGACTACCTTATCAGTCTATTGGTCAGACGTGTCTTCTGGATCCAATGATGCATCGACAGTTTTGTTTTTTCACTGGTGTGAGGATCTTCTATCGACGAGACGAGGTATCTTGTTCCCGTGATGGTCCAATGGGGATGTCGTCAATGGAGTTCGTGCCCGTCTTTGGAACCAACGACGGGCATGAATTCCACCGACAACAGTTCTAATGATGGGCACAAACTCCACTGACGACATCCCCATCAGACCATTGCGAGAACAGGAGACCTCGTCACACCGATGAAAAAATAGAACTGACTGGAACCAGAAGATACATCCAGTCGACAGACCGATAAGGTGGGGGCAGTCAGTTCCATTTTCTGTAATGTGGTAAGAGTCATACATGTAACACTATGTCAGGGTGGGGAACTCTTCTTGGAGGTTCTAAACGATTTGCCTCTTTTTTATAAGACCGTGTTGGCATTGCCACCTGAATCACAGTTGTTTGGTGGGATTCCAAACCCAGACAATGAGGTGCAATTGTAGAAATATCATAGAGAGAAGCTACAAGCTACCATGATGATTTTTTCGAGTGAATTTATATCAGATTCTTGCTTAATGTGGCTTGAGACATATGTAGATGATATTCTCTGCAGATAGGTTTGCGGGAAAGTATTTGCTTGATCTTGTGAAAAGTGGCAAGGAACTTGCAAAGAATGATACATTGATCAGAGAAAAATTGGACAATCTGGATGCATTTGAAGGGATCTTGGAGTGGCTAAAAATGGTTTTTGGTTCAAATGTTGAGTTTCCATGGCAATGAGTGTGTGAGATTGTTTTGAAGCACTCAAAGAGTCTATGAGATGAAATTTTTGAAAGCTTGTTTGTTAGTAGGATGAAACAAATAATAGCTAATGGATTTGCATATCTGTGTGAGGTAAGGTTGGTAAATGCCTTGAAGCCATAGTTACATCTCTGGAAAGTTACAAAGATGTTGAAACCCATTTGCACAAATTAACTACTAGTGAGGGTTGGCTTGTCAAGAGAGGGGACCTAAAAAGTGTCAATTTACCTGGGTTGAGTTTTATATTTATGATGACAAATGATGAAGGCTAGTTTGGTCACCTTAACGCTTATTTTTGGAATTGAGGTTAGTCAAATAAAAGATACCATAGATGAGGGGTCCAAGAATATTTTGGAAGACCTCCTAAGTTTTCTTCATGCACATAAATCTCCTTCTAGGGTAAATGATTTAGCACCTTATTTGCAAGAGAAATGCTTCCATTTTATCTCAACATTGATTGTTCAGATTGAAGAACATCTTGCACATCTTTCAGAAGCTCTCTATCAAGAAATGAAAAATGAGGAGATGCCAAAAAAAATGAACAAGGAGACACTAGAACCGACAGTTATAGTGGAAAGGGCACTTTCCTTAGGAAGGCTTTTAGTTGCTCTCAATTTTCATTCAACTTCCCTTTCACTAGTTCTTGGCTCGTCTCTGCTCTGGTTTATCGAGAACAAAGATTTAGTTTGAGGGAAAGGATCTTCAACTTTTAGATATTCTAGTATATATTTTGATTACCCTCTTCTAGACAGTTCTGGAAGACAAATACTAATGAGAGGGGTTGGTTTGAATCCCAAATCACATGATAAAAATAATAGCACCAAATTGAATAAACTGAGAAAAACTATGCACAATCTTTGTATCAGAGTTCATAGCATGTGGTTATTATGGATAAATGAAGAACTTTCAGGCATTCTCACAAGAGATCTAAGGGAGGATAATTCTTTATCCATGACAACTCCTTTGAAGGCCTGTATTCTCATTTGCATTGCATATTTTTTTGTTGTGGCTTATGGAGTTGGTTTCATTTCCATGATTCATCTAATCACTGATCTCTTCTTGTAGTTTTCATGAGATTTCTTCTAGTTCTCATTTAAGTCATCATGGTTTATATCTGGATATATCAATAACCAAATGAGAATAAAGCATTTAGAGTGAAGAACTACATTTGATTCTTTCAGTCACTTCAAACTCTTTATTGCCCATTAAATGGAAAAGACTAACATGTGCCCTTTCAACCCTTCTAGTCCATATTAATCATGGAGATGTAATTTGTAAGTATGCAGAAAAGTATCAAAGGGGAGCCAAAAAGTTAGAGATTTTCATAGGGCCTATGAATCAGCTCGTGTTGTTTTTATATGAAAATATTGTTGTTTGTTTTCTATTTATAATATCTATTGGCGTCATTTGGGAACTCCTATTTTTGGGAATTCAGTAAGAGTTCTCAAACAAAGTAGGATGACATCTACTACACAACTAAACTACTATTCCATTGCACTGTAAATGTTAAACCCCTTCCATCCCTGCACTCCTTTCATTGTACTCTACATTGTTGATAGAAGAGCCACTTTTCACTTTATTATTGTTCATCATTTTTCTTTACATGCTACTCTATTTTTTACACTTAACTTCAAAAGTGATTTGCATGCCCCCTCAGAAAGTGGAAGCTAATTTTAAGAGTTCAAATTCTGAAATTTGTATAGACAACTCAATCTACATGTCCCTTAATATCATTTTTATAGATAAAAGTAAGTTCTCCTATGAACTATGCAATTTGATAGTGGAAACTTTGAAAATAAAATATCACTTTTAACATCTCATAATGGAAAAGAAAAGAATAAAAAGACCTCGATTCCAAGTTCTCTATATAAATCCTTAACTTCTGCAACACAAGATGGATCTACTTTTCCATAATTAGCCTAAAAAAGAATATAATCACTATTAGTCAACAAACAACTAGTAAAATTATTAAAAAGAATGGATCATATGGATCATATGGCTTGACCGTGTACAGATTTGAAAAGTAAAATTAACTAAAACCATGGAAAGTGACTTACCACAAGATTTTGCACAATTGTGTCCAATGCGAAAAAATGGGTAGAGGTTGCAATCCAAAATCAAGCATCACGCTTTACTTCTCCATTTTGGTGGGCTACCTTGAAAATAAGGTTTCAACTCACTGCTCCATTTTGGCGGACTACAATTGAAAATAAGGTCTTCACGAAGGTTTTAGAGTATGTTTATTAAAATAAAAATTATGCTTATAACAAAAATTTTGGTCATTTTTTCCTCTTAGATTATTTGGCTGCTTATTCTTATCTTTTGTTTTTTCTCTTCCTTTTGCTTATTTTTTTGTTTTTCAAGGTTTTGGGGTTTTAGCTTTTTAGGTTATCTTATGGTTTTCGTTATTTTTTATAATTTGGTGGTTTTTCGTCAATTTAGAAGAAACTTTGGTGTTTATATGATGACACCACAAAACAAAATATTTATTCCACAAAAAATATTTATTAGTGATTTTATTTGTAATATTTTATTATTAATTATGGCAGACTATGATTGAAAATAAGGTCTTAATGAAGGTTTTAGAGTGTGTTTATTAAAATGAAAATTATGGCCAAGATTTTAATAATGAACACATTTATTTAGTTGTTTATTTAGTAATTTTTATTTGTCTAATATTAGTCATTTATTTAGTCATTTTTATTTGTCTGATATTAGTCATTTATTTAGTCATTTAGTTGTGATTTTACCCAATGACCAAAAGAGTCATTTATTTGCAAAACACTATTAGTGTTAGTCATGTGACTAAAATTTTTTGTCACATGACTAAAATTTTGTCACGTAGTCATTTATTTGCCAAATTCTACTAGTGCATTAATTCATTAAATATTTTAGTCTCATTGACTAGTATTTGTTTACTACAAAAATTATAATCCTAGTCTTAATAGAGTACTTAATCATCTTCACTAAGGTTTATAATAATTTTTTTAAGTAGATTAAACCATCAATGCATTCCCCTTTAATAAAATCCTTTTAAATTTCTATGAGAGCAAAAAAATACAAACCAATATTTTTTATTAATGTGAGACTAACGTTAGTTATCCAAATAAGACTTCTCTTTCTTCAAATTTAACATTCAAATGATCCTTTATTACTCACCAACAATTTATAAAGTCGATACCATAAATGATAGATACAACAATTCAAAGTGCGATAACATTACCCATGTAAAGTGAATATTGAACGTGCTATGAATTTTCTAGTTTCATTCTTGTTTAATGTTTACGAAATATGAATAGAGAAACTAATACTAATTACTTTTGTTAAATAGATTAAAATTTACATATTAAACTTAAAACTTAAAAATAAAAATTTTACTTAAATTACAATTACATGTAAAATTTAGCTTGATTTTAAAAGCAACTAAAAACAAAATACAATCTAAATTTACATGAAAAATTTAAAAGATTTTAAAACAAAATTAATTCTCTAAAAAAAATTATAAAATACTTAAAATCTAATTAAAGTTTTTTTTTTTTTTTTTTAATTTCTTTTTTCTTCTTGAAAACGTATTTTATCCAAACCTATGAACCACTAAGGTCACAAATAAACACTCAACAAATAACACCCCAAAGGGATTTGAACCTTGGTGACAAGAACAACACCACATTTAAACCATAATATGTCAATATTAACATCTTAATTTTCTTTTATTTTGCTCCTTGAAATATATATTTTTCTTAATAAATTATCATTTTTCCTAAATATAAATTATAATTTTATTTGAAAAAAAAAATCATTTATATTAAAAAACAATATAAAAATTAAAACTTTATCTAGAAAAGTTTTTAAAAAATAAATTTTATTTTAAAAACATAATAAAAAACTAAAGTTAAGAATAAAACTAAAAAATAAAACTGAAGCTTTTAAAATATGAAAAACTCTAAAATGTCTCGCTCTTCTTCTATGCACTCCAACGCTCACCCCTCTGCTTGTGCCTTCGGAGACTGGGGAAAATGGTTTACCAGTGGCGTCGCTTGAATTAGTGTCGACTGGAGGATCTTGCGTGGCAGGGTCAAAGCTCGTTGATTGCGTAGTTTCTCCTACCTCGACTGAAGTCAGGGGTTGTCGGCTCTCAGTGCCCTAACTTTCCATTTTCTACGAATTCGTCCCAGCAACGGAAGGACTCGCTAGATCTTCTAGAAGCCTTTATTCACGGGGGTTAGGTTAATAGTGGGCGCATGCCTACATTCACACCTCCTGCAAGCAAATATCCTTCATTGATGGCGGATCTTTCTTCCCGCCCGTGCCCTACCATGGATGCGGCTAAGGATTAGCAGATTAGGCAAGCTATTGTGCGGGGTAGTGAAGCCCTGTCTTCTAGCAAACCCGAATATCAGTTGGCGGATGTGTGGATTAGCTTCAAATCTACACTAAGCAGTAATGCCCCAGATGTGTTGGGGGGGTAGGTTACCACATGGGTCGAACTCGTTGCCACAGGTCTCTCCCCATGTCTCTTCTCCCTCACGCCCCTGCAATACTCTGAAACCCCCTTTCTTCATCCTGCAACTCAGACACAACCTCGGAAATTTGCTTGGATGACATCTCTTATGACAGAGAAGAGTATCTAAATGACCACGCCTTACTTTATAGGTTCATGAGAGTTTGGCCGAAGTTGTCCAACCTCCATGCTTGGATAAGCAAAAATTGGAAAGAGTATATGGAAAATGAAATCAACATATAGCTTTGTGTAAAAAGTTTTTTCACTTCGGAATTTGAATTTCTAGAAGTTAAGGAATTGGTCCTCAACACAAGGCCTTGGTTTTATCAGGGTGAATTTGGGAGAATTTATGTGCATTAAGCCTTGGTTTCCCTCCTTTGATCCACGCACTAAGATGTTCTCTTCGGTATTTCTTTGGGTAATATTATCCTATCTCCCTCTGCAATTTTGGGGAATTAAGTTTCTAGTTGCAATTGCCAATGGAATTGGCTGTTGGTGTGAATAAATGTCTTGTGCCTAGTTATTTCACTCACTAAGTAAGTAGGGGACATATTCACATGTTAAGTTTACTTAGGCTATAAGATTCCTTCTAAAAGGATGAATTGTCTTTTCTAGAACTTGTCTTATCCTAGGTTGTTAGGACTTAGTTGTCTCATGTGATATAATTAAGACACTTGTCATGATCTTGTCTAATCCTATTCACCACCTTGTCTTTATAAGTAAAGCATCATATGTACTTTGCCATATTCAGTTTGACATTCTTGCATCCTTAATGATAGCATGATATTTTTGTCATTTCTCTCTTATGGAAGTTATTTTGCCTTGCAGGGGATTCTGAGGTGTTTGAGGATTTCACCATAAACTCCTACATTAGCAAGTATCACAACATTTCAAAATAAACTATCAATTATGAAAATGCTACTTGTGTTTGTTTATGTGTGGAATTTGATTTATCCAAGGGCCTACCAGCTGAAATCTCATTGAAAGTTAGAAGTCAATGTTGGAGGCAACCAATAGATTATGAAAAGATTACCTTTAGATGCAGAAAATGTTTCTCAATAGCCCATGGAACCTCTTAGTGCAAAAAGAAGCAAGCTAATATGTGGGGTGAAGGTGTCACTTTTTAGCCCTCTTGGTGGGGTGGAGTTGAGTCCAACCATTATGTAATCACTCTTATTGAGAAGGACACTTCATCTCCTCCAAGATCTCATCAAGAAGGGAATTCCAATCCGCTCTCCCCTCCCTCATTGGTCCCGCAAGCTCCATATCATAGGTGCAAGTCAGACTGTGGCCCCAAGGTTGTTGGTGCCTCTTCAATTCTTGTTGTGATGCCTAAACCAACTACTCCAAAGAAATTAGCTCCACAGTCCCTTGGATCCTCTGTGTTTTTAGCAAGTACAAAACCTGATGGGGCAACAAGGCTGGAAAATTGCATTGAGCATAATATCTCCTCTAAGTTTGAGCAAGAATGGATAGAAGTCAAAAGGAAGAAATGCCCCCCCTCCTCCCCTTTAAGGGTTAAGCATCCAATGACTAAGATCAACAAAGTCTAGGGAGAAAATCTAGTCCATTAAGTGTTAGGTTGTTCACCCAATTGTTAGGTTTTTGTGGTTTTTTGAGGTCATGTAAGACTACTATATTCATTAGTCAAGTAGAATAGTTGATTAACACAACCTTATGTTGTTGTTGTGTGGCACACCTTGTGACAAGGACATACATTTTACAATTATTTTGCATTCGAATTCAATATATGAGAGCTACCCCCTTTGACAATGCTCACCAATTAAAAAAAAAAAAAATTGAACTTTTAAAATTAAATTATATAAAAATATTTACTTTAATATATAAAATCTAAACTTTTTATTTATTTTTTATGTATTTATTTAATAAGTTTTAAATTAAACTATATAAAATCTAAAATTTTATTAGTTTTAAAGTAAAATTTTAAAATTAATTGATGTAAATATTTTTCAATTAAAAATGTCTTATGCTTTATTTACAAATTTATTAAATTGTTTATATTTCAATATTTTATTTTTTATATAATTTATCATCTCTTTTTAACAAAATTTGAAGTTTCTAAGATTTAATTAAATTTTTAAATAAATTTTTTACTGAATAATCAATTATTAGAAAAAGAAAAGAAATTAAAGTATAATATTAATCCAAACATTAATTTCATTTTTTTTAAGGCAAATTGCTACGAGAGGGGTACCACTCTATATTAATTAAAAATGAGAATTACATCATTGACAAAAAAACATAGGGCAGTTACATCCTTGATGTGTACAATGTGATCAAACCATTAGCCAACTCTGTCATTTTGTTTAGCAGAACAACAAGTGGCTGAACAAGTGGGACATCAAATTACAGGAGTGTCCTAGCACCAATAGTGAAATAAAAAAATACGTGAAGGAAAAATTTAGGACTGCCATGTGGTCAAATCAGATTGGGCGAAAAAAAGCATACTACGTCAAAGAGTTTAACCCGACAAAGGATCATGGCGAAAAAACGTATTTAGGGGCTGCTATTAAAGGGAAAGCGAGGGTGTTAATTGCACAACTGAGGACGGGATCGCATCATCTTAGATGTGAGACCGGTAGATGGAAGTCTCCTAAGGAAACATGGGAAGAAAGAACTTGCATTTTCTGCGATAAGGGGGTGGTTGAGACGGAGCGACACTTCTTCATGGAATGCACAGCGTATGAAGACATTCGTAAACAGTATGCAAATAGTTTGTGTATGGACAATATGCAGCAGTTATTCGAGGAGGATAAGATCAATCAGGCGGCTAGTCTTCTTGTCAAAATCAATAGTAGGAGATCTGATTTAGAAAAGAGCATGAAAGAAAATTAAGTTTGTTTCTTGGTCCCATAGACTGTTTAGTCTCGTGGACGTCATTAAAATCTTTCATTCATTCATTCATTCCACCTCCATGAAAAGGCCTTGATGCTCGATGGCGTACAATACAAATGGTCGTAGGGTCTTTTGGTAGAGGCATTCATAGAAAACGTTTGCTGCACCCGCAAGAGTTTCATCCCTCCTGACTCTAGCCGCATCAATAACACCACAGATGAGTCCCTCCTTTGATAGTTTGTCGAAGTTTGAGATGGATTTCTTTGCTTCAGACTCGTATGCCTCCTTGAGAAACTGAGTCATCAGCTTTCCAATCATCTTCTTCCTAAAAGAACGCACTATGTTGGATAGGAAGATCCCTATCAGCACGTTGTCGTGAATATGCCTAGGGGCCAAGCTGTGTTTGTTGATCCCTTCCTTATCACAATTTTGACCTCTGTTGAATATTCTTTAAACAAGCGAGCCAACTGTGAATCCTCTCTTTCCGCTAGAACCGCATTCTTCACATCTTCATTTTCGCTTTGGCACGCACAACCCACTACAACCGCATGATGTGCCTTTTTTCAAGTACTTTGTTGAGATTTTATTTTCTTGTGGTATTCAGGAAATCAAAAGACTTCCATTTAAATTCCAGTCTTCCCTTCGCTTCCCACACAACTAAATAGTCTCTTAGCTTATCGTCGTACATTGTTGTTGCGGTTTGAATTGCATCTTCTGGTATTGGTAGATTGTTGAGAGGTTCATAATCATTCCATTAATCTGACCAAAATTTCACCCTTCTTTCATCCTTGGCAACCCATGTCAAATGTTCTGTTATCACTGATCTACAACTGAATATAAAGTTCCAAATTGAAGAACCTTTTTGTGGATTAGCTATGGTCACAACTACGTCTGGGGCATCGCAATCCAAGTATTCAGCCCTCAAAAGTTTACACCATTGAGCCTCTGGGTGCTTCAACATGCCCCAAGTCAGCTTGGCTCCAAGCACCCTGTTTTGGAGTTTTATGTCCTTTACATCTACCCCTCCTTGAGGTTTGGGCAATTTTATGGTCTGCCAGCTAAAGAGTGGGATGTGTTTCTTCTCATTTGATCCATCCCACAAAAATTTCTTTTGAATCCCTTTCAACATCCTAAAGATCTTGCTTGGAACATTAATGCAAGACATTATAAAGATTGGAATTGCTGCCACTACTACCATTAACATTGTCACTCTTCCCGCCAAGGTGAGCCATCTACCCTTCCAGCTATTCACCTTTGCTTTTCACTTGTTTAAAGTATCATCCCATAGTGTCGCTTTTGAGACCCCTATTAATAAGGGAATGCCTAAATATTTCGATGGCAAGGTGCCTATCCCAAACCTTGTCAGCATCGCAATTCTCCGATGGATCCTTCTCCTCATGTTAAAGAAAAAGATGTTGGATTTATCTTTATTAACCACTTGCCCCACTTGGATTCTTAAACTATCGATGGCTTTCATCATCACTTCCAACTCCACCAAAGTGGACTACCCATAAAGGATTGTGTCATTAGCAAAAAGCTAATGAGTTAAATTAGGGTGATTTCTTGCCACACCACTGCCCCGAGTGCTTCAAATTTGATATGTGTCTACTGAAGGCATCCAACATGATGATGAAGGGGAAGGGGGAGAAAGGGTACCCCTACCTCGTCCCTCTCGCTCCTTCGAAAAAACTACAAGGGACTTCATTTACCACTACCGAGAATCTTGGTGTTGAGATACAACAAAAGACCCACTACAGCCAATTGTCACTAAAACCCATTATTTTCATAACTTTTAGTAGAAACCTCCATCTTACCCTATTTCATACACTTTGTTCAAGTCTAATTTCCAAAGCATACCACTTCAATTATATTGCTTTAGTGAATGGATAACTTCATGGGATATTATGATACCATCTGTTATGCTCTGCTCAGTACAAAACCCCTTTGTTTCATTGTTATAATTCAAGGTAGTATTTTCTTAAGCCTATTTGCCATTACCTTGGCAATGATTTTGTACGTTGTGTTGCACAAGGTTATGGACTTGAAATCCGCAAAAGCTTCACATGCCTCCTTCGGAATAAGAACAATGTTTGTATTGTTCAAGTCTTTTAGAAGCTTTCTTTTTTCCCTACACTCTTCCACCAATTCGTGTAGTTCTCTACCCATGAAACTCCAACACGTTTGGAAAAAATAAGCATTAAACCCATCAGGCCCTAGGGCCTTGTCCAGGTGCATCTGAAAGAGGATCGTTTTTACTTCCTCCAGTGTGACTGCTTCCATTAGCATGTGATTGTCCTCTGCATTAACAACCTCATGTGTGTCATATACCATATCGCAACTTACATTTTCTACTTCCCCTATTTTGCGCAGAAGTGACAAAAATAAATCAACACCAACCTTTTGAATTGTTGTTTCTTTGCTGACCAAATTTCCAACATCTTTAATTTGTGAAATTCTATTCCGACTCCTCCTCAACTTGGTGGAATTATGGAAGAATTCTGTGTTTTGATCACCATCCTCAAGTCAGGTTTCTCTCGATTTTGCTTTCAAGTAGCACTCCTCCCTGGCTAGAACCTCATTGTATTATTCCATCAAAAAAATTTCCTTCTCAAATTTTGTTGCAAACATGCCATCACTTATTACTTTCTCACTGAGATTTGTTATCTCCTCTTCCGGCCTTTCGTTTTTGTAAAAATGTTTTTGAAAGAGGTCTGATTCCAAGTCTTCAATTTCTCCTTCTATTCTTGTTCAATTTCTTTTTGAAAAATAAACATTTTTTTGCCCACAATATTTATCGGTTCTTCCCACCAAACTTTCATTAAATCTACCAAGTCCACCCTTCTAAGCCACATTTGCTCAAATCTGAATTGGCCCCTAGCCGGGGTAGCATCCACATCTACCAGTAGTTTCATAAGAAAATGATCTGAAATTGAAATTGTGCGGATTGTGGCCTTTGGAAGAAAACTTACCTGCAACCATGCTTCTAAAACGAGAAATCTGTCTAATCTTTCCGCTATGTTAGTGAAGCCTTTCCTTCTATTATTCCAAGTAAAAACACCATTTGAAGTTTTTATATCAAGTATCCTATTTCGGTCAATGAATAAAAAGAAATCTCTTTGGGATTGTGATACTCTTTGGATACCTCCTACTTCTTCACTTAGATCCATTATTGCATTGAAATCACCACCAATAATTGTTTTCCCTTACCTATTACATTGCTTATTGAGTCCCATAGTGCTTTTTACTCTTCATTTTTTATTAGACCATAGACATTTATTAATTCAAAATTGAAATTTGAAGAGAGAATTTGTACCTTCAATTTCTACCAATTTGGGTTTGTGACTTCAATTTCCAGCTTTATGTTGTTGGGCTTCCACATGACTCCTAGACCTTCAAATGCGAATGTTACATCCACAAAGACGCCTTTCCACCCTTTGCAAGTTCTAATCCAAGCTTGAACTTTCGGCCCTTCAATTTTTGTTTCCTGCAATAAAATAATATCTGCATTCTGGCACTCCAACTGGCACATGTTAAGATCCTCATCTTCCCCCAAGGGAGGTGTTGAGGCTTGATCCCCTCTTTGGGCCTCTTCCTCCCTTTTCAATTTATTCGACTTCTTGGTTCTAATATGTCAATGCCATCCTCGTTCTCCTGACCCGTGGCATTAACCAGAGCTTGTTCCCATGCATCTTCCCTCGACAGTGGCATGATTTGAGTTAAAGGCATCTGCTTTATAGGCTCCTTGTTGTGGCCTTCTACTTCCCCTTCTTCCAATAGTGATTCGTTCTCTAAATCGTCTTCCCCTGATGGATTTATTGGTATGATGGCCCAATTGTTAATTGTCCTCCAAATTTTCTTCCTCACGATTCCTATATTGTTCCTTCGCTTTCTGAGGTCACTCCCTCCAAACATCCTTATATGTGGGTGGAAAGCGCTTACAGCTTTTTGAATTGTGGCCTCTTCTTATGCATTTTAGGTAGAAGAATTTAGCTATCTCAATTTCAATTCCAAGATCCAAAAAGAAAGGGAGATCAAGTAATTGATGGGTGGTGGTTTTTGTTTCGGGCTGCTGTTGTTTTCCTCTCTGCTGCTGATCCGTGGGTCCCATAGGCTGTTTGGCATCATGGACGTTATTAAAAAACTTCATTCATTCAATCATTTGACACAATTCCTACGTTCATGGCTTGAGTTTTATGTTTGCAGGGATTTCTTTTATTGTTAGTATCTTTATTCTTGTGTATATGAGTGATTCAATGTTTCTCAAATTGAATTCAATTGGTTAAACATCTACTTGACTAGTACTCATATGGGAGATTGTGAAGTCTTAACTAGACTGGACCATTTCTTGGTTTGTAAATTAGGGGGTTGAAGTTTCGTTCCCATTTCTAGAGGAACAGATATGAACTTTCATTTTTCCAATCATTGTTGTTTAAAATCCTATCTCTAGTCGTTTCATTCTCTAAGACAACCACAAATAAACCTTTTGGCATGAAATTGATGATTGGATCGATTTTCCAATTTTTCACAACCCAATCCCTGATCTCCTTCCTCGAGAACCTTTTCCCAAGGAAACAACCAATAACCACCACATTCTCAAAAATGTTTGCATCTTCTACTATTTTTGTTACATCTACAACATGTCTGCAGACCCCGATGGTATTTCTCTTCTTCCTTCTCTTGAAATGCATTATATCTTACCCTAATCTTTCTCGCTATAGTTCAGCTTTCCCTAAAACCTCTGCACTTGCAACCATAAATCTAGTTCTATTACTACATTAACTTAATTTTTAATTAGAAAGTTAATCCACAATTATCTATTAAACTTAAAATTTGAAATTCAAAACTATAATTAGATTTATTGACCTTGAATTCTATTCCATTCCTATTTCCTTCCTTAACTTGTTCTTCTAATTCCTCTTATTCTAGTGGTTTTCCTCTTTGTTTTCTTTTTATTCATTATTTTTCTTTTGATTATTTTAAAATTATTATTTATTTTAAATCTTTAAAACAATTTTTTAAGATAAATAAAAAATAATTAATTAAATATTAGTGTAGTCCTTTGTTTTCAATATTTAATTTTCAAAATATTTTTAAAATAATTTAAAATAGTCTTTAAGATATTATTTAAAATAAGTAAATTAAACAATAATAATAAATAAATTTGATTAAAGATAACTTGAAACAATATTTTTAAAAATGAAGATTTTTCTTTTCTTTTCGACACGCCCTCCGATACCACGAGGATTGTGGGGAGACTAGACCTCGTGACCTCTTGCCTCAACAAGATGCTTTAGCCAATTGAACTAGGCCCACCAGCCCAAAAATAAAGATAATTATTTTATTTTATTTTCTACTATTTTTTTCATGAAAAATAAAGCTAAAAGAAAACAATTAATTTTTCTCCACTTAAATCCTCTAATTTTTTATTTGTCAAATAATATATATATATTTATTTCAGTTAATTATTTATTTTTGAATCATGTAAATAATATTAATTATTTTAATAATTAGTTATTTAATTTTAATGATAAATTAGCATTATTTGATACTTTATCATTTTAATAATTAATTATTATTTCCATTCAATTTTTTATAATTATAAATTATAAAATTTTGAAAGTGCTAAGAAGTAAAGTGGTGACAATATACTTGAATCCAACTAAACTAGAACAAATCCTATAAAAGAAAATTAAACTTGTGGTAACATGTACATATTTTGAATCCCTGTGGTCCTAATTCAAGTCAGATTCATTGTTTCTAACAAGACATCCCTTACCTATTTTTTAAAAGAATAATACAAGAAATTATGTTTGAAAGAAATCTTATTAAGGAACATGTGAAGTTTTACCTCATATACTTGAAGAAATTTCAGTTTACATTGTTCAAGTTGTCCTTGCCATCAAAGCTCAACAACAATTAAATGAAGTTTCTCTAACAGTATGGTCTTATGGGGGGTTTAGGCATCTATTTTCATGGAGTTGGTGGTCTCATGGGAAAACATAATTATGCTACACAATTAATTGAAATCTTTTCTCAAAAATAGCAGCCCCTACTTTTTAGGACTGCAGATTTCAGCTGGTGAAATTGAGGTGGGGCTAGATATTGCCCCTACAGCTTAGGAATTTTTCCTGCCACTTGTCTATCATCTAAAATTTTAAATTCCTATCAGAAAATAAAAATGGGAGAATTTTTATTTATTTATTAATTTTTATCAAAGCACTGCAGTTCATTCTTTAAATTTTGGAGTTTAAAATTTTAAGCTGAATTGCACTATTAAAATCACGAGACAGCCAGCTTTAAAATATTCCTAAAAAATCTCAGGAGCATCCACTGCAATTTTTTAGGAAGCCCCCCTCCATGGGACCTTACCCTAACAAAATCAGAAGAGTGAAACGATAAGCATCTCAATGTTTTCTTTCAAGCCAAATTGAAATCATATTAATTTTATTATACCATTTCCTGAAACCTGTAATCTCGCTTTGCCTTGTTTTCTGTACTAAATGTCTAAATACAACGAACATAAATCTCGATTCTCTACACTATGGGGTCAATGCAAGTTTCTGGCATGGACGGTGGGGAGGCACCAACCACTGTCTCGTCCCCAGCATTGGAAGTTTCATTTTGCTCCATTGATTTGTCTTGAACAACTTCAGCTACAAAGATGCTCCCCGACTCACACCACCCTGCAATTACATCCAAATTTGAACACTGCAATAACAACCAAACCATGTCAAACATCATTGAAAGCTTATGCCATTACTTCTCATCTCTCAAATAGATTTTTTGGCAATTAAAATTTATTGAGATCAACAGTCTTAATGCACGAAAGTCAGAATCAAAGTATTATAACATACTTTATTGAAGCCCAACCAACTCGAGTCGCCACGAAAGGAAAAGTTGCGTTGAGACTTTCCTCTCCATCTCCCACAAACAACCTGAATATAAAGCATGTCCCATCAATATTTCATATTCTAAAACATTCGATCTCAAATGATTAATGCTAAACAAAAAAATGTTTGTGAGACACACAAGTCGTAACTTTAATAGTATGCTTTTTAATCAATTTTATAAAATGAAGCTTAATATCCAATGGTTGTTTTAAGCTAAATAACTGGTATGATAGACCTCTCAAATAATATTCAAATCAAACTCAACCATTGTGATGAGCCTTGCTAGCTCACTACTCAAACCCCTGTCTTTTTTTTCAGTCTATTTGTGTTTTTTAGTTTTTTAAAGAAATTTTGTAGACAGGATAGAAGGTGCGCATCATATAAAAGCTCACAGAATGAAAACTTGAGCAAATCTAATCAAACTGAAATTGTAGAAGGTATTTAATAAGCTCAACAATGCATTTAGAACATATAAACATACCCGAAAGCCTCCAGTTTATTTAATTAAAAAACGAAGCCAGTTTGCCAGTCTATACATGAAAATCTGACAATATTCAAAATAGGATGAAACAAAGTCTGAATCCAGCTGTGAAACTTGAACAATAGAAGAGGGAATGCCAAGTGCTGAAGATAGTGAAGAGAAACCCTCAAGAAGATAGGCGTTTCTCCAACCAGCAAGTGCGCCCTAGCTCAAACAGCCACGCCTTTCAAGCAAAAAAACCAGAAACACATCTTAGAAGGTGCGCCCAAGTAGCTATGATGCCTGCCATGAAGAAGGAAGAACGCCATCCATTCAAACCCTCTGTTTCTGATGAAGAACACTTACAAAAATCTGTTATAGCACTGCAGAACTTCTGAATGAAGCTCTCTCAATTTGCACCAATTCAGCTGATCTCTCACAGCCTCACAAGTGCTCACACTGAAGCGATTTCGTTCTCCAATGGTGGATTGCTGCAAACCTGATCACAGGATGAAAGCAAAGGGAAAACCTCCAAGGCAAAGTTGAAATATTCAAATAGATGAGTTTCTCATTGCCTAAAACCCTTATATAGAAAAAGGTATGCATTTTCAAGAAGAGGCTGTATTTTAGGTCATTTAAATATTTTGAAATAACCTCAAGTCCCTTTCCATAGTTTTGACTTTAATTTTTGGCCCCCTCCTTAAGTGATTAAATGATATAATTTAAAATCACTCACTTTAGACTTATTTAAGTGATATAAAAATAATAAAGTCAAATTGACTTTATAAAAATGTTAAGTTAAATAATAACTTAAATCACTTAAGTAAGCCTAACTTCCCCAAAACTCAGCAGAATTCAGTGCCGTCAGAAGCAGACAACTCCTGTACTGCCAAGGTCTGCAATGAGCCAATCCCGGAACACGAAAAATGAGAACGACCAAAGTCTCCAGAAGATACCACTGACCCTCTAACCAATCCAGTTAGCCCACAAGGGTCCAAGAAATAGGCTAACACTCTGCAAACAAGATCACGCTGAAAAGGGGGACATTACAACCATGCAACTCTTCAAACACAGTATGTTAATCCAGTGTGTACAAAATGGATGGATCTCTGACTGGTTCTCTCATCTTTGGAATGAACGTCTAGGTAGCTGGAGATCTCAAGGTGTCTGGTTACACAAAATTAGGTGGATCTACATCTATGTGTTCATAAAATTCTAACCACTTCCTTAAAAATTATAATTTAAACATAGGTGCATTGATAAAGTTTTCATGAACTGATCCAATTGGAGGTTGACAGCAAAATTACCAAGTTGAGTAAAACAGAAGAGCCCATTCCAAAGAGCTTTCACTTGCCTAACATTATGTTAGATTTGCCAATACACTTGAGAACCAGCATACCTGGTTTCACGTTGATCCACCTCACATGCTTGTTGTGGAAATATCTCCACTTTTTGTTGGGAATCTTCGATTGGACCCTTGGCCATTCATCACTTCTCATCCAAGTTCCATCGTGCAGATATGATTTCAAAACCTCATAATCTGCAAGCTTGTTTCTATTGCTACTAGTTAGATGGAAACCAAAAAATCCAAAGGATTCTAGTGTGATTTTCTGACTATCTGAATTCTACTTACAACAATGTTGGCTCACATTAACTTTCTCCATATATCCTTTGAGATGATATTTACTCTAGATCAGTAATCAACAAATGATGTTGATCAATGCCATTTGCACCATATTGTCACATCCCTGCAGTCAACGTCTAGAAACCGAGGAGGGGTCACTAGCAATGTCATTAAGAGGCATGGCGTCCATCTGTAGGAAGGAATGCAAGCCCCCAAAATAATTAATTTTGAGTGATCCGTGTTTGGTGGGGCATGTTGAGTAGAGGCATGGTCGTCCATCAAAGCACACAGGATAGTAGACTCATCACGAAAAGGGATCGTGCCAGTATGGGCACCACGTGAAGGTATGAAATTCCACAACCTTTGCCAGAATTCCTCCAGCCTGTGCTATAATGAGAGCTTCCAGACAGGTTATGGACTGTCATCAAAGCATAAAGGGATAGACAAATTTCAGGAGGCACACTAGAAGGGGAAAAGAAAAACACAGACAATCGTGTGGAAAGGGGGAACAGAAGAATGTGAATGGAAGGAAGGCCCCTGTCTGGTTTTCAGATGGCATAAAAGGAGGCAAGACAGAGATGGAAAAGAATGCAGTTTTGCAATATGAAGGAGCGGAGATTTTGGTGGTTCCTTGAGAGATTTTGTGGCATGTTTGGGTGCCTGGCATTGGGTATGGATGCCCTTCAAAGTTTGAGAAGATCATCAGTCACAAAGAAGCATGGAGAGGGCACAAGTTATGGATGAAATCCATCAAAGAATCATGGCCTCATGGAATGCAAAAATTGCAGGATACTCACGAAATGGATGGGTTGAAAAGGCTTTAAGAAACTTTGAAGCAAATGCAATTGGTAGGTGTAAAGCCAAATTCCACAACTGTTTCCCACATCCTCCCTGCATATGCTAAAATAGGAGCTTTGGAAGAGGGAATAGAAGTCCATCAAAGCTTAAAGGAAGAAGAAATTTTGTCAAACGCATTAGAGAAGGGAATTTGATATTAAATGCAGGGGGGTTGAGTCCTGTGGCTTTGAATGTAGAACTGAAGATCATCTATGTAGAGGATTACTGAAGATCTAGACCAACATTGTCAGGAGGAGGCAGACATGAATACTGGATAACCGCAGCATCCTATCTCCTGATTAGATTCACACAGTTATCTTGTCCAATTTGTGCCAATATCTTAAATCACTATAACAAGAAGCAGGTATGGGTGAGTACACTACAATCCAATTTTTCATGCTACAGTCACCCGTATTATATATCTATAGAAAATCTTTTCATAATTTGGTTTTATGTGGGTTTGCAAACTAGTACATTAAATTTATATCAGTAGCTTTCGAATTTTTGCACAAAGGAATAGGTAATTGATAATGGTGGATCATAAAGTAAGATTTGAATGACTGATTTTAAGTTCTTAACTGTGGACCATGGAATATTGAAATCTCCATAAAGAGTATAACTATAAATCATTGTTCCTGGCCATAGATTGCATTACTTCATGCTTCAAACATATGAAGCTATCTTAAATTATAGTGTGGCATAAAAAAAAGGATGAGTATCCTATTCATCGATTAATATCCTTCTTTTAGAGTTGATTATATTTACAAGTAAAATGATCCATGTTCAATTCCTAGTTCCTTGCAATGATGTAATCTTCACCAAATAAAGCTTAAACCTTCATTTTGAAAAAATAGTTTAAGATAAAAATCTCACTGCATTAGAAAAGACCCTATTACTCTTTGGGTGTAGATTTAGATTCATAAGTCAAATGTTCTTAGGTTAACTTCAAAAACCTCTACAGAACACTTGTATAATCCAGTTTTGATTGTGTTGTTGGCCACATGGTGGGCACCTACTGGTATTGGTGGTTATTAGGATGCCCTCATCATGAAAGAAATACCCTCAACCGCTTCAAATAAGTGCTACTGTGATCCATATGACCTGTTGGCATAATGGAAAGCTGTATACTACTGTTTTTGTGTAATGTCCCTTCCTTAGGCAACTCAGACTATTGCGGAGGTTGACCTACTATTAGGGTTCCCGTAGGTCAGCAGAATAGTTAGGGGGACCCAACCGAGGGATGCGGAGCTTAACTAGGGGCTTTACGAGCCTTTCCATTTGGAGTTCAGTTGATGAATCCAGGGATAAATTGAAAGTATTAAAGTTTGTTTTAATGGAATAGTAAAAGTGAATAGTAATAGAGAATTACAAAGTGAATAGTGAAAAGTGCCCCCATCCTAGTGAAACAAAGTTGTTTTTAAAAAGTGGCCCTTTCTTTTAATGAGAAAAAAACCCTTAAGGAGCAATATTTCATTATCTTTTATAAAAAAAGCTCATGGGAGGTTATAAAGTGAATGTTGGGCTTCTATTTTGGCATTCTATTGTCATTTTTAATATTAGCATTTGCAGGTGGAGCTCTGAAGAAGGGTTTTAGCAGTGTTTCAGCCTTTTGGGAACGAAAACTCTCAAAGGCTATCGTGAATTGGACAAGAACCCAGTTCACCTTTGAGGAGGGCCTACCTTGGGTCTTCGTTTGGGCTTCATTGGAGGAGTTTCAAATAGTTATTTTTCAGATCTGAGTTTGCAGCAGTGTTATATCATACTTCTTCAGATCAGAGGCAACCATTGATAGATCGAACCTCTCCTAGGCCAATACTATCACATCTTTGCATCCTACTTGCTGGCAGCAGGCAGCTAGGGTTTTGGAGGTCAGATTTGTCAATTTGGAGAGCAGATTTATGGATTTTGGTGACTAATTTTGCTAGCCATTCCATCCTCAAGGGCAGTCGTACCATCTATGTTGCTGCTAGGGTTTGGACAAAATATTGGAGGAGCAGATCTGATTTGTAATCTTGTATTTCACTAGAATTTCATCAATAAAATTCAATTGCAAGTTAGCATTGGACTCCGGGTATGACTAGTTGATGAATGGTGTTCCTAAATTTTTGATTTTACAATTTTATGTATTGCTGTTTGAAATCAAAAAAATTAGAAGTTTATTTCAGTTTAATTCCTTTGTATCTCAAAAGAAAATTGCATTCATATTTGGTAAAACTCAAAAGTCACAAAAAATCATAAAAAACGCAAAAACAAACAAAACAAAAAATCTCTTATTCGCTGGTCAAAGACTTCTTGAAAAGACAAACTCAAAAAAATCAAGGCCGATTTGGGTTAGGGATCTTTCAGTGGTATCAGGGCATGGATTCTGCCAACCTGTTGGGTGAATTCAAGTTGTGTATAATACAATGGATTAGTTCCCAGTTTGGACAGCAAGATAGGTCATCATAGCAGGGTTGTTTAGCAATAAACAAGCATGGAAAGAATTTGAACAAACACAACACAAGATTATTCGTAAATTGCAGCATGTTGAGGATTCCCTTTCGAGGAAAATTAGACACACTACCAGTTCATATCCATCTACAAGAGCAGCTAAGAGTTCTCATGCTTCACCAACAAATAAAACAATTATGGTCAGCTATGACAAGTATCGCTCTCTTCCTCAAAAGATACAAGATGTGCTTTCTTTCACACAATTCTTGGGTATCCCAGATGAGGATGAGGATGATTCAAAGTTTTCAAGTCCATATCAACAGCAAAAGAAGAAAGAAATATCAAAAGATAGTAAAGAAGCCACTGGTAAAGGTGAACAGTTTAATGTGCAAGACCAAGGAAATGAAGAAATACTTGTTTGTAGTTTGCTGCCTATAAGTGATTACAATGAATGTGAAAATCAGTCATCATGTGGGAGTCCTAAAGAAAAAATAACTTTGGATCAAAGGGAGATACACAGCACACCATTGAGTCATCATGTTGATAACAAAGTGGAAGGGTTTACAATCACGGGTCATCCCATTAGAGGTGTTGAAAACATGACACCAAGGTTTGACACCTATTCTGATTTTTACAACAGCAGTTCTAGTCATGTAGTAGCATGCATTTCACATAAAGGTAATGATGTTGTTGAGTCCTCCTATGATGATACTCGAGTTGAGAGTGCTACACATGAGGTATATATTGTGGATTCAAACCATGAAAGTCCTGATTTTATTCACCACACTATGGAAGATGTTATAAGGACACAAGCGTTGTGTGATGGGTGGTCACTAAGAGCTAAGAAGGCCAAAAAGCTTGCTGCCCAAGCAAGACAGCACTTGCATGCATAGAAGCATAAATCGCCAAAAAATCGGAAAAATCGCGATTTTGAAAAAATCTGCAGGGTTGCCGATTTTTTCCCTGAAAAAATCCCGATTTTTTGGGCAGTCAACGCTGTCAAAAAATCGTTGAAAATCGGCTAAAAATCGGGTTTTTTCGACCAAAAATCGGCAAAAAAACGTGAAAAAATCGCGTTTGAAAAAAAACCCTAAAAAAGACGCGTTTTTGCTTTTATATATCGCGTTTTCTCCTTTTTAAAGTGTGAGTCGAGGGTTTCTGATGTGTGCGAAAACACCTGAAGGCGGCTGAAGGTTTTTCGAGTTTGAATCTACTCAAAAGAGGGCATTTTTTACTGACGCGAATTTCTGGAGCAGTCTTCTTCTATTCGCGTTTTTCTGGGCGCGTTTTGGTTCTTTCTCAACATAAAGTCGTCTCAGACCAAAGGCAAATTTTAGTGCGGGAATCAATTTTGCCTCAGGAAGTAGTGGATTGCTCGACTCAACAGGGGCGGGAGAGGTGTGGTATTTTTACCTTCTTTTCTTTCTTGAAAGACCTCAACATTGAGTTTCAGAAAGTTTTTTTTTGTTTAGATCTTGTAAAATATACTCTTTTTAAGTTTGATAGATTTTGAAAAGTAATCTCAAATGTTTATATGTAAATTTATAATGATGATTTAATACAGAAATATTATTCAATACATATATTTTATATAAAACAAATATAACTGATTTTTGAGTTGCTTTTCCTTAGATGTTATGTTCGCTGTAGATTGTAGATCAACAAAAAGGGTAATAATAGACTATTCTATCTTATCTATGGATTATATACTTTCAACATAATCGATTAAAATCTTACAAATTTATATTATATATTATTATCAATAGAATAAATTTTTAGCAGCTACAATAGCTCTGATGATAAGTTTACAGTTATCTGTTAGACAGTCCAGAAAAACTTATGATTATTTTATGAACATACTTCAAAACGCCGAAACCTATGGTAAGCTACGCTCTTACTCAGTCCCTTAGGAATAAAACCAATCTTCTTTCTCTTTTTTTGAAAACAAGATGGAGAGAAACTTGTAAGCATTTGATGTTTACCGATATTCGTTTTGTATGTATATTTATAATATCAAATAAAATCACATGGAATTAACTTATTTTCCTTGTTTATATTGTATCTATTGGCTTAATTGTCAATGACATCAAAATGTTCAGGCATGTATTTTACTATTATTTTGAGAATAAAACAAACTTAAAGAAATTGTAATATTTATCATATTGAATCAACCTGTGTATTGGTATGCTTTGTTTATAGATAATTTTAAGAATATTTTGACATGATTTTTTTGGCAGTCAATTGAGTCAACGCTGTCAAAAATTTAGTTATAGATAATTTGAAGAATATTTAGAAGGTGAGCTAGCATTACTCTAGTTATAGATGTTTTGGTATGATATTTTTGGCAGTCAATTGAGTCAACGCTGTCAAAAATTTAGTTATAGATAATTTTAAGAATATTTAGAAGGTGAGCTAGCATTACTCTAGTTATCTTCTTGTATGCTTTGTTTAACATGCACAATTTCAATTTTGTAATAAATTCTTAACTGCATCATTTAACATGTACAATTTCAATTTAGAGTTGATTGGGATATTAGTTTAAACTTCTAACTTATCAATATTATAAATAGAGGTCAAAATTTATACATTAGGTGCATTGGTTTTCATTTTTCTGTCTTCTCTCCTAACTGTCCACAAAGTAGACTGAATAAAAAATGTTTATTGCAGATTTGATCATAATGCCACGTCAAAAAGACTTTGCATGGTCACATTGTACTTCAGTCAGGGGTACAACGAAGGTTAAATGCAACTGGTGTAAAACTGATATCAATGGGGGCATTTATCGTTTCAAATGGCACTTGGCAAAAGAGCCAGGGAATAACAGCAATCCTTGTCCTGGATGCCCTGCAGATGTCACACACCAGGCACTACTGGCTCTTCATGCGATTCCTGAGAACAAGGCAAAAAAGGCAAGAACCGGGGTTGAAATAGGTTCTAATTCTACAAATAGTAGAGGGAATCAAGGTCAGGATGATGATGCAAATGAGTTTTTGAGGGAATCAGGGTCAACACCTCCTTCTACAGCGCGTGGCCCAAACACAGGTGGAGGAAACATTAATGCTTTCTTTGCACCTCGTACTACACCAGGAGCACAAACCACTTTGGAGAGTACAGGATGGAGGAAGAATGTCCATGAACAAGCAAGGAAGGCGATTGGAAACTTTTGGTACTACTCTAGCTTTCCATTTCATGTTGCTAGATCGCCATATTGGCAAGGTATGGTGGATGCTATTGCAGGTGCGGGTCCTGGGTTCAAAGCCCCATCTTACGAGAGCTTGAGGGTTGGTATGCTCAATGATGCAGTACGAGATGTTAAAGATGTTGTTACAGAGCATAAAATAGAGTGGGAAAAGACTGGTTGCACCATAATGTCAGATGGATGGACAGATAGAAGGAATCGAACCCTCATCAACTTCCTTGTCTCTTGTGAGATTGGCACTATATTTTTGAAATCCCTGGATGCATCCGATACTATCAAATCTGCAGCTGCATTGTTTCAGATGTATGATCTTGTGGTAATAGAAGTTGGGCCACAAAATGTGGTTCAATTTATTACAGACAATGCTGCAGCTTGTGTAGCCGCTGGTAGACTCTTGACAGACAAATACCCGTCTATATTTTTTACCCCATGCGCAGCACATTGCCTTGATCTAACCCTTGAGGACATTGGAAAACTTGAATGGGTTAAGGAGGTATTGCAAAAGGCCCGCAAGGTTACAAAATTCATTTATAATCACACGAGGGTTTTGTGCATGATGCGTACTTTCACAGAAGGCAAGGAGCTAGTTCGCCCAGGGGTGACAAGATTTGCAACACAATTCCTTGCACTACAGACTCTATGCCAACAAAAAATGAATTTGAAACGAATGTTTGTTTCAAATGAGTGGGAGTCGTCTGCCTTCGCAAATCTAGTAGAAGGCATAGCAGTGGCAGGCTATATGTACTCTTCTAGTTTTTGGGATGCAGCTGAACGAGTTGTAGAGTTTTCAGAGCCTCTAGTAGAAGTCTTAAGACTAGTGGATGGGGATAAATCCCCCATGGGTTATTTGTATGAGGCCATGGATAGGGCCAAGGAGGTGATGAGGGGTAGGATGCAAAATGACAGGGACACTTATATGCCATTATGGGACATAATTGATAGAAGATGGGATCAGCAGATGCATTCTCCTCTCCATGCTGCAGGATATTATCTTAATCCAAGTTTGTTCCATGACTCTTCATTTAGAAATGATGATGGTGAGGTAACACAGGGCTTGTTCATGTGCATGGAAAAAATGCTTTCTAGAGAACAATTAAAGGGAGCTATGGGAGAGTTAGCAACGTACAAGCAAGCAAGGGGTTTTCTCTCATCTATAGCCGCCATCGAAGGCAGAAATACCTTGCTACCAGGTAGATTCTATAAACCTATGATAGTCTCTATTTTGTGGACACGATGATTATTTTAAGATATTCTTACATGATATCATCTCCATGTAATGTGTTTTTGCAGCACAATGGTGGGATTATTTTGGTCATGAAACCAAAAACCTTAGATGGATGGCGAGACGCATTTTGAGCCAGCCATGTAGTTCATCTGCTTGTGAGCGTAATTGGAGTGTTTTTGAACACATACACTCCAAGAAACGCAACCGGCTAACACAACAACGAATGAGCGACTTGGTGTTTGTTCACCACAACCTCCGCTTGAAGATGAAGAAAGCTCAAGGTTAGACTTTCAATATACTTGTAGTTAGTTGAAATTGTATTCATTATCTTTTTCACTTGTAAGGCCAAGACTAATTCCTTCATGGGCTGCAACAGGTACTGTTGAGGATGATGACCCAATTGACCTTGATGAGATTGATCCAGATAATGAATGGATTGCTGCTGACGAAGATTCAGATTCTATTGCACCTCAGGATTTCGATATACTAGAGGAGGCTGGACTGCCTGGTCAAATATATGAGGATTTGGTTAGAAGCACTGCAGTAGGAGCTTCATCATCAAGGCCTGCTACCCTCTAGCGTTGTTGTCATTGGCTACATTTTTTTTTTGTCACTTTGTACTTAGATTAGAGGTTGATTTTGTACAAAGTTACACACTATTGTAATTGACATTTTGTCATATGTCAACATCTACTTTTATTTATGAGAACTGAGGAGTATATTTTGTGCAATGCAATGTAATCAGCGATATGAATATATACAAAAAATATCTATTTTCTATTTAAAATCTCTGTTTTATTTGCTCTCTATATCTCTATGCTATGGAAATGACCTTGAGTTTTTAGAAAACATAGGTTTTGTCTATTTTTCTACATTCCTTTACATTTTTTTTCAAATCCGATTTTTTCCCAATTTTTTCCCGATTTTTTCACGATTTTTCAAAAAATCCTGATTTTTTGGTTTGCCGATTTTTTCCCCAAACGATTTATGCTGCTATGCTTGCATGAGGTCAAGGAAAGATGCAATCAGCTTGATAATGCAAGAAGACAAAGAGAATCATACATTAGGTCCTTATTTCTTCCAAGGGAAGAATGTGTGGATGATGGGCATACAAGTGAAGAGCTTCTTGAGCTAAGCCCACAAGAAGAGCATGCTGAGTTGTGTGATGAAGAGGGGAGGTATGATGCAGGAGATTCAGTTTGGTCTAGTTTGCATTACGAAGTTTATGACTTCCCTCTTTTAGAGAGCCCCTTGAAGGATCAAAACAATGATGATAATACATACACACTTGTTGGGCCAGCCACAAGTGATATGTCCACGTATGTGCAATGGAATATATTTGAATTCATTTCAGTTATTCATGCATCTTCTACAATGAATGAACAATTATTAAGATCTTATGAAGGATTTTGTTTTAAAAAGTTGAACAAAGAGACTAAGAGGTTGCTTACTAAAGGATCTTGCATTTTGATAATGTTTGGTTTGTCCAAGACTTCAACAAAATGGAGTTGGAGTTTATGGCTGATGGTAAGAAAATTGTGCTTAAAGCTCTTTCAAATGGTGGGCCTATAGAAATTTCAGCACATAGATTGGAGTCTTCCTTCACTCATAATGGTAACAGCAGCCTAATGACTCCTATTGATGAAGAAATAAGCCACCTAAGATCTGATTCTTTGTACCATAACATGGGTGATGTGGGAAAGACCCCAAACATGTGCAATAAGTGGAGTCAAAGAGCATCAAAGGCTAAGGCACTTGCTGCCCAAGCACAACAACAATTGCAAGAAATCAAAGATCGCTGCAAATACAGCGAACAAACAGGACAGTAGAGGAAAAGTTACTTTAGATCCATGTTTCTTACAAGGAAGGAATGTATACAGGTTGAACAAGCAAAGGAAGATCTCATAGGAATAAAACAAAGACTGAAATCAGTCTTAATCTTCAATTTGGGAACAGTAGTGATATACTCCACTTTTCTAATAACATTGCCACTAATAGTTATGAAGAAATTAGTGGTACCATTCCTACTATTGATGGACTACAAGAGGCAAGTATGGTAAATGACAATTTTGATGATGTCTCTTGTTTGAAGACTGAGTTTATGCAATTTGATACACCTGATGTTGCACATGGCACTATTGCTACTCTTTTCGATGTTCCTAGATATCACTCTTTCGTATGGGAAGGAATTATCAAGGAACGAGTGTTATGCATGGTAGATAGTGGTGCTACTCATAGTTTCATCAATGAGGGCTTTGTAGCCAATATGGGACAAGAAGCTGAAGAGTTTGAAGGATTCCAAGTCATGCTAGCGGATGGTTTCAAAACGAGTTGCACAAGGAGGATACCACGATTATCCATTGCATTGGATAATTATTCTTTCACAGATGACTACTTTGTTGTAGGTATTGGTGGAGAGTCAGATGTGGTACTTGGTGTGCAAAGGTTGAAGTCTCTTGGAAGGTTTGTCCAAGACTTCAACAAGATGGTGTTAGAGTTTACTCATATAGGTAAACACATTGTGCTTAAGGCACTTGAATATGAAACTAAAAATGGGACAGCGAAGAGCATGTTAGTTTGCTCTAACTTTGATGACTCCAAAGGCATGGATACAAGGAAACAATTCAATCCTAATTCTCTGATTTATAACAGCAGTGATTCATCCTCCCTTTTTCATGATTTTGGTGCTTCTAATCATAGGGAAATGAGTCATGATAATTCTATTATGGTGGGTACACATGATGCATGTTTTGGTCATGATAAGTCACATGATATATCTCATGTTAGGACTGGGTTTAGACACTTTGGAGCAGCGGATATGACTCAGTCCCAAATGCTGAATGATGATTGGCTAGAGAGGGCAAGGCAAGCCAAGTCGACGGCTCATCAAGCCAAGCTTCATCTTCAACAGGATTTTGATTCACACAACTCCACGAATGATGAGAAGCAAGAGCTATTTAACATCCAAAATTCTGAGTTTTAAGTTGATGTTGACAATTTCATTAAGGTGTATTGTGATTTTATGGGTGATATGTTGATGTTCAATGGATCAACCACTCCTAGTTTGACTTTGGGTATTAATGGAGACAACTACAATACAACTATGGATTTGTCACCTATTTCATATGCTTATGCAGCTATTTATTGGTTGGGTTGTGACATAATTTTCATGGATTCATGGTCAACACGTGGCTGTCCTACATGGTTATACATTGTATATTCAGATTTATTTGGGTCTACATCAATTTTTGGGTTGGATTGGAGTGCGTGGAGACATGATCACTTGATAGGTAAGGTGTATGAGATGGGTTTCTTTTTTATGCATAGGTATATAGACATCATTGACCTCACTTTAGTTGTTGGTTTGATTTATAATAGCAGCCTTGAGGTGGGAAATTTGACAGCTCATGAGAGGAGTTTTCAGTATGTCACACACCTTGGGACAGCAGGCTATGATAGCATCTATGAAGGAAAACATGGAAGGTACAAATTTAAGGTGGGTCTCATGTTGGTGATCAGCCATCTCCCATCTTTACATGGTTTCATTCATCTTGTTCTTATGCAAGAATATGTGATAAGAATTGAAGAAGCACATTGCATGCAAGGTTTGACATTGTTCCTTTGTTTCATAACAATATCATTCCTTGATCACACTTGGAGAGTATATTTGGTAAATGAAGAAGACATCATGGAGCATGTAGAGGACAATAGTACTTCATATTCAAACCTTTGGGTTTTGAGTTACAACACAAGGATAGAGGGCTGCTCTACAATTTTGAGCATGGAATTTTCAAACATAGTTCATTGGGTTAGAGTTCTCACAATGGTGATAGATGGTTGTTTCATCCTATTGATCACAAAGACTTTAGTTTGGTCCTTTAGGATAGTAGCTGATTGGGGAATTTGGAAAGATTGGGATCATTCTTTCTTTGTTAGAGGTTGGCATAATGATGAGCTCCCATCATCCTTTGACATTAGAGGTACCTATGGTTTCTGCCGGAGTGAGGTTCTTAGTTGGATAGATGATGTTCTCATTTATAATAGCAGCACATGGCAGATTGACTTGATTGATTATGCACGTAGGATGATTTAGGATTCTGGCATTCATATGATTGGTGCATTGTTTCTTATGGATCATAATGAGTTGCTTCATAACTACAGGCATAGTGATGTTGATATCAGAGTAGCACAAAAGATTGACAAAGCAACATTCTTGAGGTGGATATGGGATCTCGATATTTGGTTTCGGCATGCAGGTGCAGATTGTTTGAGGGCAAACAATCTTTTGGAAGGGAGGACTGTAATGTCCCTTCCTTAGAGAGCTAAAACTATAGCAGAGGTTGGCCTACTATTAGGGTTCCGGTAGGTCAGCAGAATAGTTAGGGGGACCCAACCGAGGGGTGCGGAGCTTAGCTAGGGGTTTTACGAGCCTTTTTGTTTGGAGTTTAGTTGATGAATTTAGGGATAAATTGAAAATATTAAAGTTTGCTTTAATGGAATAGTAAAAGTGAACAGTAATAGAGAATTATAAAGTGAATAGTGAAAAGTGCCCCCATCTTAGTGAAACAAAATTGTTTTTAAAAAGTGGCCCTTTTCTTTTGATGAGGAAAAGACCCTTGAGGAGGAATATTTTATAATCTTTTATAAATAAAACTCATGGGAGGTTATAAAGTGAATTTTGGGCTTCTATTTTGGCATTCTATTGTCATTTTTCATATCAACATTTGCAGGTGGAGCTCTAGAGAAGGGTTTCAGCAGTGTTTCAGCCTTCTGGGAACGAAAACTCTCAAAGGCTATCGTGAATTGGATGAGAACCTAGTTCACCTTTGAGGAGGGCCTACCTTGGGTCTTCGTTTGGGCTTCATTGAAGGAGTTTCAGGTAGTTATTTTTTAAATTTGAGTTTGCAGCAGTGTTATATCATCATACTTCTTCAAATCAGAGACAACCATTGATAGATCAAACCTCTCCCAGGGCAATACTATCACATATTTGCATCCTACTTGCTGGCAGCAGGCAACTAGGGTTTTGGAGGTCAGATTTATCAATTTGGAGAGCAGATTTATGGATTTTGATGACTAATTTTACTAGCTGTTCCATCCTCAAGGGCAGTCGTACCATCTATGTTGCTGCTAGGGTTTGGAAAAAATATTGGAGGAGCAAATCTGATTTGTAATCCTATATTTCACTGGAATTTCATCAATAAAATTCAATTGCAAGTTAGCATTGGACTCCAAGTATGACTAGTTGATGAATGGTGTTCCTAAACTTTTAATTTTACAATTTTATGCATTGCTGTTCGAAATTAGAAAAATTAGAAGTTTATTTCAATTTAATTCCTTTGTATCTCAAGAGCAAATTGCATTCATATTTGGTAAAACTCAAAAGTCACACAAAAAATCAGAAAAACCACAAAAACAAACAAATCAAAACCTCTCCTATTCGCTGGTCAAAGACTTCTTGAAAAGACAAACTCAGAAAAATCAGGGCCGATTTAGGTTAGGGATCTTTCATTTTGGAAGGAAATCATGAATACGAGGCAAACCTAAATGCAAAAATAAAATAAAAAATAAAAATGGGAAACATAGGCAAGGCACATGAGCTGTTTGACAAATGTCTAATACTAACAAGGCTTCAAGAAAGGCTATATCATAAAAGAAAAATAATAAAGCCATTATGGTGTAGGCTCACCACTGGAGGATATTATGTGGTTTTAGTTTCTATAAGAATCGACAGGCTATTTTGTAATGACATTTTTACAATCAAAGTATGAGTGTCAAAACCCAATAATGATCTTTAAGGATGTGTGGTTTTGGTTACTCTCTTTTCAAGCAATGTTACTATGAGTGGATACTTATACCTATACTAAGTTATAGGAAAATGAATTTGTGCAATGGTAATGGAAATTGTGTATTGTCATGCCAAAACACCTGTTGAGTATATGGTATTGCATAGGTTAGAATTGTTAGAAGCCTAGGTTAATAGTGAGATTCTAAATGAAGTCTTCTTTAGCTAACTTGAGTGTGACATAAGTACTATTCGTGGCTAAGGCAAAGATATACCTATGTTGTAAAACCTATGAGGTCACATGTACTTCCTTCGTGAACTATTGATGTCGGTGATTGAACCATATCATAATGGTCAATATGTCATTGCAAAAAAACAAAGTTTCTAGATCATAAGTAATGACCCTAGTCTTTGGGCCAATAAAATGATCCTATAAGATATTTTGGGATGCCCACGTTGAATTATGAATAACAAAGGTGTTGAGGTCTAATGGGAAATTTCGATGTCCTTGGATTGAAGTGTCATGGTATAGGTTTGCTAACCTAGGAAACTATGTGTATGTCCTAATCCTAAATTGAGTCAAGAATGCCAAGCAACCTTGTACCTACGTATGTTTGGATCTCAAAGCTTGGAGAGATATCATTGATAATAGTATTCTTGGCAAAACCTAGCTAACCCTTATTCTCTAGCATGAGACAAACTTAATTTGTATAGAACCTTGGTGGGTTTACAAAGCAGAATTAATATTAGTTTTCTATCGCTTAATTAACTCCCTTGAGTGGAAAATCGTATTACCCTTATTTATTAATTGGATGATGGGTTTTCTATGTAGGAATACCTTGTGAAGAGAACAATGTGTGACTTCGATCCTGTTTGAAAGTGCGTACATAGATAGTCCTTCGATGAAGGGTGCCCCTATGACCTCAAGTCCATAGGGGGAGAGTTTAGGGGGATAACTCCAAGGTTGGGGTTGTTCCTAAACTTCTTTGACCTTCCCTCTTTAGTAGGCTTCAGTTTGAGGCTGAAATGAGTATTAGATGGTTATGAATGAGTTAAGGAAACTTGATAACTTGTATTTAATACATAGTGTGCTTCTGAATAGTAAGCCAAATGAAGTGAATGGATTTGATAACTTTATAGTTGGTATTTTTTTATGTGTACATATTGAGTAGAGGCCATCTTATGCTGGTTCAAGGTGGTTCTCATGTGTTTGTGAAATTCAACTCTAGACCTATTGGACTATGTATAGGCTCCTGCATAAGTTAATTGTGATATACTTATCTAGGTCAACTTGACAAGTATTGTGAATCCTGTTATGTATAACCCCCACAAGTGTGAACCTCCAAGGTGTTTGAGTAGTGACAGGCAGTCATTGGACCCTGCCAATGATTGATGCTTGGGCTACTACAAGGGATTAGCAAACATTCACTTGGTTCATGGAGGTATGGTTACCAAGGGCTACATTGGTTATGATATGAGAATAGTTGCACAATTAGTTAACCTATCATGCAAGTAATGGTACGCAAAGCCAACCATTGTATCAAGAGGGTTAGCAGGCAATCAAAAAGTAAAGTAACCTAAGTTCCTATATTTTTTACTCAGATGGTAGAAGCACAGGGTTATAAAACCATTTGCATTGCAACTGAGGTTTTCTGGTTTAGTAGATCTCAACTACAACTAGGCTAAAACTTAATATCTATCCTATCTCCTCAAGAAAAACAAAGCAAGAGGAATTAGGAGCAATTGGGAATGATTGACAGTAAACTATATCTCAGGATTTCCAAGGAGACGAGGTGTTTTGTCCGAGGCGTAGGCTGAAATAAAGGTTATTGGAAACAACATCAAATGGCAAGCTAGATCTCAGAATTCCCAAGGAGGCTCATTGTTCTATCCGAGGTGTAGACTAAAATTAAGATTACTAGAAACAACATTAAACGATAATCCTAATCTCTAAATTCCCTCGGAGGAAAGCATTGCTCTGTCTGAGGTGTAGATTGAAACAAAGATTATTAAAGCAAGTGTTGATTAAACCTTGAAACTTTGGATCAAAGGCTCATTGCTCTTTTGATTTATTTCTTCAAACTTGATCAACGATTACAAAAGATTTGGGACAGCAAATGGTACAAAATCATACAAGATGCGATCAATCAAACAACTCTTAGACAAAGAGGGAACCAATATTGACTTGCAAGCTTGTTGGCTTAACGACACAACAATTTTGTAGTAATAAAAGTTAAACAATAATGAGCAAGGTTGCTCTTATTTGTAGAAGCTCAAAGGAGTAGGGAACCATATAATCTCCATGAGTTAACATTCAGTTCTTGCAAACATGCAAGATTTATTCCTATGTCTAAATGCATGTAACTTAACATTTAACTGGAAAAACTACTTTAGTTAACTAATTCTAAACTAAACTAGAACTCCATATGTACATAGGCGTCTCCAAAAATAGACGTGCACGATTGGTGGGACAGCAAGTTAACTTGAAAAGAAGCATCAAGTTAACTACTGTGTCTAATGTCTGTTTGGAAAAGGTGGGACGTCCCAACTAGCAGTTCACACCTCATCAATTTGAGTAATCAGCTCCTCTAACTAGTTGTTAATTGCCTCATTATTTGGAGATCATCACATGTCTCAATTGTCAGTTTACTGCCTGTCTGCAACTTGAGCAATCCTGGAAATATTTGCACACTTCAACTGGCAGTTCACTGATAGGTAACTTAGGCGGCTCTATAACTGGAGTGATGATCTCTGATTCTTCCGCAGTTTTACGCTTCTGATGCTTTTCTATATTCTTCTCAATGGAAAAGTGTTGCATGATGAAATCACGAAATTTGAATGCGAACACTCTACCTGCAAGAAATGCACACACAAAGTTCCAACAATATTCAACCCTCTAAACTGGCCTTGGAAGGCTATCAAATACAAGAGATACGAACACATGTGGAAGTCGTGAGCTATCAAGAAATTGGTCATCTATTTGTGGAGAATGTCGCTGATCAAAGTAGCCCAGTCATAGTGCTCCTTACCGTTGACAAGTTGAGCCATGATGTAATACATCTATGGCTGGAACCTGTTGGCTTTTGCTTGACCGGTGGCAGTTGAGTAGGGTGATCATAATCGCGTATTCATCTCTGAACTCTCCACGTCCTACGTTCTTTGGCAAGCTCTTTCTTTTCTGTTTGAACCACCTTTCTGCCATTCACTTCTAACATTTTTCCTTTCCAGAGTTGAATGCTTTTTCACATTCCTCCATGGATATGACCAAATTGTTTGTATTTGGAGGAATAGCAAAGCATTTCTTGATGTCTTTTGGCTTGAGACTGCATACCACTCGCCCATCCACTGATTGAATTTCTCCTGCAATAGTGTTGTAATGCTTTACACAAGCGATTACAAACTCTACACTCTATGCTAAGATGGGAAAAGAGGCCGCTTCAAGCAACCCAGATTGCTCGATGTTCTAAAGTGTGGTTTGATATATGCCTTCCAAAGTGTTCAAGTCAACCTCTAAATCCACTTGATGCAAATCGGTGTCAGTTGTTATGATGAAATCATGAATCAAGACCGATTTGGTCTTGAATTCAGTTTGAGTGAATTGCATACTGAAAAATTATCATGTTGATTGTAAACACGGTTTTGTTTGGGCAACTTTTCCAGTGAGGCTAAAAATAGCTTCTCGAGGGGCAATTTTCTCGAAAAATTCTAAGACGTGGGTTTTGTAGAGAATATCTTTATGAACAAACCCACAACATCAAAATTTTGAAAAAATTGATTTTTTTTTACATGCAACGACCTCTCGAAACAAAAGCTGTAGGAGCTGCAAGGGCTATAAAAGCTTTTTTTCCTGAAAAATTTTGGCACATGGGTTTTGTTGGCGCCTGAGAGCTAAACAAACCCAGTTTCTCCATTTTTTGAAATGATTTTTTTCGGAAACCCTATAAATAGGGGGCAGCGGGGCAATTTTCCAGGAAAATTCTAGCACGTGGGTTTTGTTGCCAATACTGTGTTGAACATACCCAGAAAGCCAAATCTGTGAAAAAATGTCGTTTACTTGGACATGCAAGAGAAAACCTAAGACAAGGATAGAAGAAATGAGAGGGGAGAAGATAGAAGTTATAAGCTGCCTCTTTCAATCCTCAAAAAAAGCACCTCTATATAAACCCAATCTGATGAATTCTTGGCAAGAACATACTGAAAAGATGGAGTATGGAAAAATATTCCTCTGTGCAATCTGAACCTGAAACTGCAAAGAACACTGAAAATGGCCTCTATTAGATCCTTCAAATGGCATCTGGAGAGAAAATAGTTGATTTTAGCTTCAACCTACAAGAAATAATGGAGAAATGACGCCCATGCATGAATAAATAACCATTTTGGAGGTGGGAGTGTCAGTTAGGCGTGCCAACCCTAATTGAAGAGTCAATTTTTGTGCATGCCTTGTTAACTGAAAGTTCTCTAGTTTTAGGATGCAAAGAGGAAGCATTAAAAAATTGTAATTGAGAGTCAACTAGGCTCACTTTGACTTTTGGCGTCCAAGCTTTGGGGAGTTAGAAATCTTTTAAAGATTTTCAACTTCTGTTGTGACGAATTGCCTCTGTTTGACCTTGAATTCTAGTCATTTGGTAGATCTTGGCTGACAGATTCATTGCGAAGCTGGAATAAGTCTGAAAAGATGTTCTTGGGAGTTGAAAACTGAATCTAGTGGCTTGAAATCTTGGGCACCTTTTCCCAAAAGGGTGCCTTTTTTCATCAAACAACCATTTTTTGGATGCTTTTCAACTTCTTCAATTTGACCCTCGTTGGCAGGTGTTTGACTACTCTGATGTTCGTTCTGACAATCTTATCGCGGAGATTGATCAACTTTGAAGAGATGTTCTTAGGAATCACGAAGTAAGAAAGCTACATCTGAGGCCCCAAAAATTTGGGTGCCTTTTCCAAGAAAGGTTTCATCATTTTTAACATAGTCAAATTTTCACGTTTTTCAATTTGCCTTTGCCACCAGGGTTTCACGCTAGATCTTCGTTTATGAGCATTTGACAAGTCCTGAGAACTGGCTACTGGATTCATCGCGTAGCTGCAAGGATTCTTACCAGATCTTTTGGAGAAGACAGCTGTTGAAAACCTCATCTAATTGACCAAAAGTCTAGGCACCCCTGGCTTGCAGGGGTACATTTGACCTTTTGGCTTTCATTTTATCCTCCATTTTATTTGCTTGTTGGATCAATAGCTACTGTCGTTTGATATGTCTTGTGGACTGGTGAACAGATTCATTGCGAAGGTAGACTGAAGCCAAGAAGATCATCTAGAGATAAGAAATCCAAGAACTAACATCTAAGGGCTTTTATTCTTGGGTGGGCCTGGGCTACAGGGGTGCATTTTCCATAACAGACTACCATTTGGATGTTTGTTGACCTTCAGCATCTTCTACCTCTATCGTCGTTTTCCGGTGTTTGACAAATCTATTGGATATGCTTGATGATTCGCTGGAAAGCTAGCAGAATTCGGGAGAAGATGACTGGTTTCGCAAGTGTTAATGACTGCATTTAGCCTCTCAAATTCAAGGGCACCCCTAGCCCGCAGGGGTACATTTGGCTCCAGACTTGATCATTTTCTAATGATTTTCACCTCTTTCGCACTTTGCGATCACTATGTTGCTTGACTGAGTTGACTACGTTGAAGCATTGTTGTTGCTGACACGAGTACGTTCACTGTTGTGATTGCTTTTACCATTCTCACGTGCACAGACGCTACAAAGTTGACTTGGGCGTTGACTGCAAAGGCATCTCCCCTCTAGTAAGGCATAGGTCTCCAGACTTAGAATATTTTTTACATTTTTACCTTTTGAAAATCCCCTCTGTCACGAAGCATCTTTTTGAGCATCTTTCGCCAAAAAATCTTTTGTGATGTGTTTGAGGCTTAGATTTCGACACCTGGTATCTGGCCATCTGCCATTGTTGACCTCAGAGGTCTTAACTTTTCTCTAGAAAAAGTGAAGTAGACCCACCAGAGCAAAACTAACTTTTTCTTGACTCTGACTTGACCAGTGTGATCGTGAAGTGAAATATGCAAATCAAAATTATTTTCAGTCATTTCTGGAAAGATCCTATTTTTAGGGTTTTTCCAAAAAACAGTGGCCCGAAAACTCTAATTTTCAAAATTTTCCAATATCCTCTAGACAATAAACCCACAAAAATCCCATGCTTCGTCTAACCTAAAACTGACTTTTGACAACAATTTTACAAGATTTAGACCATTTTAATCAAAATGCCTTATTGAAGCAAAAATTTAATTTTGGGCACAACATTAGGCTTTGTCTGGTGACCATGTCGGATACTTATGGCATAGGAGAACCGAGAATCTCTAGGTTTTTAAAGTGCAGACCAATATCTTATCAATTGGACATTGGAGTCGGGACTCTTATAAAACACCTATTGGTTTGGAGTTTTCCAAAATCAACTAAAACACGACAAGACTTTACAGAATAGGGAAATGCATTACTGCATAACAAAAGACAAAAATAAATTATTTACAAAAATTTACTCCACCCCTGAAGGGATGAAATGTTTGAGATACTACCCGCTGTATGGGAGCGGGAAAAGCCTTCCATCCAAGTGCGAGAGAATGTAGGAATTCTCTCCTGTGAACTCGTGGATCTCGAATGGCCCTAGCCAAAGGGAGTCAAGTTTACCATGCATTCCCTTGGGCTTGTGTCTCTTGTCCTATAACAGGACTTTATCTCCGATCTCAAAGTCTTGTTGACGAGCTTTCTTGTCGAAGATCTTCTTCACTCGCTCTTGATGTTGAGTGATCTTATTGACTACCTCCACCCTTTCTTCTTGTAATTAATTCATCAGGCACAAGATACGTTTCTCAATCGAATTTTTGAATTCCTTATCTTCCACTGTGGATGCCAGCTATAAAGCGGACAACTCCAATATGATGGGTAACATCACCTCCGTGCCATATAAAATAGTGAAAGGGGAAGTGCCAATAGCTCTTTTGGGAGTGATTTTGTCGGCCCAAAGAGCGTTGTACAATTTCTTGTTCCAAGCTCGTTGATTGGAGTCAACTAACTTGCGCACGATTGTGAGAATATTTTTGTTGGATGATTCAGCTTGTCCATTACCCTGCGGAGAGTAATCTTAAGAGTGGGACAAGGTGATGTCGTGATCAAAACAAAATTCCACCAGCTCCTCTGACGAGAAGCTTGTTCCGTTGTCAATCACGATCTTCTGTGGTACCCCGAAGCATGTAATGATGTTTTCTTTGAGAAAGTCGCACACGACTTCAGAAGTAGCTTGCTTGGTAGGAATCGCCTCAACTCACTTTGTGAAATAGTCTGTTGTTGTAAGTACATAAACATGCCCCTTACTAGAATGTGGATTGATCGGACCTACAAAATCGAGACCCCATTGCTGAAATGGAGCATCTATGATTACTGACATGAGTGGAATGGTTGCCAACTTAAGTTTTCCAACAAACTGTTGGTACTTTTGAAATTTGTTCACCCAATTGTATGCGTCGCGAAACAAATTCGACCAGTAGAATTGTGCTCACAAGATTTTGATTGCTGTGACCCTAGATGAGAAGTGGCCATTGCACACTTCGTCGTGAAATGCCTCCAACAATTTTTGTTGTTGGTCCTTGTTGATGCATAGTAGGAATGCTCCATCAAGCACACGCTTGTATAGAACGTTATTCATAAGCACGTATTTTTGTGCTCTTAATCTCAGATTTCTTTTGTTTTGTTTGTCCAAGTGAGTTGGCCATTCTCCATAAGTCAAATAGTACCAGAGTTCAGTGTACCATTCTTAAGCAGAATCAACTAGTGGGACCATAGGAAGGTCCTCTTCAATCTCTGTTTCTTGTATGCCATTAGCAAACCGATGCTTTAGATCACCATCTTCCGCTATAAGCTGACACAAACCTCTCCCGTGGAAGAGTTTGGTCGGCTTGATCTCCAAGTCGTATTCATGAACCCTTGCAATCCAGTTACCTCTTTTGGTGCCCATATCCTATTGAGTTAGAACACTTTTGATTGCGAGATCTATGACATACACCGTTGTGTGGGAATTCAAGATGTAGAATCTGAAATTCTTCACAATCCTCAAAACTGCGTACGCATTCTTTTCAATTTGGGAGTACCGAGACTCGTCCTTGAAAGTGTTGCTCATGAAAGCAATTGGCGATTCGGTCTCCTCATTCAGATTTTGTGTCAGTATGGCAGAAAGAGTGTGTTCCGACGCGTAACAATAAAGAACAAATTCTTTATCGAAATCAGGTCGAACCAGCATTGGTGCTTGACTGATGGCTTCTTTTATTTTGACAAACGCCTTCTTTCCTTCTTCAGTCCAATTGAAGGCGGACGTTTTCTTCATCATTGTTGATATGTCTTTGGTCAACTCTGAGAGGTCGGGTACAAAACTTCATATGAAGTTGACTTTACCAAAGAAAGAATGTACCCCAGTTGTACTTGTTGGGAGAGACAGATTCTTGATTGAATCAACCCAACTAGGGTCAATCCGAGTTCCTTCTTTGGAGACGATGTGGCCAAGCAATTTGCCTTCCATCACCGCAAAGATGGACTTCTTTGGATTCAATGAAATGTGGTGGTACCTACATCTCTTGAACACTTTCACTAAGTGTTGAAAATGATCTTCCCACTTTTTTGAGAAAGCAGTAAGGTCGTCTAGGTAGATGACAATCAGTTTGTCTTTTAGATCCCCAAATGCCAAATCCATGGCTCTATGAAAAGTGGCACTGGCGTTGATGAGGCCGAAAGGCATCCTCTCATAAGCAAAAATACCCCATGGGGTAGTGAATGCCATTTTGATTTGATCCTCCTCAGCTACCGCAATCTAGTTGTATCCGGAAAAGCCGTCAAGCAATGACAGCATTTCCGAACTGGTGACTGTCTACAATTTGTGCTCCATGATTGGCAAAGGATAGTTATCCTTTAGGGATGATTTGTTGAGGTTCCTAAAATCTACACAAATCTGGATCTCTTTGTTCTTCTTGCACACAGGAACGATGTTTGACACCTAGGTGGAATGATGGATTGGAAAAATTATCTTTGCATCCACCATCTTCTGCACCTCCGCGTAGATTGTATCTTGGATACGCGAGTTGTAGTGTCTTTGCTTCTATCTAAAGGGCTTGGCATCAGGCTTGAGTGGAATTGTGTCAGACAATTCCTTAGGTGTGAAGACTTTCAAATCTTCGTAGGACCAGGCGAACACATCTCTATATTGTTTGAACAAGGAGATGAAACTATTGCTTTTCTCTACAATACAACACTTGCCCAAGTTAACAAGCTAAGGCTTGTCTTCGGTACCAATGTTCACTTCACAATAATCGGCAGAGGTCTTGTTGGCCGAGTTCCTCTGATTTTGAACATGTCTGTCATGTCTATCAAATATATCCTCCAAGGATACTAGACCCTTAGGAATGTTGTTGCCTTTCAATTGAAGGATACCTGATTCCGTTGCTTCGGAATCCTATGCTATAGATTCTCTGAAGGGAGAAGCACTGCCTTCAAAGAATAAGTCTTGGTAATCATCTGTCACGCGGAGGAATTCTTCAATGTGTTCATCATCATTGAAGACCTGCCAGTTCTCACAGTTATCGAGGACAGTTGGTTGGTATATGAGCTCAATGGTGAAAGCATTCTGATGAAAGTCAAAATGAGGCATGAAGAGAGCAGCTGATACCACAAGGGAAACCACTCTACTATTGTGCTCACATGAAATGTACCTGATGTTGAATGCTTCAAACTAGTCGATTGCATTCCACACCCTTTGACGATAAGACAAAAGGCGATTTTTTCTAACTTGGTAACGTTCTCTAATTTGTTGCATGATCAGTTTTGCGTCGCCTTCGACTTGGAGAAATTTTATACCCATAGCCCTTGCGTTTTTGAGACCTAGTAAGAGTACCTCATATTCAGCAATGTTATTTGTGTTTTCAAATTGCAAGTGATATGCAAATGAGTATAAAACACCTTCGGGAGAAGTGATGACAACTCCTGCTCCTGAGCCTACTGTCAAGCAACTTCCGTCAAATTGCATTGTCCACATCTTTGGATCTTCATTTGATGCACTTGTAGAATATGCAATTTTTTTACTTTCTTTAGTCACTTCGGACAACATAGCATATGTGCCAGGACTCGTGTCTTGATACAACACTTGTGCTTGGGGGTCCTAGGATTTTACCACCGTGAATCTTGATTTTGCCTCAGGTTCCAGCTTGAAACTTACTTTCTTTAACAGGATCGTTCTGAATGACCAATCCAACTGAATCTCTCCTCCAAGATCCTTGCAGAAGCTTCTACTCAATAGCATTTCGTAACTAGTTGGAATATCAACTACCAAGATGGTCATCATGATCTTCTTTTCTAAGCAAGATGCCAGCCTTACTTGTGCATCTTTTATTTGGCCGACCAACAGCACCGGCTTTGATTCATGTGAATAACACTTATCGAAAGTCTTGGTGCACAAGAGTTCCAATGCGTTCATGATTTGTAAGGGCATGACATTGTCCGAAGCTCCTGAGTCTATGATACAGTTGCTAAGTTTGAATACTCCTATATATAAAGATATATATAAAGGCTTTGGCTTTTCTTCCGCTAGTACAGATGACTCGAGCAATGTAGGTTGGATTGCAACTTGCTTCTTTACGACCTTGAGAATCTGATCCAATTGTTCTAGATGGCCCTGAAGATACTCCAACTACAATATTTGTACCTTCGTCTTCATCATGGAAGCCATGATATCAAAGTTTGTTGAAGACGAATCTTGAGCAACTAGCATAGTGTTCTCATGTGAAGACTTGGGATTAGAAGTGGAAAACACTTCTTTTCCCTTTTCGTTTGATTTCTGTCATTCTTCCTCTTCTTTCTGTGCTTTGAAGTGTTAGCACGTGTAAACATAGGCATTGAGATATTCTTGTGATTTACAGCAAGAGAATACTGGCGGTATTCTTCTTCTTCATTGACGGGTTCTCTATCAAAGTATCCCGTTGCGGAGTTGCCATCAAAGTTGTCCGTTTGTGGTGAGACAATGTTGAACTTGGTTAAGGTACAAAACTCAAATTGGAAGCAATCTCAGTGTATCCCATGATCTAGTTCATTCTCAAATTTTAAGGACATGTGTATGCAATATGTGCATTAGTCTCGTGGAAAGAGCAAAACACATTAGATCTCTCAACCTCTGCTTGTCTTGGTGGAGGTCCTAGAAATCTCGTCTTGTAGTCGTTCAATGGCTGAAAGTTGTTCCTCTTCGACTAGTATGGTTGCTGAGGTTGATATGGTGGTGGTGTGGGCAGTGCTTGTTGCCCTTGAGTGGGTGACTGTCTTTTGAGGATAGTCACCTCGTTGGCTACCTTCTGTAGCAATGGATCTGCATACGCTTGAACAAGCATTCTTATGGCATTAGTCTTCATCTTCTTGGATGTGATCATGTTGCCTTTGATCTCAATAGCTTTTTCCTGTGCAATTTGTAAGTCCACTTCATGGCCTGATTTTAAGGAAAATGCTATCTCTGACGGGAGAGCATTGATGACGCTGCTCATCAAGATCTCATCTAATCGATTAAGTGTACGGGAGAGGCGTGTGACGAGGCGGTTAAACCTTGCCACGAATTATCTCATTGGTTCATTTGACTCCACCGTTGAGTTTGAGAATCGAGCAAACAATTGATGACTGTCTCCTACAGGCTTGAATCTTGCCAAGAACTTCTCGCTCATGACTGCCCAGCTTATGATGATACCTGGTTCTAGATGATTAAATCAGTCTGTAGCATTCGCCTCAAGAGTCTCAACAAAGAGATGAACGATGATATCTTCGTGTGGCACATGCAAAACGAAGCAAGCCGCTGTGAACACTGAGATATGCTCATCGAGGTGACAAGCCCTATCGCTGTGAAATCTTGGGAAGTGCTTTCTCAAACCATTAGGCAGGTCATGATGTCCTTGCAAGGCTAATGGGTCTATGTTATTACCCCAAGGCAATGGGGCTTGACACCTTGGATTTCTTGCATTTCGGCCATTGTCGTTGTTGTTGTTGTTGTCACCCATTTCTTCTAGTTAAGCGGGAGGTTCTTCTTCTGGTTCTTCTTGTAAATGATTGGGAACCTCTTGAAAGATTGGCTCTGCGTTTGAATGCTTGTCCAACATTTTCTTCTTGAAAGAGAGGATTTGTTCTCCTCCTCATGTACACTTGGTAAGCAAGGATGAATTATTGCCACGCAAGAGGTGGTAAAACTGGCCTTCCGGCTACAAGATCAGCCTTTTCTTCTTCCTCGTGCAAAGTAGTGTTGGTGTGCATTTTGTTACCCACCGAACACAGAATAAAATGCCCAAAGACACTCTATCCTCTCTTGAAAATCCACCGCGTATGCTAAGATTGCGAGAAGATCATATGGCGATTCCAAGGTATCTTTTGTTAGGTCTTGACATGTGGATAAGCTCAATGGGTGTTGTGATATGTTGGTAATACACAAAGGGACTTACACTAGGCTCGTCCAATTCACAATGAAGGTCTAGGCAATGAAGCTCGATTTTTTGGGTCTTGGATCATGCACTTCAAGCAAACTAAAAAAGAGATAAGGGTTTAGAAGTTCTAATCTACTCCTAAGAATTCAAGAGACGGTATGGACTCAGTGGAAACAATAACAACACTTTGCTTTGCCACACTGAGGACAACTACACAAAGTGAGTGCAATCTTCTAAGGGGTGTGCTTGTGATTTTCACATCATGAATAACTACCATCAAATCGAACAATATTTATCCAGACAAAAGTTAAGCATCCACAATATAGGCTTAGGCTAACTTTACGCATTGAACAAAAATCATTCATTCAAAGAAAGTATGAGCAAGAGTTTCACCAATCCATACTATCAAATCTTTCATTCATCTAACAAACATGCAAATAAAATCTAAACTATGATGAGGGATAAGAACCATGCCAACTCCAAAATAATAGAGGTAATCACCATCAATTCGAACAATGCATTACTTATTGCTTTGGCAATTGTACACAACAATTTACTTATCACAACATGTTTTGCAACATGCTCCCATGTTTTACAAAATTTGAAGGAAAATCATCAAAATTTTCTATCTCTGGAGAAGGAAGCACATTTTCAAATGGGCGCCCTATCTTTTAGGGGCTTAGATCCTGTTTTTAGGGTTTGTCACCTCCAGCAGACTTTTGTCCGGCATCACGTCAACTTCGCAACGGGCTATCAAGTTTGTCAAACGGACCTGTTTCATGCAAGTTATGGAAGATATAGCGCAAAACGAGAGAAGAGCCAAAATTGGCTAACACTGGAAAAAAGAGCAGCTTTTGAAAAAGGCGCCCATCTTTTTGAGGTGTCAAATGAAGGTTTTTGACTAAATGCCACCTAAGAAGTTTGTCTCACATTTGTTCACGCTTCGCGACGCATCCGTCAATCGGTGAATCTGAGTTGCTGAAGTGCCTGAGCCGGAGGTCAAACATGGGGTCAAATCTTAGTCAAAATATCAAGGAATGAGCAAAAGAGCACTTTTTCAGAAAGGCGCCTGAGCTTTTCAAGCCTTTAATGCCTTTTGTTTGATGATCTCAGATATTCAGTTTGTCCGTGTTACGTTCAGCTTTCTGTTGCCTGTCTCTGTCAGATCCGAAGATGACTCAGCAGCTTGCAGTTGGAGTTTTAGTATTATTTTGGTCAATTCCAGAAATGGCCATCTCTGGGAGTAAAAGAGCAACTTTTGAAAAAGGCGCCCTTGATTGTCACCCCTCAGATGATGTTTTCTGGAAAAATGTGCCTTTGCAGCTGTCATGCAGAATGAAGTCAGCTCCGCAGTGAACCTGTGATCCAGTCTTGAAAATTGGTTAATCAGAAGTTATGAAGGATTTATTTTTCCCTTCGTACGAGATGCAGATGTCAAAATTTGACTAAGTTTGAGAAAAAGAGCATCTTTTCAAAAGGGCGCTTGGATTTTTGGGCTTTCAGATGTTAGTTTTATGATGTTCAGTCTCAAGGTACCTTTTGATCAGTTTTTGTCCTGCTCTGTGATGCACCTATCAGCCGACCAATCGGTGGAGTCAGTCAGCCAGTGTCAGATGATGAACAGAGGTCTTGAAAGAGGTTCAAATCCAAATTTTCATGAAAATTGGCTAAGTCTGGAATTCGCCTTAAGAGGTCAAAGTTGGGTTTTCGAAAGAGGTTGACTGGTGCGCCTTAACTTGAGTTCTGACTTCAGTTAGACTAAACAATTTATGGGTTGTCATCTCCAGTTCATTTATTGGCATGTTGAGTGATCTTTCAATTCGCATGTCAAGTTAACTAGTTTGCATGTCCAGTTAACAACTTTGCATGTTGAGTTAACTTGTTTGCATGTTCACTTAACTGAAGATTATGCTTGAAAATCAACTTGAGTTTGCATGCATGGCGCATTTGGTTGAAACTGTGAAGACTTTGTGAAGATGGCGCTTCACTCATTGTCAACTGGAGTTTTCAAAAGGGACGCCATATCTAAATTAAAGCATGAATTTAGTCTTTGTGAAGTTGGCACATATACCTTTGAATGTCAACTGAAGTCTTAAAAGGGTCGCCATATTTAGAATTTTTGAAGATTTAAAGCATGAGCATGAAATTGGCGAATTCTTATTGTCAACTAATGTCTTAAAAGGGACGCCTTAATTCTTAAATTGTAAATTTAATGAATTTTGAAGTATGGCGAATTCAACAAGGATTGTCAACTGAAGTCAAAATCGCATGAGGCTTTAAATAAATTTGCAACTGAAGTTTTGGTGGGGCGCCCTAAAGCATGATGCTTTATTTAGCTTATTTTAGTTTCAGTTAACTAAAATGAGGTCCAATCATAAGCCAAGCGCCATTTTTCAAGGTTTGATGCTTTGTGCGAATTTCAAAGATGAAAATCTATTTATTCAAGCATTGGCGTCCATTATTTCATCATCTCAAGCTTCGAAATATTCATTCTTCTTGAGCGAGCAGCAAGTTAAAAGTGCTACAGGTGTCAGAATTCAGCGTTCTTCATAGCAACGGATTCAAATTGTTCAGAGGAAGAAGATTCCAGACTTTGTTTTCATTTTTGCATGCAGGTTTCATCAAATTCCTAAAAGAGATTGGCGAATTTTTTAGAAGTAGAACAAGCAAAACTTTCTATCTTCTGTCTTATTTCTTCTATTTCTCATCTTAGGTACTTTCTTCGCATGTCAAAGAAATTCAACATATTTTCAGAGTTTGATCATCTGGGTTCGCATACTTCAGTATTTGCAGCAAAACCCACGTCTTAGATTTTTTCAAGAAAATTGCCCCATAGTCTTCATTTTGAAGCTCTGTGCTTTTTTCTGAGAATTTCTTTGCATGTGGGCTTGAAACACATTTTTTCGAGAATCAAGCTATCTGGGTTGTCTTAGAATTTGATTCTACACAAAACCCACGTTTCGGGAAAATTTCGAAAATTTCTCCTGCCTTAGGCTATTTTTAACCTTGTCCAGAGGTTTTCAGTTTTTCCAGAAAGTTCTTCAAGTATATTCGACTTTACAGTCAAAAGTTCTCATTTTCAAAATGCAGTTCAATCTCATTGATTATAAGACAAAATCTGCCCTTACGCATAATTTTGTCAAAACTTCAGATACAAACCTAAATCATGTTTATCCAGTGGTTAATCTGAGCAGTCTGGAGGGTGTTAGCAGCAATGCGTTGAGGAATCTTGAACGTTCTGGATTGCTAGCAACAGCATCTATTCCTGTTACCATTTTTTTATCTCGAGTTCGTTCTTGCTTGTATCAAGCATTATGACTCATCTTCACGACAAATCAGATCAGTTGATGGGAGGGTTGTTTGTAGTCTCAAACCGAAAGATATAGAGAAATGTTTTGATATCTCTCAGAGTTCAGATAACTTGACTATGGTTATTGAAGCTTGTGAGAAGATATGGGATGGAGATCGAGAACGTTCACAGAGAAAGGTAGCTCAAAGATGGCTGAAAGTTCAGAAGACTAACATGCCTAAAAAGGTTGGCCGTGGTGAATTCAAGGATGAAGTTGCTGTTTTGATAACTTTGCTCAATCGAGTTACAAGTCAAGAGGATGCTAGTACTTTCCATTCATGGATGTTTTACCTTATTTCCAGAATTCTTGATGGCACAGAACATTTTGACTGGGCTATGTTGATTAGTGATTGCTTACATCAGCAGATTACTAATTTTCTCAAGTTTCATGAGTTTCATATGATATCTTACTTGATCTACTTAGATGCATTCCAAGGCAGCTATAAGCATCTCAAAACTAATGGTACTCTCAGTGTTCAACGTGTTCACGAGTATTATCCTCAGTTGGAGTTCTCTAAGTCTAAACAAGATTTTCGAGCAGTGAATGATCACTTTTCTATGAGGACAGTTAGGGATCTTGACAACGAAATGCACATTTGTATTTCTGCCGAGGCAAAATCAGCGATGGAGACTTGGGCGGATTGGTTTATCCAATTCCCTACTTTCACATACATCCGGGTTTATGGATATGTTGGAGAGCCCCTGATGTTGCCGAGGTATCCTTCAGACAAGATCATCTTCATGGAGTTTCTCAGGCAAATGCAACATGTTCATTTCTTTCTTCGCAATCGTCATAAGACTGCGGCTACTTTTCCATTTGCATTAGGGATTTTCACATGCAATGCGGCAACAGATGCCAAGCTTATGTCAACTGAGATAGAAAGATTCAAGCTTAAAACTCATACTGAGAGGCGTTCTTATGATCCTTTGGGTCATTATGCAACCAGGTTAGAGCGAGGGATTGCACATAAGCCAGCACTTGAAGATTTTTGGGCTAATTGTGAAGATGAATTCGAGGTTCGTCGTTGTCACTATTGTAGACTCACTATCACTCAGCTCTTTGATTACCTATCAGAAGATGTTGATGGTCTATCAGATGATGATGGAGAAGTTCTTCTCAATTCATTTGTCAGAGATCAAATTGCTCGGCAGCCACTTCGTTCACCAGATTGGTATGCTAAGGAGAATACTTCTATTGAGGAAGTTTCTAAATCGGTTATCAAGATCAGCAAGCAGTTCTTGGAGAGTAAGCGGAAGCGTAAGTCAGTTCCTGTGACAAAGCCGCCAGAGAAGTTTTCTTCATTGCCTTCTACTTCCAGGTCAAGACCTCGGGTCAAGGCTATTGTGATTCCTCCTGAAGGAGTTAGACTCAGCGGAAACATGGGAAAGAGAGCTACTGGTAAGAGGAAGCAGAAGCAAGTTGAGAATGTTCCTGAGATTCTAGTAGAGACAGTCATTCAGGCTGAACCTCATGTTTCACCTCCTAGTTCGCCGCATATACAACCTATTGACATAGATTCAAAGCCTGAGATACCAATTCGAGTTGGATAAGAGACAACTGAACCACCACAGGTGGATACATCAAGGACAATCTCTCCTCGGATTGATGATATTGTTCAGTCTTGTTGGCTCGAGAGGTCCTTGGGGAGACAGAGGCGAGAACCTTCGTATAACCTTGATTTATCTGAGTTCGGTGAACCTTATCAAAGAAGGTCGAACAAGAAAATCAAGAAATAGGTGTATATTGAGAAGACTCCAGAATCAGAGATTGTTATAAAGGTTGATGTTCCTCCAGAGGGTAAGAACCTAGATGAAGTCGAAGTTGGTGACTTTTACTAAGGCAAATCTAGGCAGGACTACACGAGAGACAGATGTGACTCTTCTTAAGATTGTTACCAATAATCTTGAAGAACGTATCACGAAGGATGGAGAGGATAAGGTGCTACTTAAGGCCAAAAACAGTCAACTTCGTCAGTATATTTCTGATCTTGTGCATGGAAATTCGAGTAGAGCGCCTGTTCTTCCTCAGAATACACTTGCAGAACAACGAAAGCTGTATCAGTTAGTCAGTCATGGCAGACTTTTGGACAATTGGATTGAAAGTTTGGTTGCTACAGGTCAACGGCTTCTTGCAGATTTGTATCAGTTGAGTGATGCACATAAACTTCGTCAAGGCGTTCAGTTGCTCGAGATTTCAGTTGCAAAGAGTTTAGCCAAGGATCGTGTTCTTGTGTCTCAGTTGTCTATTGCATACGATGCCTCGGAGATTGATGAAGATCAAGAGAAAGTTTTTACTTGGAGAGAGCAGCACCTTTTCAAAATGGAGATATGTGAAAAGATCTCTGCCAAGTTGTTTTCGCTAAAAGATGATGTGGTTGGAGTACTTGCACTTGTCAGTGGTTTTGTTGTTCAGATTCCGTGTCATTATCTTCTTGAAGATAGCACGTATGTTGAGTTGGAAAAAGTACAAACTGAATTCGAAAAGTTGATTCGTGATAACCTTGAGGGAGATCCTATGGCGCCTAAGTTGGAGAATATTTCAGTTATTTCAGCTAGTTTCAAAAAGGCGACTGAAGATGTTAGAGAAGGCATGCATACGGTCAAGGAAAGTGGCAGAGAACTGAAGAAGCAGATTGTTCTTTTGGATAGCATCAAAGTGCCTGAAGACAGAGTGATTGATGAGTTCTTGGTCGAAGTGTTAGACCGAGATGACATGGAGTGATCTGCCAGTTGGAACCTGCAGTTAATTTCGAGGGTTGAGTCATGAGCAGCAGTTAACTCAACTTTTAGTCTTGAGTTCACTTGCTGATTTCACACATGCTTATCTCGTCCTTGGAATTATCTTCACAGGAGTTAGGGTTAGGGTTTCCAGATAACTGAGGGTAGTGTCCAGTTAACTTTGCTTTAAATAAGGACGTGCACGCTTGCACATTGTCCATTTAGGTTAGATGTTTCGGTTAACTGATGGTAGCTTTCCAGTTAACTGTATAGTTTACTTTATTAGGGTTTAGTAATAAATCTTGCATGCATTGCAAGACTGTAGTTGACTCGAGGTGATTTTAGGGTTCCTTACACCTTTCGATGTCTATATAATAAGAGCTTTTGCTCATTTGTAATTAACTTTTGCACGAGAGAGGAATATATGCTGCGCCTACCTTGCCCTCAATATTGCTCTTTTTGTATTTGTTCATGCGTTTTCACTATTATGATGAATTGTTATGCCACATAGGGTTTCATGCAATTGTGATGGTGAATTCTTTCCTTAGTTAGATAAAATTTGTTTTGTGTTCAATAAGCTTGTTCAGATTGAGATGATAGTTGTGCCACCTTGCCTTCAAGTAGAGAATCTACGCTTGGTTATCATGTGTTGTTGTGAACAATAAACTTATTCGGATTGAGCTGATAGTCGTGCCACCTTGCCTTCAAGTTGAGAATCCGTATTCAGTTTATCGTGTGATGTTGTTACCAATAAACGTGTTTAGATTGAGCTGATAGATGTGCCACCTTGCCTTCAAGTTGAGAATCTATACTCGTTTATTGTATGATAGTCAAACCCTGCTCCGTTTTCTCATGCTCTGTTTTCTTGAGGAAATTGGATAGATTTTAATTAATTGGCATAGTTGTAGTTAGTAGTCTGCAAAAACCAAAAAATACTCAACTACAACGTATATAGTTTTCGAGAAAGCCTTGTACCTCTACAATTGAAACAAAAAGACAGGATTTAGTTTAGTTTATTTTCCTTTGCAAGTACTTTTGTCAAGCACAACGGGGGAGCTTCCCCTCCTAATTTGAAGAGCACTCATTGTGTAGTGTGCATAGCTGTCCGTACCAACTCTTACTCCAGAGGTGCTAGTTGTTATGCCAACACCTTTGCACTTGCATTTGAATTTTTGAGGTTTGGGAGTCTCCCCTTGGAGCAGATGTCTAGACTTAAAGTTATTGAACTTTTCTTTTCTGATTGCTTTGAAATTCCTTCACGTGCCTTGAATTTGGAGAACTCCCTTGTGCTTTCGCCACAATGGAGAAAATTGGAACTTTCTCTGTGAAGTACTTCCCATACTTAGCCAAATTTTGGCTATTCAATTTCATTTTGTATCACCTTCATGTGGACCATTCAACACTTAGCCAAGATTTTGGCCATCTCTATGCTCAAATGAACTTTGCCTGTGGATTTTCCTTCAATTTTGAATTTGGCTTGTGCTATGTAGGGAAGACTCCATCCTCGAACAAGGATTTTATTCATTTCCTCTTTACTTTTCCTCTTTATTCCTCTTCATTCTTCCTGTTTTCTTTCCAACACTTAGTCAAAATTTGATTCTTTTGTTGTAGGAAAATTCCACACTTAGCCATTTTTTTGTTTCCTCTTGGCAAATTTTACCATGTTTGTTTCTAACCTTGGTGGCCTCTAGCACATGTCATGCTATTTTTCTATTATGCTTGAGCGGACTTCCTCATTGGCAAGCCAATTCTTTTTTATCTTCCTTAGGTGGACTTGGCTACTGGTTGGACAATTTGCTTTTATCGTTGGTGAACTTTGAATGTTCTTGGACATTTTCCCAAGTGTCAAGGTGGAGCTCATTATTCTTTGGACATTTTGAATTTATAGCATGGCAGACTTCACATTTTCCATGCCATTTCATAGCGGAGTTCATTGTGTCTTGGGCACTGTTATTTTTGACCTAGGAGGACTTCATCACTGGCAAGCCACTTTCCTTGCTAGTTGGGCGGACTTCATGATCAGCATGCCATCCTTGGGCGGACTTTGGACTTGGCAAGACATCTTCCTTCATTTCTCCTTGGCGGACTCGACTGTGTCTCGGACATCTTCAATTTAGCCTTGGCAAACTTCATGATTGGTTGGCCATGTTGGGCAGAGTTGCTCACTGCTTAGGGAATTTCCTTGACACTTAACCAAATTTTGAAATTTTATTCTCCAAGGTATCAACACTTAGCCAATTTTCTGAGTTTTTCTCCCCAAGGTATCAACACTTACCCAATTTTCTGAGTTTTTCTCCCCAAGGTATCAACACTTAGCCAATTTTTTGAGTTTTTCTCCCCAAGGTATCAACACTTAACCAATTTTCTGAGTTTTTCTCCCCAAGGTATCAACACTTAGCCAATTTTCTGAGTTTTTCTCCCCAAGGTATCAACACTTAGCCAAATTTTTTAGCCAATTTTATGAGTTTTCCTCCCCTCTTCTTGGCTGGGCGGACTTTGAGCTTCTTTGGACAAGGTGGACTTGGAGGTTCTTGTGCCATTTCATGTGTTGGGCGGACTTGGCCAACTTCATGCCAACTTCTACCTTGGGCGGACTTCATCAATACTTAGACATTTTTCCCTTGGGCGGACTTCACCTTTGTCTTGCCATCCACTCTTCAAGCATGGGCGGACTTCTTGGCATCTTGGACATGCTTCCCAAGGTGGGGCGGACTTTGAAGTGGATTGGACAAGTGCATGGGCGGACTTTGCTTCTCTTGTGCCATCCATCCTTGGTGTCTAGGGCGGACTTCAAGACTTTCATGCCATTGTGCAAGGCGGACTTTGCTCTTGTCCTTCCATCTCCATGGCGGACTTTACTTCAGGTTAGACATAGCATGGCGAACTTTGAGAGTAGCTTGCCAAGACTTGGGCACACTTTAACCTAGGCAAGACATTTCATCCTTCAAGCTTGACCATGTTCATGGCGAATTTTATCTTCCTTTGGCCATCCATTCTTCATGTCTAGGCGAGCTTAGTGATGCTTATGCCATGAGTTTCTTGCTATTATCTGGATCTTCTGGGACAAAACCCTCGCCATGTGATTTTCTCTTGCTTTTTATGATTTCTTCTTGCTTTTTACTCTTAGAGGTGCAAAACTTTGATTCTGAAGATTAAAACGTTGACACCATGACTTGTGGGACCCTGGCACTTTCTAAAAATAAAAATTACTAAAAATAGAAAAAAATGCAAAAAGCAATAAAATAGTAAATCCCGGGTTGGTGCCAAAGTGCCAAAAATAGAAAAACCAAAAAGCAAAAAAGCAAAATCCCTAAACAATAGGAAGTGTCAGAATTGACTCAAAGCAATGGCATTCTTCGTCCTCCGGACCTTCTGAGCACTTTGACGATGTCTATGCACTATTCTGGGCTTGAATTCTCTACTTGGCTCGAATGACTCCTCATTGTACAAGAAAGATGGTGATTAGTAGTTGCAACGCCAAGGCAAAACCCCAAAAAGAAAAAAAAAACAAGGGGTTCCCCATTTGCAATGGGGTGATGTGTGAAAATGTCACAAGTAGTAGCTGTGTTTCTCCACTGAGCAGATGTTGTATTGTTCTCGAAGATTAAACTCTACAAGCTACTAATGATGTCCGTTTGCGCTCCTTGAATCAGTATGAAATTCGGTTGAATGATGGCAGGAGTAAGATTGGGTTGTTGAACTGGAGCAATAGGACGCCAAATGGTCATTCCCGTGTCAAAAAAGAGTTAGCTTTTTCTTTGAAAGTTTTATGCCTTGTGCCCCACAGTGGGCGCCAAAAAACTGTTGGCATTACAATTTGCACCTCTGGAATGCGTATTGGCAATGGACAGCTCTACACAGTATTAATTGCTCTTCAAATTAGGAGGCGAAGCTCCCACTTTTGCTGTTATGAGTAAAAAGTAAAGTAATCTAAGTTCCTATCTTTTTTACTCAGCTGGTAGAGGCACAAGGTTATAAAACCATTTGCATTGCATCTGAGGTTTTTCCGGTTTTGTAGATCTCAACTACAACTAGGCTAAAACTTAATATCTATCCTATCTCCTCAAAAAAAACAAAGCAAGAGGAATTAGGAGCAATTGGGAATGGTTGACGACAAACTATATCTCAGGATTTCCAAGGAGACTGGGTGTTTTGTCCGAGGCGTAGGCTGAAATAAAGGTTATTGGAAACAACATCAAACGGCAAGCTAGACCTCAAAATTCCCAAGGAGGCTCATTGCTCTGTCCAAGGTGTAGACTGAAATTAAGATTACTAGAAACAACAGTAAACAACAATCCTAATCTCTAAATTCCCTCAAAGGCTCATTGCTCTATCCGATGTGTAGATTTTAACAAAGATTATTAAAACAAGTGTTGATAAACCTTGAAACTTTGGATCAAAGACTCATTGCTCTTTTGATATACTTCTTCAAACTTGATCAATGATTACAAAAGATTTGGGACAGCAAATGGTACGAAATCATACAAGATGTGATCAACCAAACAACTCTTAGACAAAGAGTGAGCCAATATTGACTTGCAACCTTGTTGGCTTAACGGGACAGTAATTTTGTAGCAGTGTTCCATAGGGACGTGTCCCCCTGGAAAAACCACCCGTTTCCGAGACAAGGAGACGCCTAGGAAATGTCCCCCCGCCGTCTCCACATTTCTCCGCCGTCCCCCCAAAGTCCCCTTCTAGGAGACTTCAGGGAAACTTCTGGGAGACTTCCAGAAGTCCCCTCCACCTAAGGAAACTCCAGGGAAACTTCTAGAAGACTCAAGGGAGACTTCTGGGAGACTCCAAGGAAAATCTGGGAGACTCCAGGGAAACTTCTAAGAGACTTCCAGAGGTATCAGGGCATTAGCCTAGAGCCATTTACTATTTTGTACTCTGTTTTTGAAGTTTGAAGTTTGAAGTTTGAACATTGATGATACAGTGATACTTGATTGTAATTATGATTTATGAATCATGATTATGAAACACAAATTATGAAACATCTAGTTCTTGTTGCATTTTCCAATGTCTATATTTTCATTTTGATTTTCAATGTTCAGTGGTTCACTAGTTCAATGAAATGATATATCATTGCAATGTGTTATTGTGTTTAAACTTTAAACTTTTAAGTTTTAAGTTTTATTTTTATGTGTTAACTTTACTTAATCCTTAAGCTTCTTCAGTTATATAATTATATTGTTATACATCTTTTTATAACTAATTTTTCAAGCACTATATGCATTTCAGCGTCGCCCCCCCGCCACCCCCTCGCCCCGTCCCCCCACTGCCCCCCTGCCGTCCCCAAACTTAGGCCCCCCGTCTCCCATATCGGAAACACGTCCCCCGCCGTCCCCCCGTCCCCAAAACTCCGTGGAACATTGTATTGTAGTAATAAAAGTTAAACAATAATGAGCAAAATTACTCTTATTTATAGAAGCTCAAAGGAGTAGGAAACCCTAAAATCTCCTTGAGTTAACATTCAATTCTTGCCAACATTCAAGATTTATTCCTATGTCTAAATGCATGTAACTTAACAGTTAACTGGAAAAACTACTTCAGTTAACTGATTCTAAACTAAACTAGAACTCCATATGTACATCGGTGTCTCCAAAAATAGACATGCACAATTGATGGGACAGCGAGTTAACTTGAAAAGAAGCATCAAGTTAACTGTTGTGTCTAATGTCTATTTGGAAAAGGTGGGACATCCCAACTGGCAGTTCACACCTCATCAATTTGAGTAATCAGCTCCTCTAGCCAGTTGTTAACTGCCTCATCATCTAGAGATCGTCACACGTCTCAACTATTAGTTTACTGCCTATCAACAACTTGAGCAATCCTAGAAATATTTGCACACTTCAACTAGCAGTTCACTGATTGGTAACTTTGGTGGCTCTGTAACTGGAGTGATGATCTCTGTTTCTTCTACAGCTTTATGCTTCTGACACTTTTCTTGATTCTTCCCAATGGAAAAATGTTGCATGATGAAACCACAAAGTTTGACTGCGAACACTGTAGCTGCAAAAAATGCACATAAACTCACTGCATACGTAGAGTTCCAACGGTATTCAACCCTCTAAACTAGCCTTGGAAGGCTATTAGACACACGAGGTACGAACACATGTGGAACTCATGAGCTATCAAGAAATCGGTCATATGTTTGCGGAGAATGTCGTTGATCAAAGTAGCCCAGTCATAGCGCTCCTTACTGTTGACAAGTTGAGCCATGATGTAATGTATCCATGGCTAGAACCTATTGTTTTCTGCTTGACCGATGACACAGTTGAGTAGGGTGATCATAATCGCGTACTCATCTTTGAACTCTTCACATCCTATGTTCTTTGGCAAGTTATTTCTTTTCTATTTGAGCCACCTTTCTGCCATTCTCTTCTAATATTTTTCCTTTCCAGACTTGAATGCCTTTTCCCATTCCTCCATGGATATGACCAAATTGTTTGTATTTGGAGGAATAGAAATGCATTTCTCGATGTCTTTTGGCTTGAGACTGCATACCACTCACCCATCCACTGATTGAATTTCTCGTGCAGTAGGGTTGTAATGCTTTACACAAGGGATGTAAGAAGCCTTGCCAATTTTGCTGTAAATTTTCTGTTGTGACCCCTTTGAAATTTGACAAACACCTAATGTGAGCTGTTTATAAGCTGCCATGAATTTTTGATTATTGGTTTGATTTGAAGGGAGCTCGTTTGTATGCTGTCAAAGATGTTTTGAATGCTTCCACAATGCAAAATGGACTAACAATGGTATAGAAATTGTTGTACCCCAAAATTAAAATTTTTGTTACACTTAGATATTTTGAAGAAATGAGTAAAAGTCTTGTCAAATCAATCAAAAAGGTCAAAATTTGGGTGTGCAGGTCTTGCATGAGGGGTTAAAACGCTAAATTTTCAAAATCTGACGATCTGGGTCTGCTAAGAGCAGCTTAATCTACAAAACCCAGATCTCAATTTTTCATCCCTAAATTTTAGGAAAACTGCTATTTTTAGAAATTTTCTAAAATTAGTAACGTTTTCTGGGTTTTTCTGGGTTTCTTTCGAAACGGATGCTAGCAAGATTTTCTAAAAATAGAAAATTTCTAAAAATAGAAAGTTGGTCCAACAGGGTCTGAACTGATTTTGATTGGCTGAAAATGCGTCCATATCAGGCTAGTGCAGTTAGAATCTTAAAATAGTCAATTTTGCCCTACTGGGTCTATTCTACTTTTTCAGAAGCATATATGGAGCTCCGAGGTCATCAATGGAGGTTAGCCGGCTGTCAAGCGCCAGTTTCAGCACTTAAACATTCGACTGAAGATGAAATGATGAACATGCACGAAGAACAAGAAAGAAAATTGGAAAATCATGAAAATTTTCTAACACTGGCAAGTTTGGGCGCCCCTACTGAAGAAAGGCGCCCATCTTTTTAGGGCACCAAATTTCAAAATTAGGGTTTGGACCTCCAATGGAAGTTGCTCAGTATTCAGTCAGCTTCGCGATGGATATCCCCGTCAGAGCGTCCAACAATCCAGTCTCCGGCAAATTGAGTCAAAGTGGAAGGTATAGAATGAAGATCTGAAACTCAAAAGACATGAATAAAATGAAAAAATTTCTAAGTCTAGAGAAACTGGGCGCCCTAGTTGAAGAAAGGCGCCCAACTTTTCAAGGGTTCAAACAAATGAATTTGCAGTCAAAGTTATAACGAGATGTCTTCAGAATGCAACAGGCTTTCCAGTGAGCTATCCAGCACGACAAACGGAGCTCGCAGTCATCAGATTCAAAGAGCTGAACAGAGGGTCCGATGAGAGTTGAAAAGAGAATCCAAAAGCAAAGGTGAAAAATGTAAAAAATAAACTCTGGTGAAACTAGGCGCCCCAGCTTGCCAGGGGCGCCCAAGCTTTTGAGGACCTGAAATCCACTTTTTGGCAGAGTTGTTTCTAGGAGACTATTGACGTGGTTTTTGAGACCGCACCAACACAGAACAAAGTTTCCCAATGGATACTCTATTCTCTCTTGAACAAAGTATTCAGCATGCTAAGATTGCGAGTAAGTTCATACTTTCAACTCCAAGGTTCCTTAAATGCGAATAGACCCAGTTTGGTTGATGTGTATTGCTGTGTTCTTACGAGGGGACTTACGTAATTGTTCAGACTTCTTGCAGTTAGCAGCTGGTATATGATTTGAAGGGGATTCTTGTATGTATGATTTGGCAATGTGGTTCGTTTTCCTAAAACTAATTGGAAATATGCGGAAAGTAAAGAGTATAGGGCCTAAGAAACCTATGTTCTATTCTAAATGCAGGATATGTGGAACTTCGTTTTAGTAGACTTCAACCGAATTTCACCTAGCCTCACATCGGACAGCCTCAGTAAAATTGGTGCAATCTTCAAAGGGATAGCAAAAGATGTTCAAATTATGATCTAACATACATACACCATCACAACGACGCATATAAGCATGCAAACCACAATTGAAGTTAAACTCAAGATAATGTCCAGTCGACCACGCAAGGCGAACTTATCATCAACAAGCCGCTAGTGGTATGGAATGAAAGAAGCTACCTCAACAAAATGCCACACATCAAAGTAAACTACTTGCATGAAAATTACGCTACTTGGATACGAAAGGAAGAAGAGATCTTGCTAGCTATTCATGACAAGACGAATTCCACCATCAATGAAAAGATCTATTATCATGAAAAGTGTTACACAACAATCTCCACAAAAGTTTTCAAAGGGAAAACTTTCTTTCTTCTCCACTATGCAAAATGTCTACAATGCTCTACTTTCTAACTCTAGCTCTATCTCAATTCTGGCTCTGATCTAATCTCTTGTTCTAATGAATTACAAATGAGGGGGACTCCCCCTTTATATAGCTAGCCAAGTCCCAAAAGACGGCTAGGGTTACAATTAATAGAAGAAGCTGTCAGAATAGGGAGTGGTACATTAAATGAATCAAAGATTCTCACTCACTCCCAAAATAGTAAATGTAATAAATGCCCATATTCAGTCTTCTAGAAGATCCTCGTCCAGTAGTGCATTCCCATTTGCCTTCTCTCTGACTGCAAACTCAACAAATCTGCCAAGTACAGCCTCAACCTCCTGAACTGAAATAGGTGGAATGCAATCTAACTGAAACTCTAACACTGTGACTGAATGCTCATGCCTTGCACAAGATTTTCTCCAAGCCATCAAGGAGTCCTGCGTGTTCTGGATCAAAGTGGAGAAAGTAGAAGTATTCTCGAAATCATCTTGCACAAAGGTCCTAACATCTGAAAAGAAAGGCACCAGCCTACCCCTCAAATTATCAACATTCACCTCATCTGGATTCAGCCGACTAGCAAATATGGCCTCAAAGGTATTCTGAACTCCATATAATGGCCATAGCCTTATGTATCCTGGCTGAATCCGCATGTGCGCGTCGAAGAAGCCACGTCCCGTGATTGTTGAAGAATACCATCTAGAGAAGTCATACCACATTCTCCTGAATGACACCTCCATCAACCAGCAATCGCAACGGAACATGTCTCAATGCCTCAAGACGCTGAATAACTTTACTCTGATAGATAGAAGCATCGCCCCAAGCATGATCCACTGCATCCATCTGTGTCAAAATACTAGAGGCCTGCTGGAAAGCAAAAGCAAGGTCCTCCATAAACTTCTCTGTCTCAACACGAACCCCCGTGACCCACTTATCTGCCTCCTGTGCCATTCTTCCTAACTCCATCAAGCCGCTGATCGACTCTCTAGGTATCTCTGCTGGAGGCTCTATCACTGGAATATCCTGCCCTCGAGAACGAGATAACTGCTGAACATATCCGATTAAAGCCTTGTGTTCTCTTTTCAGCTTTTTATATTTTCCTTCTTTCTTGAATAATCTGTCTTTGAGGGCAAGGAAGGAGTTATCACACTCCTCTACAATCTGCGCACCAGTAGGGCGTCCCAAATCTAGAGTCGTGACCACATAATTCTCAAGCATTGCTTCATTTCGGTCACACTCAACTCGTGGCACAGCTACATGAAGGGTGCGAGAGCCATCCCCTTCAGTGGATATCTTCGAAAATTTTCTTGCCTTCTTCTTCTGTGGAGGTGCACTGATCCTGTTCAAAAATTCTTCCATCTCAACTGCTGGATCAATCTCCTCACTGGGGCTTCTCCTCATTCTATCCTTAAGCCAATCAGGCACATCATACTGTATATCAAAGGGCCGCTGCTCCTGTGCTTCTACTTCTCTAACTTGCTCAACCTCTACATCATTCTGGCGAGGCTCATCATCCTCAAGTGGTTGAGTGTCACCTGACACTATATCATCATCCTCATCATTCAAGGCCGCCTCTAACTCCTGCTGAAACTGAGGGTCAGTAATAGTCCCCTCATCATCTTGTTGATCAACCCTAACAGGTGCGTTGACGCTCTGGCCAACCGACTCTCTCCGTGGAGGCTGAATATCATTTTGTACTACTTGCACCTGATTCAATGCATTCCTCTGATCAACAAATAAAGAGACCTCCTGGATACTTGGAGAGCGTGTCTCCAATGGTGATGCAACTATGACTCGTGGAGGCTCTGGCTGAGTACGCTCCTGTCGAACTAGCTCTTTCTTTCTGGGCTCTGGACCTCTTGTAATCTGCTTCTTTCTGCCAGTAGTGGGCGTCCTGTGATCTCCCATCATATTGTAAGTCAAGGCAATTGACCTACTCTTCAATCTGCTTACTCGTCTATCAACCCACGCCCTAGTGAATGTCAGGACAGGAATAGAAAGGGTGTCCAAATCAGCAATCTCAGGTTCTGACCAATCCGGATGTGGAAGTGGAGTATCTCTAACTGCTGCATAGTCCGGATGGACAACATCCATATCTTCGTTCACCTGGTCTGGAACTGGCACAACTTCACACTCCCTGATCAAAGTAATAGGCAACCTAGAAAACATTCTTTTCCTGACTTCAATCTCATCAGCTGCATCAGCCCAATAGTCCTCAATGGTGGCCTTATGTTTAAACTCCTCTGACAGTACCCACTTGATGTTATGATGTGGATCGTAGTGCTGTCGGCTAATATGATAGGAGAAATGATAAAATTGAAGTTCACTTTCAGCCTCTCTAGCTGCCTGTATTGAAGGACACACCTCATCCGAGTTGCCCATGACAACTGGAAATTCTACCCCTCCCTTCTTCTTTTTCTTTTGAATTTTATCAAAGGCAAGCAATTGCCTAGATATTTCTAACATTAAAATCTTATCTGTTGGGTACTTAGGCAGCCTATATGGGTACGAGGAAAAACCTTGCAGCCTAATATAAGAAAATCTTGGAAACTGTATGAACCAGCACCCATACCTTTCAATCAGCTCCTGGGCTTCCCTCGAGATTCTGTGATGTAACCGCTCCTGAAGCAGCCTCGTGATATACATGGTGAAGGAATCGTTGACACGCTTGTAGTGGGTTGTGCTCGCCAAATGCAACTGCGGACAAGCATCATATATCTTGAACTGATGGGAGCCACATCCGACAGGTTCCTTGTAAGAGATCCCCCTGTACTTCGTCATTCGTGCCAACATATAGATAATATAAGAGCTCATGTAAAATGTCTTCGTTCTTCGAAGGCCCAGGAGCTGCTCGTGCAAATTATCACTGATCATCTCTGCCCAATTGACATAATCCTTTCCTTCTAGCACGAGATTGATGTAATAAAACATTCAAGGCTCAAAAATGAATGATTGTGCACAACCTCCAACCCTGCTCAGCATCATGATGAGATCACAATACTCTTGTTTCAAGTCATCCGCAATGATCTGCTTCGGCAACTTCGTACGAGAAGGCTTGGGAGTGCTCATCCAGTGAGTGTTAATTGTCTCCATGCATCTCTCGAATGCAGAAGCATACATCCGCTCAGCCCGTTCTCTGGATTTGTAGATCATATTTCTGTGCACCGGGATCCCGAAAGCTTCACCAATGGCTGCTGGAGTAAGATTGGCTAGTACTTGGCCATCTGGTGACGTGATTGACCGATGATCCTTCTCATAGTAATTGGCGCACTCCATTATCAGCTCCGAGCATTGAATGGCTGGCGGGAAACCAGCAGCTGCATATAACCCACTTCGAACAATATTGTGTGAAGTGGTGGAAGCCCGATGACTTCCAATTCCCAACATCCTGTTCTTGAAGGTCTCTAGGTTGACGGAGCCCAAGTTGGTGTCTATCAACTTGCCCAACTTTGAAATAAATTTTGATTCCGGCATGAATGTCTTGCTCAGCTTTTTTATCACAGCCTGTCTGGATGCACCATTGTCCTTGCCAGTCGCCCTTGCCTCAGCCATCTCAGCTTCTTCTCTTGAACTTCAACACTTAGAAAAGTTTCTAAGTAAACTTTAGTGACTTTAATCTGCAACAACTCCAATCAGCAATTTGAACTTTATGACTTCGTACTTTATATCAGCAATCAGCAATCAACAACTTCGCACTTTGAACACTTCTCAGCAAGCTCACACCTCAAGGCGTCCTTAATTGGCAACCTCCACTTTAGCAACGAATCAAACTTCAGCCACTAGCAAAGTCGTACCTTCTTTAACCAGCAAGTGCGCACCTCACAAGCAACTCAAGGTGTCCCTGCCTCAGCAACCTCAGCAACTTCAGCAAACTCCAGACTTAGCCAAAATTCGAACTCACTCAAGCTCCAGTCTTCAACAACTCACTGCAATGCCAATCTCAGAGCAAATTCAACTTCTCCAGCTGTGAAAAGGAAGTGAGAAACTTGTTCATTTTATAGCTCAAAATCGGATTCTAGAAGGAGCCAATTTTAGCCAGTACATTAAACTTCCACTACTCCATTTCAAAAATTCGAATTCTCCCTCTCTGGTATTTCTGATACTTCTCTCTGGACGTCAGGAATCTTATTCTTCTAGAAACTTGACTTTGACTGGCATCTTTGAATTTGCTTTCGAAAAATTTAATTTAAATTCATCCTTTTTAATTCACCAGCCGGAATCCTGTCACTTGAAATTCGAATTTAACTCTTCACCACCTCTGGGAAATTCATCCTCGAAGAATTCAATCAAAATTATCTAGGCAACTCATCTTGAATTCATCATTCGAAGAAATTTATTTTGAAAATACATTTTATTCATTTTTGCCTTAGAAAATTTTTAATTCTCCCTTAGGAAAATTCACAATTTGAGCACTGATTAAATTCTTCACTGAAAAAGTGTTGGCGAAGTGCGGAAGACTTGGAAATCCATCTATCATCGCGAACGTTTAGTACCCAAAAGAGAATTTTCTTCAGAACGTCTCGAATCCATGGGTACCCAACGAACGGGTTCATTTAATTTTTTGAATTTTGAACCTTAGAAAAAATATTATTTTATCAAATTAAATTCATTTTTCGCCTGTGATCATCCTGTGTTGCTTCAGCTTGAGAAACTTGAATTCATCCTGTATTATCATCCATCCTCTGGCTTCATCACTGAGAAAATTGGCTCGTGCTTCGAAAAAATTCACCACCTTGGTCTCTAGGCGTATTTTCTAAAGGAGAAAATAATTTGCCTTAGAAAATATTTTAATCATCCTGCACTCTGAGAATTTGCCTTAGAAAATTTTGTTTCATTTGCCAGTGGCGAAAATTTCAACTTCACTAAAAAAAATTTATTCACAGAGGCGCCTTGCACATTTCACTCGCCATCTTCACATTTGAAAAATATTTATTTGAAAACCCAACGCCTTAGAGGAAATTCCTCACTCACCACCTTAGGCGTATATCATACTCGAAGAAAATCACGCCTTGGCATTTTATTTCCACCACCTCACACATATTACTTCACCTCGCCTTAGAAAATTCCTCCAATACATACCACCTCAGGCGCATTTGAGGCTAGGAGAGGAAATTCAAAAATCACGCCTGGGCAACACACCTTGCAACATTCTCTAACACATCACCTTAGGCGCATTTGAGGCTAGGAGAGGAATAACGCCTAGCATTCACCACCTTTTACCACACTTTAATCCCATTTCACCTCATTTACCACCCTCACTCACTTTCTACACCTCAACTTGGGCGCATTTTGGCTTGGCAAGAGGATGACTCTTCGACTTCCCATTTTTGTCTTCACATAACCTTGTTTGGGCGCATTTAGGAGGGTGAGGAGCACGAATTTCTTTGACTTGTTGACCTTCTTCTAACTTGAGCACATTTTTATGTGGGAGAAGGATGAACTTGTTGACTTGTTTGACCTCTTTGCCTTGGGCGCATTTTCATGTAGGTGGATGAAACTTATGACAACGCCCTTGGAGTGACCCCTCGCCTTCCAGTTTTTTGTCTTGACATGCATGCATTTGGGCGCATTTTGCCTATGGAGGAGGATGGGCGCATTTTGAGGGTGGTGGCAGATTTCTACACTTAGGAAAATTTTCAACTTTTTTCCTCTTCAAGTTGGGCGCATTTTGCTAGGCCAACAGGATAAAAAATGTTGACTTTTCTTTGACCACCTGCGCTTTGGGCGCATTTTGGCCTGTGTACTGGACAAACTTGACTCTTAGAAAATTTCATGCCTCCTCACTAGCTGGGCGCATTTTGCCATAGCTGCAGGATTGAAGTTCCAGACTTAGACTTTTTCATCGTTTTCGCCAGTATTTCATGCCCTGCTATTAATAGTAAGTCCTCTTGAAATTTTGCACACATCCTCACGACCTTGTGGTCCTGTCGACACTGCCACTTTTAGTCACCCTGCTATTTTTAGCCCATTTCAAGGTGGTTTACTATAAATAGTAACCTCTTGTTTCTCACTCCACGCTCCGATTGACTGAAATTTGAATGAGGCGCTCCTCACCACGTGACCTTACGTGACACTGATGCATACCAATTTACTATTTTTAGCCGGGTTTCCAAATTGACTTACTATAAATAGTAAGTGCTTCGTTTGACTTGAAATTTTACCGCAGATAGCCTGAAGGATTGATCGCGGTGGTTTACACCGCCAAAATTTTGACCTTTTACCTTCTTTTCAGCTCCGAAGTTGGAAACCCTAATTCGCTCTGCATGTGTATCAAATGATCTCTGTTTCTCTTCATTTCTGTGGCACTGAGATCAGCTCGTGATTCTAATCTGCTGGGAAGCGGCTGCCGGGACATACCTGCTAAAAATAGCAAGTTCCTTACTGAGTGAGTATCTCCGTTTGCATGTCACACCATCGCGAAGCTCTCGAAAAACCCATCAGGAATCATCCGACATGCAAAAGCAACCCTGACATGTAAACCCTAAAAATAGCCTCGGAAGACTGAATTCTGAAAGTGGTCGTCTCGTTTTGCATGTTATATCATCGCGAAGGTCTCGAAAAACCCAGAAGGAATATGCAGACATGCAAAGAAAAACTCTGCATCTGAGCCTTGAAATTTGCCCCGGACGTTGGACTGCTAAAAATAGTAAGTTGTCTGTTTTAGCTCAAATTTAACCTGTGAGTAGCTTGATATGCTCTGAATGCCGTGTGATCGTTGGAATCTCAAAAATGCTGACGGATTGACTTGAATTTCACACTTACTAAAAATAGTAAGTACCTCAAAATTTGATGAAAATTTGCTGAGAGCCTGCTGGAGACATGCTGACAACAACGTTAAGCTCAATTTTCAATTTATTGACTTTATTCGACCTTGGACTGACTAGGAAAGATGAAACCCTAATTTTCAGACTTGGTCAATTTCACGTTTAAACTCACTGACGGGCGCAATCCTCGAAAAGGCGACATCAAAAAAGAGACAGAGCAGGAGAGAGAGAAGAAAACCCAAGCCAAAAGACCAGAATGGAGCAAAAATTAGGGGGGTCCCCATCTCGAATGGGGCGATGTGTGAAAAGGTCACAACAGAGACCCCTCCTGAAATCTTCTCAGCTTCACAACGAGCCCAAACATCCATCAATCCGACGCCTGAAACTCCGGATTCAACAAGATCACCTGTAGGAGTGAAAGACACGAATAAAATTGAAAATTTTCTAAGTCTGGAAAAAATGGGTGCCCCAGTTGAGGAAGGGCGCCCAAACTTTTGAAGCTCATAATGATGGATTTTGCAGAAGTAGCATCCAAGAATGCCTCACCAAAATCAATCTGGCTATCCAACGAAATATTCAGACAGTCAGTCGGATCTACACAGCTCTCGGAATCAAAGATTCATCAAAAGATCAGAGGGAGAAGGAAGAACTTGGAAATCATGAAAATGGCTCTCTGGGAGAAATGGGCGCTCCTGGAAGGAAAAGGCTCCCATGAATTCGGAGGTCGAAATGAAGTCGTTCGCCAGAGATGCCTCCAGAACTTCTTTCTCAGAATCCGTCAAGCTCCACCGTGAAACCTTCAGCTCGCCTGTCGGGTTAATCTGTCAACGGGAAATCAGAGGCGAAGTAGCATGTCAAAATGAAGGAAAGTTGAAAAGGTTAAAATTTTGACTAACATTGGAAGAAGTGGGCGCCCCTATTGAAGAAAGGCACCCAAAGTTTCATGCCTTAGAGAAATTTCAAGAATTTTCAAAATTGCAAGAGGAGAAGGATGGCGTCCAAATTCAAAGAGGCTGAGATTTAGGGTTTTGAAAATAAAAGCAAAAAGAAAGCAAAACCTAAATCAAACCCTAAGTCTATTTAACACCATTCTTTCATGTATTTTTCATTATTTTTGCAGGTAGCATCCAAAGGAGAAAGTTGGAGCAGCAAGTTTGAAGATTTTTGTGATTCAAGAATCCATAGATGCTGGTTTTACATCAGATTTTTCAGACCAGCAAGCATAAACCCTTGCTTTTTCATTCTTCTTGTTCCAGAAGATCAAATTTTTCAAGTAGAAGACCAAGGCTTTCCATTTTTCAGTCATCTGGGTCTTTTTGCCTCAATCTTCTAAAGAATTTTTCAAGAACTTCATCAAGTTGCAGCAAGTTCTTTTATCTTGCATGTCAGTGAAAACCTCAATGCATTCAAATTTCAAACATCTGGGTCCTTTCCAATCAGTCTTCTGAAGAAAACCCATATCGCAGCTTTTTCAAGAAAATTTCAAAACCTAGGGTTTTATTGCTTTTTCATCAAACGTCGGTTTTGCAAATCTAATCAATCGGGTCCATTTAATCTTGTTCTCAACAAAACCTGTGCGCCTTTTTCGAAAAATTGAAGAAATTAGGGTTTGCTGCTTTTTCAGGCAAAATTCAAAATTTTAAAAAACGGATGATCTGGGTTGTCTTGCATCGAAATTTTGAGCAAAACCCATATCTCAGAAAAAAAATTCAAAAATTTGTCCGTTGGAGCGCAAAAATCAGCATTCTAAAACTAGAAGTCGCTCAAAACTTGTCAGAACCTAGGCGAGTTTACAGTCATTCTTCAAGTTTTCTAAAATGGAGTACACTCCCAATGTTTTCAAGACTGAATCAGCTCTCTTTCACAATTGCATCAAAACGGCTGAGACAGACTTGCATCATATCAAGCCAGTGTTTGATTTACACGCCTTGGAGAGAGCAGGCAACACTTCAATTAAGAACCTAGGACATTCCGGACTCCTCGCAGCAGCGTCAATCCCTATATCAGTTCAGAGTCTTGAGTTCGTAATCGCTTGCATTAAGCATTACAACCCGGCTACTAGGGAGATCCAGCCAGCAGATGGTAGATTGATTTGCAATCTAAAGCCTGATATGATCGAGAAGTGTTTTTCCATTCCCCCATGGCCTGAAAGCGTTACTATCTCAAAGGGTGAATGTGAAAGGATATGGAATATGCACAAGGAAAAATACAACAAGAAGATTGTACTGAAGTGAATGAAAGAAAAACATAAGACTCTGCCAAGTCACACTTCCATGATGTCAGCAAAGTTCGATGAAGCGGCCAATGAGGTCGAAGATTTACTGAGATCTATTGCAGATGCTGAAGATATTCTTGAAAAGCGGTGTTTTGCTATTGATGGCATAGATGCACCGAACCGGGACACAATCTCAAACTTCCTAGCGGATGTGATCGAGCTTTAAAGCAGCTTTCTTCTAGAAGCTTTCTTTCTCGCTTTCTTTCTATTCTTTGAATGATTCTTATCCATTCTTTGAGAAGAGAAAGAAGATAAGATGTAATAGTTGGCATTTCCCACTTTTCCTGCTTTCTAGGGTTTTAGATGTTATCTTCTTTCTAGATTTAGTAATAAAGCTTACTTGCTGAGCAAGCCCTAGATTGTGAAAGCAAGGAGATTTTAGGGTTCCCTACTCCTCTGCTTCTCTATAAATAAGAGCCTTTGCTCATTTAGTTTTTTAACCGTGCTAGTGAGAACAAAATGCTGAGCCTATTGTGCCTTCTATTTGTTGCTCAAGTATTGTTCATTTGTGTTGTGATAAGCAAATTGTTGAGCCTCTTTAGCCAACAAGGAGTTAGTGAGATTGTTGTTTTCTATTGTGTTAAGAATAAGTTTGCAAGCCTCTTTAGCTGCAATTTCTTGTTCAAGGCATGTTAGAAGTGAGCTTTGTTTCAGAGATTTGAGTAATAAAATCATGAGCCTCTTTTGCCTTGGTCCAAAATCTCAGATTTCAGTTATCTATGTTCTACTTTTATGATCTTTATTTCAGTTTGCAGTGAAGTGTGTAGGTGTTCGTTGAAAGAGAGATTATTGAAGTATTTTTGTCAGAAAATCTACCTTGTTAATTTCTTACTTCTCTTGCTCTGCTATTACTTGAGAGGTTAGGAACGTCTTTAGTTTAAGTTAGTTGTAGTTGAACTTCTTATCAGAAAATCTCAGCTGCGGCGTTTGTGTTTAAAAAACCTTGTGCTCTAAGCTGATCAAAAAGATAGGCAACTTAGTTTTAGTTTACTTTCTTTCAAACACCATCAGCAAGAGGGAGCTTCCCCTCCTAATTTGAAGAGCAGTTCATCTGTGCATAGCTGTCCGTTTTCAAATCCGCATTCCAGAGGTGCGAATTTAAACGCCAACAGAAATGATATGCAAACTCTTTGGTGTTTCCAAATGCAAATAAGGTCTGAAACAAACATTGCAACTAAGCTAAATGCAGCTACAGCAAACTGTTACTTTAAGTTGAGTCTTTAACAACAGTTGTCCTATATCTCTCCAATGACTTCATTGACGGCAAAATGATACAACTGAATACAAATATTGTCAGCCTGTTATGAAGGCAATTTAATGTCAAACTCTTCTTGGATTCTTCAATGATAAAGCATTACTAATAACTTTCAATACACATAATATTCACCTACAGATTTGACTGAAAATGCAAGTAGGACTGCACATGCTAACTGGGAAATGCAAGGAAAGGAACCTGGAGTTAGTGACCTGGATAACACTCTGAAATCTCAGTTGCAAGATGCTAGCAGCACTAAAATATCTGGGAAATGAAGTTGTCTCAGCCTGAAATTGAAGAGGACGCCCAGCAATGAAAGAGCCAGTAATGAGAGCTTTCTTTAAGACTCGTTTCTCCTATAAAATGAGACGTCTAACCAGCAGCAACACAAAAACGCCTCTCTCCAGACCTCTCAAGCAACTACAACCCAATAGAATGCTGTTTCAAAAGTCATTCTTCCTCAGAAATAATGCGTCCCACTGTTCTTTACCCATTTTTCCTCAAAAACGAATCAAATATGAGACTTCATGGCTGAAATAGGTGTGCCTGGGGTTTCATTATAACAAAACGCCTCCATAGAGCATATATTAAGAATGAAAGTCGTCCCAAGAGCTAACTGAAATTTGTATGAACTGTAATCACGAAAAATATGATGAAAGAAAAACCTGTGAGTTTCATTTTCAAATCATGATAAGCTCGATTTGTTGTAGAAAGATCTTCTCTTCTTCAAAAAAACCGTGATTCTTCCAGCTAGGGATGGTGTTTCACACCCGAATCTGAATTTGAGAGTCTTCAAACCCTACCACAAGCGCCGACCAGTTCTTCCCGTGAATAATAATCCATTTCAGAAGTATCGACTCTATTTTTCCTCTTGCCTTTTGTAACTTCACAAAGAAGCCGATAAAACAAAAGAACTCTCCATTTTTATTTATTTTTATTTTTCCATTCTCGAAAAAGTGGCCTTTAATAAAGTTCACTTTCAACATATTTCTTAAGTCACATTTTGAACTTTATAAAGTTACATTATAAAGGCTAATCTAATTAATTAGTTTTATCACCATCACAGAATGGGCAATAAAAGGTAATTAAATAAATGATTCCCACACAACGACACTTGCCTTTGGGAATTAAAAAGGCAAGGCGACATCTCGAAGGGCTACGGAGAAGGGGACATTACAAGTGATTACAAACTCTCCACTCTCTGCTAAGATGGGAAATTAGGCCACTTCAAGAAACCCAGATTGCTCGATGTTCTGAAGTGTGGTTTGATCCACTTGATGCAGATCGGTATCAGCTATTCTGATGAAATCGTGAATCAAGACCGATTTGGTCTTGAATTCAGTTTCAGTGAATTGCATACTGAAAAACTAGCCTATTGATTGTAAACATGAATATGTTCAGACAACTTTTCCTGTGAGGCTAAAAATAGCTTCTCGATGGGGCAATTTTCCCAAAAAATTCTGAGACGTGGGTTTTGTAGAGAATGTCTTTCTGAACAAAACCACAACATCAGAATTTCGAAAAAAGTGATTTTTTTCTGACATGCAACAACCTCTCGGAGCAGAAGCTGCAGCAATTGTACGAGCTGCAAAAGCTTTTTATCCCGAAAAATTCTGGCACATGGGTTTTGTTGGCACCTAAGAGCTCAACAAACCTAGTTTCTCCATTTTTTGAAATGATGATTTTTTTCGGAAACCCTAAAAATAAGGGGCAGCGGGGCAATTTTCCTGAAAAATTATGGCACGTGGGTTTGGTTGCCAATACTATGTTGAATGTACCCAGAAAGCCACATCTGTGAAAAGAAGTCATTTACTTGGACATGCAAGAGAAAACCTAAGACAAGGATAGAAGAAATGTGAGGTGGAGAAGGTAGAAGTTATAAACTGCCTCTTTCAATCCTCAAGAAAAATGCCTCTATATAAACCCAATCTGATGAATTCCTGGAAAGACCATACTGGAAAGATGAAGTATGGAAAAATATTCCTTTGTACAATCTAAACCTAAAACTGCAAAGAACACTGAAAATGGCCTCTGTTAGATCCTTCAAATGGCATCTGGAGAGAAAATAGCTGATTTTAGCTTAAACTTGCAAGAAATAATGGAGAAATGGCGCCCATGCATGAATAAATATTCATTTTGGAGGTGGGAGTGTCAATTAGTTGCACCAACCCTAATTGAAGAGTCAATTTCTATGCATGCCTTGTTGATTTAAAGTTCTCTAATTTTACGATGCCACATGCAAGAGGAAGCATTAAAAAATTGTAATTGAGAGTCAACTAGGCCCACTTTGACTTTTGGCATCCAAGCTTTGGGTAGTTAGAAATTTTTTAAAGATTTCCAACTTCTGTTGTGACGAACTGCCTCTGTTTGACCCTGAATTCTAGGCACCCGGTTGATTTTGGCTGACAGATCATCGTGAAGCTGGAATAGGTCTGAAAAGATGTTCTTGGGAGTTGAAAACCCTGAAAACTGAATCTGGTGGCTTGAAATCTTGGGCACCTTTTGCTAGAAGGATGCTTTTTTTTCACCAAACCTAGCCATTTTTTGGATGCTTTTCAACTTCTTCAATTTGACCCTTTGTGCTTCAAACTGCAATCGTCATTGATTGATGAATCTTGCGAACACGCTGAGCTATGGAACAGAAAACCAGTTCAATTCCAAAAAGAATGACCGATATTGCAACGTCTGAAAGTTGATTTATGAGGCTCAAATTCCTAGGCCCCCTGGCTTGCAAGGGCGCTTTTGTGCCTTTGAGATACATTTTGCACTTTGTAACTTCTAACGAAATGTCCAGGTTGACCCTCGTTGCCAGGAGTTTGACTACTTCGATGTTTCTTTTGATGATCTTATCATGGAGATTGATCAACTTTGAAGAGATGTTCCTGGGAGTCACGAAGTCAGAAAGCTGCATCTAAGGCCTCAAAAAGTTGGGTGCCTTTTCCAAGAAGGTTGCATCTTTTTTAACACAGTCAAATTTTCACATTTTTCAATTTGCCTTTGCCTCCAGCGTTTCACGCTAGATCTTCACTTATGAGCATTTGACAGGTCCTGAGAACCGGTTGTTGGATTCATCGCGTAGCTGGAAGGATTTTGAGCAGATCCCTTGGAGAAGACAGCAGCTAAAAACCTCATTTGATTGACCAAAAGTCTAGGCGCCCCTGGACTGCAGGGGTACATTTGACCTTTTGACTCTCATTTTATCCTCCATTTTATGTGCTCACTGGATCAATAGCTACTGTCATTTGATATGTCTTGTGGACTGGCGAACAAATTCATTGCGAAGCTAGACTGAAGCCGGGAAGATCATCTAGAGATGACAAATCCGAGAACTGACATCTGAGGGCTTTTATTCTTAGGCACCCCTGAGCTACAGGGGTGCATTTTCCTTAATAGACTGCCATTTGGATGTTGGTTTACCTTCAGCAAGTTCTACCTCTGTTGTCGTTTGTCGGTGTTTGACAAATCTGTTGGATTTGCTTGGTGATTCGCTAGCAAGTGTTAATGACTGCTTTAGCCTCTCAAATTCAAGGGCGCCCCTGGCTAGCAGGGGTACACTTGGCTCCAAACTTGATCATTTTCTAATGATTTTCATCTCTTTCGCACTTCGCGATCCCCGTGTTGCTTGACTAAGTTGACTACGTTGAAGCATTGTTGCTGCTAACACGAGTACGTTCACTTTTGTGATTGCTTTTACCATTCTTACATGCACGGACGCTGCAAAGTTGACTTTGATGTTGACTGCAAAGGCATCTCCCTTGTAGAAGGCATAGTGTTTCTAGACTTAGAATATTTTTTACATTTTTACCTTTTGAAAATCCCCTCTGTCACGAAGCATGTTTTTTAGCATCTTTTGCCAAAGAATCTTCTGTGATGCATTTGAGGCTTAGATTTTGACACCTGGTATCTGGCCATCTGCCATTGTTGACCTCGGAGGTCCTAACTTTTCTCCAAAAAAAGTGAAGTAGACCCACCAAAGCAAAACTTACTTTTTTTTTATTCTGACTTGACCAGTGTGATCATGAAGTGAAATAAGCCAATCAAAATTATTTTCAGTCATTTCTATAAAGATCCTATTTTTAGGGTTTTTCCTAAAAATAGGGGCCCGAAAACCCTAATTTTCAAAATTTGCCAGTATCCTCTGGACAGTAAACCCACAAAAAGCCCATGCTTTTTTTTACCTAAAACTAACTTTTGATGACAATTTTACAAGACTTAGACTATTTTAATCAAAATGCCTTATTGAAGCAAAAACTTTTTTTGGGTACAACAATATGTATATATGTGTGTGTGTGTGTGTGTATGTGTATATGTATATGTATATATACATATACATATATATATATATATATATATGTAATGTATATGTGTGTATATATACATATACATATATATATATGTAATGTATATGTGTGTGTATACATATACATATGTATGTATACATACATACATATACATATGTATGTATATGTATATGTATATATATACAAATACATACATATAGATATACATATACATATACATGCATATATATATACATACATAAATACATGTATGTATGTATGTATGTATATGTATATGTATACAAATACATATACATATAGATATACATATGTATATGTATTTGTATACATATACATACATATTTGTATACATATACATACATACATATATATATACATACATACATACATTATGTATGTATGTATGTATATGTATATATATACAAATACATACATATAGATATACATATACATATACATGCATATATATATACATACACATACATACATGTATGTATGTATGTATATGTATATGTATATATATGTATATGTATATATGTATGTATACATACATATATATATATATATATGTATGTATACATACATATATACATATACATATACATATACATACATACATACATATATATATATACATACACACACACATATATATATATATACATATAGATTACATATAATTATGTATATATACGTAGTTGAAAAATTCTCCGAGTAATCGGCAAGTTTTAAAAAACTCCTAAGTTTTTTTTGACGGAGGGTTTTTCCCGCATTTACTTTCCAAAGTTGCTCGCCGAATAAAGGAGAAAAACTCACCAAATTTTTGGCAAGTTTTCACCAAAAACTTGACAAGTTCGCAAAAAAAACTTGCCCATCCAAATAAAAGGTCTCTCGCCACCCCTAAAAAGGCATTTTCATTTCATTTGATTTTATAGGTACTCTCCAAGTCCAAGTTTCCAAGTTTTCCTACAAGTCTTCATCTATAATATCGTCTAGTTCGACCTCCCCCTAGTTTTCACTAGTCATGTAGTCTATATCATGTCTGGGTTTTGATCAATAACTTCTACATGTAATCTTGTGCAACAGTCTTGGAAGGTAAAAAAAAAATTCATACTATGCCTCTAGTCCAGTAAAAGTCCTATTCAACTTCACTCTCAGTTTCCTATGTATCTTTTCCTTCTTTATCCATAGAGTCACTCATGCACTGCTTTAACAAGAGAGAAGTCTCAAGCACAACTATTTACTCTTGGCATTGACAATTCAATCAGTTGACTCTTTAGTGGCAACATTCCACAATTATTTATTTCCAATAAATATTCCTATATGGACTATACATACTTTTCTTAACTTTTCCCATCCTCTTTCTTATCACAGTTTTAAGAACCTATGTGAGAGTAATCTAGGAAATTATAAATTCATCCTTTTGTGTTGTTGTCCCTTAGCAATTACATTGAATATTGTAGATCGGATGTCTTATTTCCTTGTAGTGTTATCAAATGTAGTATTAGATAAGTATCTCCTAAAGGGAAGTGAAGCTCTTGGTGAGTATCATTTTCCTTGGTTGTCTCTTATCACTTCAAATGTGAATACATTGCTTGGGGGGCATGAATTCAGCTAGAAGTTATGATGCCAAAATGTAGTGTCGGGGATACCATAATGCAAACTATTTCATGCATGTAGTAGAAAATTTACAGTGAAATGAATAGTGCAGACATTCGATCTATCATAGATAACAATATTAATGATTTTCATAACAGGTACGAGAAGCTAAAGAACTATATGGTAAATCTGTCCACCAAAGATAAGTGGAGTAATCTCAACACTTACTGACTTCGTAAAATGAGCAGGGGAGTATGTCTAAGGAAATACTGGAATTGTTTCATCAGCATCTCATCTGTGTATTTGAAATAAAACAGGCCAACCTTTATCTAACAGTAGCCAATTTTTCAATTGGGGCTATAGATATAACATCCATAATAAGATGTTCTAACAATAGTATTATAAAGGGATTGTGAAAAATATTTCCAACAACTAAAAAGTAAAATCTATTTGTGAAGGTACACCATGAGCTGCCAAAATAAATAAAAATGAAGTTCTTTTCAAAATCCTTCCAAAGAAAAGGCAAGAAGAATCACATTGACAAAAACGACCACTAAGATAAAAAAACAAAAACCATTGTCATCGTGTAGTCTGCTTTTGTAACCTGTTTTAGCTCATCCATATAGATTTCAAATCATGGAGAAGAGAACAGGCATCCTTATTAAATCTGATAAGCAATGAATTGCCTGGAAATGACCTATAATCATCTTATAAAACTTGTGATACTTGCCCTAAGAATCACAGAATCTGTAGGAGTCCAGGTGACTCTCAGCCCCAAACCCTAACTGAAATCGCTGATTTTGTTTGTTTTGTAGTTTTTTGTGTTTTGATGGGTTTTTTGCATAAAACAGGAAATGGCGATTTTGCTCTAAAAATGTTTAAAAAATTCATAACAAATCTAAAGACAGTAAATAAGCTGTGATATTGCTCAGAGAAAGTAGGCGCATATATTTATTAACTTTCCAGATCACATACAATGTAAAAATCGAACAAATGAATGAAATATGATTTTATTTCAAAGGAACCTAATTTCCCTTGCAGGCACCAGAAAACAGATAAGAATGGTACGGCTAGATGAATAGATGAATCTCCAGACTCTAAAGGCGATGCAGAAGCTCAAGATAGCCTAGGCGCACCAGATCCAGTCAACAGAAGATGCTAAATGAAGGTGTATTTCCCAAGGATGAAATGTACGGCCTTGCTGGTACAAATCTGTACGGCCCAACAGCAGCACTTAATATGGTACGGCTGCAATGAATGAAGTACCAGATCTCTGCAATGTAATCTCTGTTAAGTCGCCTCAACCCACTGATGAATAATCTCTGCAAAAACTCTGCCTAAATCAATCAATAAGCTCAAACTGTAACCTCTGTGTGAAGTCACCAAGTAGACAATCTTCAACTGGTATTGCACAGTCTCAGTATGCAGGATTTTGAAGAGGTATCGTTCTCCAAAATCGTTCGTCTGCTGAAACCCTAGGTTTTGCAAACTTCAATGCTCAGAGCAAAAAGAAGACAAATTGAATAATCAAGACATATGAGTTCGATTTGTCTTTAGCTGTGAATATATAGCTTCTTGGAAAATTCGACCCAAAACCTCTTTTTAATAATCATTTAATTAAATGATTAAATACGCCCTTTTTGACTTAGGAGAAATAAAATAAATAATTGGCGCCCATCATTAATGAATAATTACTTATTCATTATATTAATTTCTCACTTTATTATAAAGTATAATAAATACTTTATAATACGCCTTTTTATTAAATATTTAAATAAATTAATAAAGTGACTTTAATATAAAGTCAAAAATATTAATTATTCAATAAATCATTAAATACACCGTTATTTCTCCATCTGACCGTCAAACTGATGAACTGGGTTGACTCTGAGCTAAACAGCTGAACCAGGTGCCCTGCCCAAAATAGCAGCTTCCATCTGTCAGACTTTCTAAAAATAGAAAGTCTCTGAAAAACCACTTTGAAGGATTCTGCGAAGGCCCAACCTGAAACAACTGCAACAATGAAGCTCCAGAACACTGGGTAACTGCCTCAATTGATCCTCTGCACACATCTGTCAGCCTACGAGGATCGAAATAATAGGCTAACCACGTATCCAGCTGCGCTGACTAGGATGGGGACGTCACAGAATCTCTAATGATTTGTAACCTTTCAAATGAAAAATGTAAGGAAAAATATTGGACTTCCTATAAGCTTCCACATGAGCAAGCCATCCTCCTTTACGGCCAATTTTTTTTCCTTCAAAGCTTTAAAATATCTCAAGGCAGACCTATAGACCAGATGAACTGGAATTATAAAACTAATAGGCATTGTAAATGGCACTGTTGGAAAGAAGATCAAATTAAAGGACATGATAGAGAAACTATTAAGAGAAGATAGGAAAACATAAGAATGTGTCTCTAAAAAGATGTTTGATAAAAAAATCAGAGTCTATCAATTTATAAAATTACCCATGGATGTAGCTGCCTTGTGAAATTGAGTAATTATTTTCTAGCTTACATTTGATATCAGTTCAGTTTGCATTTGCATAGTTTTAGCCCAACACTTGTTAGCAGTTGATTTATATTAAAGTTAATGAAAAACAACAACTTATGTATCATTAACATCAACTTTACCTCGTAATCCAATCCATGAACATAAAGGAAATCAGGATTAACATCTGAGAACATAAGACCAGTAATCTGTGCCAAGAAAAAAAAAAGAAACAATTAGTTATATGATGATATGAACAACACGCTGGAAGAAAAAAATTAATGTTCACCTTTGACATAAGCTGCATAAGAAATTAAAAGTATTGGTTGCTTCCGTGTAAGAGACCTGGTGTCTCTCATCCCCAACCTTTGACAAAGAATACAAGTTTTGTTTGTGTTTTGTTGTTTTGTAGTTTTTTATGATTTTTTTGCAATAAGATGAACTGGTGCGATTTTGATAAAATGCTTCTAAAATTTATACAAGAATACAACTACTATAACAAATCAACTTCTAGAGCGATGGTAAATGATTTTATTGTCTTGTTGAATGCTTACAATACTGAAATGATAACATGCAAACAAAAAGGCAACACTTTTTATTCATAACCCTGGTTTTATTGCAGCCACCTGTAAGACAGCAGAATGGTATGGCCAGCTTGCATTGAAGGCTTCTCCCTCCTCGAGATAGATGCTAAATGCTCCAGAGACCAAGGCATCCCAAATGATGAAAGAAGAAGAGAAAAAGGCAAGGCATTTTGACTTGCAAGAAGGGTACGACCTTGCAGCAGTGTGGTACGGCCTCCAACCAACAAGTACAATATCCGTACGGCCTAGAGAAATGTGCCAGGTGAATAATATAAATGGCCACTGTGAAAGATTCCCTTCTAGAAGAAAATCGATCCTACTACTGACTGAAACCCCAATCTGAAATTCCACAAATATGCTCTGTTGTGACTTCTGAATAAAGCCACTCTGTTGGACAAGCTTCAATTGATATTTCACAGCCTCAGTATGTCTGATCATGAAGAGTTGGCGTTCTTCACAATCTGGTTGCAGAAACCCTTGTTTCTCCAAACTCCAAATGTTCTCAGAGAGAAAAGACAAAATTTGAATAATCATATCATAATGAGTTCTATTCTATCTTTGAGAAAATATATAATCTCTCTCACAAGTTCAACCCTCTCAAAAAAGCTATTAAATGGCATTTAATAATAATAAATTTTCCCCTTTTGAGACTTAGGCAAATTCATTAATAAATGGCGTCCCTTTTAAATGAGTGATAAATACTCATTTAATATTAATATTACTCCTCTATTATAAAGTATTAAATACTTTATAATTCGCCATTAATTAATACTTTAATATTTCATTTAAAGTGACTTTATAATATAAAGTCATAATAATAATCTTTTAATTATTATTAAATGCTCCATTAATCCTCGTTTGCTCATCAAACTGTCAAACTAGGTTGATACTAAGATTGTCAACTGAGCCAGGTGCCATGCCAGAAATAGTAACCCCTGTCCGCCTGACTTACTATAAACAGTAAGTGCCTGAATATCACTCTATGAGTCTCTGCCAAGGCCCAAACCTAAATCAACTGATAGAGTAATGCCCCAAAACTCAAGATAACTGTCGAAAGCAACCCTCTAAACACATATGTTAGCCTACGAGGGTCAAAATGATAGGCTAACCCCTCAAACACCTGAACTGCCTCGGAAGGGGACATTACATTCTGTTACTATAAATGATATCAATAAACTAGAAGATATAGAATATGAATATTTTATGAAGGAAACTGGTACAATGGAAATATAGCGTTGGAAAAACCTCCTAGGAAATATAACATTCGAAACTTAAATTAATCAGTATTGGAGATGCCTATATCTACTTCATGATACATAAATTGTAGCACCCATGAGTACATGAAATGATGTCACATGTACAAAGCAAGTAATACTTATCTACAACAAGAACATCCCCCACAGAGCCAAAGAATAATGCTTTCATTTTATGAGAAAATGTAATGTCCCCTTCTCATCAGTAATATGTTCTGATACTCATCAGCCTATTCCGGAAGCCTGTAGGCGTGTGTGAGGAAAATTTAGGGTTTCCAGTTCTGAGGTTCTTTGGCATTTCTGTGAGTTTACTATTTATAGTAAATTCTATTTTTAGCAATACGGAGTTTGTCAACTTTCAGAACATCATTTCCAGTTGGAGCAATTATTTGCAATTCATGTCTGATTTCTTAAGGAATTTTTATGGTGATTAAAGGCATTAAGGTTATAATTTGCAGTTGACCCCTTGGCCTAGGAAAAACAATTTAAGTTGTGTTTAAAAGAGGGACTTGGAAAGGGTATGCCATCATAAAGGTGATTTAATTATTATTGAAGATAAATGCCTTGTGAAATAAAGTGGACGCCTTTTTGAAGAAGTTCTTATTTTAAAATAAAGATTTATGTTGTCTTGTAAAGTGGACGCCTTTTTGTGAAGCTGAAAAGTTTCTGGAAATTTGAAGAGTCTCTGTGACTGTTGGCGTCCTTTCTTGAGGGATTGAAGAGTCTTCTACTCTTCTATAAATTGAATGCTTTGTTCCAGCATTGTATCTCTTCATGTTATCATACTGTTATGCTGTCGGAATGACAAATGAACATTGCTTCGAGGATGCTACCTCCTAGCCTTTAACAAATTTCGTGTTTGAAATACAACACCTAGTTGGAATTTGCTGCTTCTCATCCAGACTAGCAGATTGTGCTCAACAGAAGAAGTTTTGATGATAATTCCAGTTTTTGAGTTGCTGATACACACACAGCTGAAAGTGAAAATTTGAATGCATCTCCTAGAATAAATTTATTATGATTATGGGTATTTTTGCTGAGTGTTTGCTAAGCCAAGGCGCCCCCTCTTGCAAAGTTTGAGATTTAATTTCGAAGATTCTGATTTTTAATGCCAAAATCGCCCTTGAAGAGGGCCGTACAATTCATGGAGGCTTTGGAAATTGTGCCAAAAAATATAGGTACAGTTTGGTTGCTGTTTGATGATCAGAATATGTTCGCCTACCTTCTAAGAAGACACAGCAAAAGACGGCATTCGATTTGGAGGTGAATTAAGTGAGTTATGAATTTTTCATTGATTTTCACAGTTGCTGATTGACATTTCCAGTTTACTGTTTTCTGTATCAGACCTTTGAAGTTCTGATTTTTGATTCATTATCAGTAGTTAGTGAAATAAATAATTGTATGAGATCATCTATTACTCATGTGTTTGAAGACTATTGTAATTCATATGTAATTTGCAGCTTATTTCTTATTTGTAAAGACTGTAAACAGTAGTACTGTTCCAGTTCTAATTGCTGCAATTAATTCTTCTTCTTCTCACATAAGTACCCCTGGATGGTTTACCGCCAGTGTGGATAATTTGATTGTAACACTCTTGTACCCACTTTCATAGTGGTGAATCCCCACAATTCTATGGATGCCCGCCGCAGCGGATGAATTAGTTTGTAATAGCTTCATGGCTGGTTATCCGCCTATTAATTTCTAACTTTCAATTAAACACTTTGTCATATGTTAGCACCTCGCCCTCAGTGGGATCTTGAGTGCACATTCTTGACGTTGAGTAGTTTATTTCAAGTACTTTCCTTTAGCTCCTCCGCCATATGACAACACCTATCCTTCATCGGGATTGAGTGTGCATTCTTGGTGTGAGTTCTTTCAAGTTTGGTTTTCTATTTGCAGCTAACGCTAATCAAGTTGGCTAAGTGTTGGTTATGTTGTGTTAATTTATCAAAAAAAAATTGCTTAGAATATTTAAGAAAATGAAATTTAAATCATCCCCACATATCATCAGACCGTCATATAGGAGTCCCACATCAAGGAGAAACATAAAGAACATAAACATGGTAGGTACAATAGTTAGGCACGGTTATCCATAATCAGCCAATGAGTAGTACAAATCTCAAAAACCAAAAAGAGGTCTCAGGTATATTACACTTTATTATAACACTTCTTTAATTAACATGTGCTTTCATTTCTTAATAAAACATGTAGATAAGTTCAACATAAAACAATATATATAACTTTTGCAAACCAAAAAGAGGTCTCAAGTATATTACACTTTATTATAGCATTCTTTTAATTAAGATGTGCTTTTATTTCTTAATAAAACATGTAGATAAGTACAACAGAAAACAATATATATAACTTCTGCTTACATCTACCAGCTACTCTAAGAAAATTGACATTCAGCCAAGAATAATCGAAAGGTAGTCTTGAGTCCCAATACAAGTCCAAACATTGTTAAGACTGGAACTGGGAGCTGCAGGCATAATTTCCTGTGACCTGAAACTGACCATCCTAAAGTTTGAAACTATGAAATTGGATGTCCTATAGAAATGGAGGTATGTTAACCAATCTATTTACTATTAGAATTTACACATTTATTAAGGTTAACTGTGATGTCCCCTTCCTAGTCAGCTTAGCTAGATATGTGGTTAGCCTATTATTTCGATCCTCGTAGGCTGACAGTTGTGTGCAGAGGATCACTTGAGGCAGTTACCCAATGTTTAGGAGCTTTCCTCTTGCAGTTGTTTCAGGTTGAGCCTTCGCAGAATCCTTCAGAGTGGTTTTTCAGAGACTTTCTATTTTTAGAAAGTCAGACAGGCGGAAGCTGCTATTTTGGGCAGGGGACCTGGTTCAGCTGTTTTGCTTAGAGTCGACCCAGTTCATCAGTTTGATGGTCAGATGGAGAAATAATGGAGTATTTAATGATTAATTAAATAGTTAATATTTTGACTTTATATTAAAGTCACTTTATTAATTTATTTAAATATTTGATTAAAGGCGTATTATAAAGTATTTATTATACTTTATAATAAAGTGGAAAATTAATATAATGAATAAGTATTTATTCATTATTGATGAGGGCGCCAGTTATTAATTATATTTCTCCTAAGTCAAAAGGGCGTATTTAATCATTTATTTAAATGATTATTAAAAAGAGGTTTTGGGTCGAATTTTCAAGAGAAGCTATATATTCACAGCTAAAGACAAATGGAACTCTTATGTCTTGATTATTCAATTTGTCTTATTTTTGCTCTGAGCAACGAAGTTTGCAAAACCTAGGGTTTCAGCAGACAGTTGATTTTGGAGAACGATACCTCTTCAAAATCTGGCATACTGAGACTGTGCAATACCAGTTGAAGATTGTCTACTTGGTGACTTCACACAGAAGTTGCAGTTGAGTTTATTAATCGATTCAAGCAGAGTTTTGCAGAGGATAATCATCAGTTATTTGGGGCGACCCTTTTAGAGATCATTCCACAGGGATCTAGCACTACTTTCAACAAGGCCGTACTATATTTATTGTTGTTGCTGGTACAGGCCATACTACTGCTGGAAGGCCGTACTTTTCATTGCAAGTGAAACGCCTTTGGTTCTCAGCCTCTGTCAGTGGGATCTAGTGCGCCTGGGGTTTCTGGAGATTTCTCTTTGTTCTGTGCTTGGAGATCTATGTTTTGGAGTTGGCCGTACTATCTACTTTCATTCTTTCGCATGGCCGCAACAGCAATCAAGTTCTTTTGAAATAAAGTTGTATTTCCTTTATAAGTTCATTTTATACATTGTATGTGCTCTGGAAACTTAATAAAGTTATGCGCCTACATCTTCTGAGCAGTTTAAAAGCATATTCATGGTCTTTAGATTTATTATGAATTTTTAAGCATTTTTAGAGTAAAATCGCAGCTTTCCTGTTTATTGCAAAAACCCATCAAAAACATTAAAAATTACAAAACAAACAAAAACAGTGATTTCAGTCAGGGTTTGGGGTTGAGAGACACCTGGTCTCTTACAGTGGTATCAGAGTTGGAGGTCTCGAGGTTGAGACTCGCGGAGCGTGGTGGGTTGTGATGTCCCGATGTGGGCCCATATCGGAAGGTGACGTAGGTCTGTCTGAGCGGTTTGCCCAGCCACGTGTCCGGGGTCTTCGGCGGGAGTACCTATCCTGGGGATGCCCCCTTAACGCTAAGAGGGGTGTCGTTCACTATCAGTCTGGGCTTTTGGTGCAACGGTAACTAACTTGGTATCAAAGCACGGTTTTCCTGCCATCCTGTGCTTTTTCAGTTGCCTTTTTAGAAAACAGAGTGCTTTTTGGTTGCTTTTTCATGAGTAGAGACATCATTCATTATACCAAGGGTATAGGGACAGGCAAAGTTGAGGATTGGAAAGGTCCACCTATCCCTGAAGGTGAGACAGTGTCAGGAGTATTGGGTATTCACAGATCTAGCTCCAACAGCAGCGAGAACAGTGTTGCAACCCTAATGGCAGACCGTGAGATCCCTGCAGAGACACATTGGGATTCAGGGAAAGCACATGCAGAGGGTGATATTACTGAGGAGGAGTTTAGACGCAGGCATGATAACATGATGGACATCATGTCCCAGTTGATGGGCACTATTAGGCAGTATACTCCATCACAGCCACATTATATTCAGATCGTACAGTCGAGCAGGACTGCAGGAGAGGATCAGCCTTTGGCTTCAGCACCACGACAGCCATCACCAATCTATCAGGAGCGTAGGCCTAGACAGCCTACATTCCTACCCAGAGAGACCCCACCTCCGAATCCGAGGGCAGAGCAACAGGGGCATCATCAGGAGTTTCAGCCACATAATGGCATGTCAGTAGCGGATGTGACTAGATTTCACGGTGAGTATCTATCATTAGCACCTGAGATCAGACAGGCATTATCATTTCATGAGTTTATGGATGTTCATAAACCTAGAGGAGGAGGCAGATTTGACCGTAGAGCTCCTTAGCACCAGCAGCCACAGCCACAGGTGAACAGGGATTTGCAGTATGCAGTCAGCAAGATCACCTTGCCATACTTTGATGGTTCTGATAAGACGTCAGTGAGGTCTTGGGTCCAGAAATTGGACAACTATCTATCACTGAGACCTATGCAGGAGGACGAGGCCATTAAGTTTGCTACGTTGCATCTTGATGGGCTGGCGCATGATTGGTGGCATCATGGCATGTACACAATTGGCCATCATGCAGTTACTACCTACCAGGAGTTCACTAGCAGGCTCATAGAGCGTTTTGATAAGAAAGATCCGGAACTCTACTTCAGAGAGCTAGCTCAGCTCAGACAGACAGGTAGCTTGGATGCGTATGTCAGTGAGTTTCAGAAGGTTGCAGTCACGGTGACAGGCATTTCAGAGCGGAGACTTGTTATACTCTTCGTCGAGGGTTTGACAGAGCCTATGAGAGGTTGGGTCAAGGCATTTCATCCTCCTACCCTTCAGGAAGCCATGAGGAAGGCTCGAAACATGGAGCTTGCAGCACCTCGCAGCAAGTTCACTTCAGGTTCAACACCCTACACGAGGCCTAATAGGTCTTTTGATAGGAATAGGCCCTTTGACAGAAGGAGGGATCCACCCGATCCTAAGAGACAGAATGCACCACCTTTTGATAGAGAAACACTGAACGATTTGCGGAAGAAAAAATTGTGTTTTTGGTGTAAGGCACCCTACGATGAAAAACATGTATGCCCACTTCGTCCCAAGGTTAAAAACAATCAGATGGAATGGTTTTATGAGGGCAAAGAACAATCTGATCTGTCAGACCAGCAAGCGGATTCCGAGCATTCAGATGATGACAAATCCGAAAATGAGGGTGAAAACGAAGGAGGAAGGAAGCTACAGGAAGCACATTTGACCAGCCTTCAGAGAGATAGGTCGTTTAGACTTCGCGGGCTTCTAGCAGGTCAGAAGGTGATCACTTTACTGGATACGGGTGCCACACATAATTTCATTGATGCCCGGTTGGTAGAGAGACGTGGTATTCAGACAGAGGAGTTTGAGGGTATCCGAGTCAAGGTGGCGGATGGTTACACCCTCAAATGTGACAGAAAGATTATTGATCTTCCGATGCGACTGAACAACTATGAGTTCAAGACTGAATTCTATGTTGTTAATATGGGAGATACCGATGTGGTGTTAGGGATGGCATGGTTGCACGATTTGGGTGAGTTCACACTCAACCTGTGAGACATGGAGATGAAGTTCAAGGTTAATGGGAGACCTCATGTCATCAAGGCCATTAGAGACAGTAATCTGAGGATGGTTTCGTTCAGGCGGATGGAGAGACTCATTCGTCACGATATGGTTGACTGGGCTGCAGAGTGTATGTTGATGCCAGCACAGCAGGAGCAGCAGAAGGGTGAGTACCATCCAGACATTCAGATACTGAGGACTAAACACTCCAAAGTGTTTAGCGACATTCCACCTGGTAGACATCCATATAGAGGCACGGAGCATATCATTGAGTTGAAGGAGGGCGCAAAGCCCATTATGATCACCCTCTACAGGCATCCGAAACGACTCAAGGATGAGATTGAGAAGACCATCAATGAGTTGTTGGCCATGGGACACATTAGACCTAGCAAATCACCTCTTGCCTCATCGGTTGTATTGGTGAAGAAGGACGGGTCACTTCAGATGTGTATAGATTACCGTCAGCTCAACAAGAGGACGATTAAGAACAGGTACCCGATACCGCACATTGATGAGTTGATTGATGAGTTACACGGTGCTATCTTCTTCACGAAGATTGATTTGAGATCCGGGTACCACCAGATTCAGATGAGGGAGCAGAATATTGAGAAAACCGCTTTCAGGTGTCATTGCGGTCACTTCAAGTTCTTGGTTATGCCCTTCGGTCTAACCAATGCACCTACCACCTTTCAGGCCACCATGAACAGGGTCTTCAGTTCCCAGTTGCGGAGATTTGTATTGGTCTTCTTCGATGACATTCTGGTATATAGCAGGTCATGGGAGGAGCATTTAGCTCACTTAGACGCAATTTTGGGTATCTTGGCTTCTGAGTCTTTCTATGCCAAGGAATCCAAGTGTGAGCTAGGTATGGAGGAGTTGTTGTATTTGGGGCACATCATCAGTGCCAAGGGAGTGAGTATGGACCCCGAGAAGGTCCGAGCTATAGTTGAGTGGCCGGCACCTGAGAACCTTACGCAGCTCAGAGGCTTCATTGGGTTGTGTGCTTTTTACAGGAGATTTGTTAGTGGGTTCTCACGTCACGCCACACCCCTTACTGATTTGACAAAGAAAGGGGCTTTTTATTTGGTCACCACAGGCGCAGGAGTGCTTCGACAGGTTCAAGGTGATCGTGACTTCATGTCCAGTGCTAGCATTGCCTGACTTTACGAAGTCATTTGATTTATTTTGCGATGCTTCAGGAGAGGGCATTGGTGCCGTTTTGATGCAGGAGCGACACCCTATTGCTTTTGAGAGCAGGAAGCTTAGGAGTCCTGAGAGGTTCTACAGCATTTATGACAAGGAGATGTTAGCCATTATGCATGCTTTGGCTAATTTCAAGCAATACTTGGTAGGCAGCAAATTCAGTGTTCGTACAGACCACAATAGCCTGAAACACTTCCTTGGACAGCGAGACCTGAATGAGAGGCAGCAAAAATGGGTCAGCAAACTGCAGTCGTATGACTTTGACATCACATTCATTAAGGGGAAGCAGAATGTTGTAGCTGGCGCCTTGTCTCGTAGACCTCAGTTGAATGCCATGGCACAGATCTCAGAGGATTGGAGGCATCGGATTATTGCAGAGTATGCTAAGAACCCATGGGCTTCTGGCATTGTTGACAAGACAGAGCAGGATAACAAGTACACTATTGTAGATGACTTGATCATTTACAAAGGGCGGATTTTTCTGATTCCTGATTCTGAGTTGAGAGCTACAGTGTTGAGAGCCTTTCACGATCTTCCTATGGCGGGCCATCCCGGGTACTACAAGACATATAAGATCGTTCGGGAGCGGTTTACTTGGAAAGGGCTGAAAACTGATGTTCTACAGTATGTCCGAGAGTGTTTTGTTTGCCAGCAGAACAAGCAGAAGCACACATATCCTGCTGGATTGCTCCAGCCACTTCCGATACCCGACAGGAAGTGGGAGTGTTTATCGATGGACTTTATCACGGGTTTGCCGAAAGCCCAAGGAAAAGATTGCATCTACGTAGTGCTTGATCGGTTGAGTAAATATGCACACTTCTTCCCGATTACTACGACCTTCATAGCATCGCAGACTGCAGAGTTCTTCAGAGAGGTATTCTGGTTACATGGGTTGCCTCGGACGATAGTCAGCGATAGAGACAGTCGGTTCATGAGCAACTTTTGGCAGGAGTTGTTCAGGCTCTGTGGGACCGAACTGACACCGAGTACTAGCTACCATCTGTAGACAGATGGGCAGACGGAAATTGTTAATAAGTGGGTGGAAGGTTACTTGCGCAATTACATAGCTGGACAGCAAAGAGCTTGGGTGAGGTGGATATACCTCTGCGAGTATTGTTATAACTCTACTCACCACATGACAATACAGATGACGCCCTTCATGGCTTTGTATGGGTATGAGGTGCCCAACCTTTTGGATTTGATATTGAGCGATAGCAGAGTGCCAAGTGCAAGGGATATGATGCAGAGTCAGCAGGACATTTTGAGGTCTCTCAGAGACAATATCCAGCGGGCACAGAATCAGCAGAAGCAGTATGCTGATCAGAAGAGGATTGAGCGTTCCTTTGATGTGGGGTATATGGTGTATCTTATGTTGTAGCCGTATCGTCAGTCTACTCTACGGAAGAGTGGTGCAGAGAAGCTGAAGCCTCGTTACTATGGTCCATTTCGTGTTGTCAGACGAGTGGGCGAGGTTGCTTATGATTTGGACTTACCAGCAGATAGCAGGGTTCACAACGTGTTTCACGTTTCTCACCTGAAGAAGGCATTGGGTCAGCATGTGATACCCTCTCTAGTTCTGCAACCCCTTGATGACGAAGGGAAATTGATACTAGTACCTGAGGCCATCCTCAAGATGAGAGAGAGACACCTTCGGAGGCGGGTGATCAGAGAATATCTGATCAAGTGGAGAGATTTGCCAGTTGAGGATGCTACATGGGAGTCAGAGGAGATTTTACAGCATCCAGAGTTGAGATTGCTTGAGGACAAGCAATTTCAGGGAGGGCGGACTGTGATGTCCCCTTCCTAGTCAGCTTAGCTAGATATGTGGTTAGCCTATTATTTCGATCCTCATAGGCTGACAGTTGTGTGCAGAGGATCACTTGAGGCAGTTACCCAATGTTTAGGAGCTTTCCTCTTGCAGTTGTTTCAGGTTGAGCCTTCGCAGAATCCTTCAGAGTGGTTTTTCAGAGACTTTCTATTTTTAGAAAGTCAGACAGGCGGAAGCTGCTATTTTGGGCAGGGGACCTGGTTCAGCTGTTTTGCTCAGAGTCGACCCAGTTCATCAGTTTGATGGTCAGATGGAGAAATAATGGAGTATTTAATGATTAATTAAATAATTAATATTTTGACTTTATATTAAAGTCACTTTATTAATTTATTTAAATATTTGATTAAAGGCGTATTATAAAGTATTTATTATACTTTATAATAAAGTGGAAAATTAATATAATGAATAAGTATTTATTCATTATTGATGAGGGCGCCAGTTATTAATTATATTTCTCCTAAGTCAAAAGGGCGTATTTAATCATTTATTTAAATGATTATTAAAAAGACTTTTTGGGTCGAATTTTCAAGAGAAGCTATATATTCACAGCTAAAGACAAATCGAACTCTTATGTCTTGATTATTCAATTTGTCTTATTTTTGCTCTGAGCAACAAAGTTTGCAAAACCTAGGGTTTCAGCAGAAAGTTGATTTTGGAGAACGATACCTCTTCAGAATCTGGCATATTGAGACTGTGCAATACCAGTTGAAGATTGTCTACTTGGTGACTTCACACAGAAGTTGCAGTTGAGTTTATTGATCGATTCAGGCAGAGTTTTGCAGAGGATAATCATCTGTTATTTGGGGCGACCCTTTTAGAGATCATTCCACAGGGATCTGGCACTACTTTCAACAAGGCCGTACTATATTTATTGTTGCTGCTGGTACAGGCCGTACTACTGCTGGAAGGCCGTACTTTTCATTGCAAGTGAAATGCCTTTGGTTCTCAGCCTCTGTCAGTGGGATCTAGTGCGCCTAGGGTTTCTGGAGATTTCTCTTTGTTCTATGCTTGGAGATCTATGTTCTGGAGTTGGCCGTACTATCTACTTTCATTCTTTCACATGGCTGCAACAGCAATCAGGTTCTTTTGAAATAAAGTTGTATTTCCTTTATAAGTTCATTTTATACATTGTATGTGCTCTGGAAACTTAATAAAGTTATGCGCCTACATCTTCTGAGCAGTTTCAAAGCATATTCATGGTCTTCAGATTTATTATGAATTTTTAAGCATTTTTAGAGTAAAATCGCAGCTTTCCTGTTTATTGCAAAAACCCATCAAAAACATTAAAAATTACAAAACAAACAAAAACAGTGATTTCAGTCAGGGTTTGGGGTTGAGAGACACCTGGTCTCTTACATTAACCCATCATTGTAGCTTCTACATTCTGGCCTTCCAATCACAAGTATAACACAAAGGACGAGAAGAGTTCATTACCTCCTTTACAAACTCATATACTAAACATAGGAACAATGCAGATGACCATGACCTAAATCTTAAATGTATACAATTATAACATACAAAACATAATTTCATGGCGAGTGTGAGTAGGAGTCGTTGTAGCAAGGCCAGAGGGGCATTTTTGAAATCTAAAGAGGGAGATGGAGCCGAATCAGATGATGCCAATGCGAAGGTTGATGTCAGTTGAGGCTGGCCTGAGGCTTCTGATGTTGGTTGGGGTCGGTTTGTGGGTTCTTTGCATCGACCTGTTGGATTTGCTATGTTGACTGGGGCTTCTCTACAGCGGGTTTCTTCGTGTAGCTTTGCCTTGTTTGTTGAAGATCCTTCGCTTTTGGCTTGTTGTTGGACCTCTGTGCATTTGTGGCCTTTCCCTTGCCTGCCTACTGCGCGTGGTGGGTTTCCTTTGTTGTTGCAGATTGCGAGAGGATGTGTTTTAATGCTGGCTTTCTTGGTGGTCAACGATTACTACTTAAACTGGTGCGCCTGTGAGCTCAGTCTGAGGGTTAGTCCCTTTATCCTATGCTCTCCTTTGCTTCTTTGTGGGGGAGCAACTTGTGTCTGGGGCTCAACTACATTGTTGGCTACCCTTGTAAGGAGCATTCTTATCCTAAGGATGGCGTTTCAGATCTGGTGTTTAAGCATGTTTTGTTTCATGGGTTTCCATGACTTTGTTAGTTGTTTTTGTTGTTGCAGAGAAGTGATGTGCTCTGGCACTTTTGGGGAGTGCTTCCTACAAAGTAGTGTGTTTGGTGCAGCCTGAGTTTTGTTGTTTGGATCTTGGCATGGGTTCGTGATTGTTAGCCGGTGTTGGCCTGGTTCGTGGTTGTCCACAATTATTGTGTTTTTGGCTCTAAAGTTTTATGAAGCCTTCTTTGTTTTGCTTCAAGGGACATGGTTTTTTGCTGGCTTGAAACAGTCTGCTGCTAGTCTCTTGATGCAGAGGTATTTAGTGGAGGTTGTCTTGATAGCTCTGATGAAAATCTTGTTGGTTTGGACAGCCCCTTTGGCTTTGAGCGTTAAGGGTACAGTTGTTGTCCTTTCTTTCGTTCTTCTTACTCTCTTTCCGAGTCTTCAAAATATGACTCCTATTGAGGTGGAAGTTGTGGATTTGGTTGAGGGTATTGATATTCTTCAGATCGTCCCCTTTCTGGCTTCTCCTTTGGAGGTGGAGCTTTCTCCTATTGAGGTGGAGATTGGTTTTGCTAGAGGGGCTTGGTGTTGCTGCAAGGGGTTTTTGTGGCCTTTAGCTCCATTTTGCCTTCGTACTCTTCAATTGAGGTGGAGATTTTTGGGTTGCTAGAATGGTTGCTTACGTGCTTTAACTTTCTTCTTTACAGTTGCTCTCTCTTGTCTTCTATTGAGGTGGAGATGGAGATTTATTATGGGATCATGGATCTGCATCTGGTGAGCATATTTTCTATTGTAGGTTGGCTGTTGTTTTTCTTTGGCGGCGTTTCTTGAGGATTGGGTTTCTGGTCCCTTTAAAACCTGCTTGTAAAGGGTTTTGGGTCCCTTCAAAACCTATTTTTCTCTTGGTTTTTTGGTGGCCAAGTGTTGGTTGAGAATTTTCTATTGTGTTGTGGTGTTTCCATTGTTTCTCTTATTTTTGTGAGAGTTTCAAGTGCCCTTCAAAACCTGTTTCTGCTGCTCTGTTTCATTGGCAAAGTTTGATACTTTGGTGTTTGGTTGTGTTCCTTTTCTTTGCTTTGTTCAAGGTTTTGAGCCCTTTCAAAAGCCCTCTTACCTAATCAAAAACATACAAAACTATTTAAGTGAATAGGCAAACATCCTCTAAACTAATTAGAGGACTATATTCAAACCAACTCTACTTAATCTCTATTTATTTCTCCTTTCTGATTACAAATACATAGTGAGGTTATATAGGCACTTTTACCCCAGAGCTTCAGTTGTGCACACAATATGCACATGTACAAAGTTGCATGCAAGTAGGTTATTGCTTAAAGTTGCATGCTAGGACAAATCATATACAATTATGCACAAAGGATTCAACTTGTTACAAAAACATGGGAGTGGCCTGCAATAGTGCTAACATTCTCTCAGTGCAAAATTGTGTTTGGTTCTCCCAACACTTGTAAAACTACAAAACAAGAGAATCTCCAAAAAGACAAACAAGCCTCGACATACCTTATTATAGTTGTGCTTGAAGTTATTGTTGTGGTTAAAGAAGCTGCAAATGAATTAGACATTATGGAAACTATCTACTAAAAAATTGGCCTTTGTGATCAGATATCAAATAGCCAATGTATCTTTTGGGTCAATGTTGGATTGCTTGTTAGTTAATTGTAAATATTGGAGCTTTAAATTAAGCTCATTTTCAGCCATGGACGATAGTTCAGCAATAACAACCATCATCAAAGGTGGGAGGGAGCCGGTATATTCCTTGCATTTGTGCTCAATGTCCCACTCTAGTTCAATCACTTCCTTGCCAATTACATTGACCTCATCATTACTGATATTTATGCACAGATATTCAGTCTCAAGGACTTGCAGATTTGTGTGCTCTTCTTTTAGTCACATGTTGATCCAATCAACAAGTTTGCATAAAGCTTGCAAAACATTACAAATTATCAACTAATCCTTCTCCATGCCTTCGAAGTTGAGTTGAATTACACCCAAAGTGGTAGTGAGTTCATCAACAATAGCAAGAATGTCCTTGGGTGTCAATTCCTATACATTGGCTATATAAGTTTGTGTAGCCATTGATAACTCCTAAACAAAGGATGAAGTGTTGAGTAAAGCCAATGGAGTGTGTTGGATAGGAAGCAAGAGGTAGATAAATGATTCAAGTTGATCAATGTGTACAACCAAGGGGTTTGTTGGGTCAAAAGCATTTTCCCCGTGGACCAAGTTTGAACAGGCAATTAAGATATCCTTTTCAATGAGTCAATTTTTTGTTGCAACATATTGCAATGTTCTATCCACTTAAAGCTTGCTTGTGATACAACAATTGCTTCTACTTTGGATTTCTTCAATTCTTGTGCAACTTCTTTGGCTTCATTTTTATAATATGATAGTGGTTTTCAATTACTTATTTTTGTGACCTATGCTAGATTGTAATTGCTCCTTGTTACACATTGCAATAGAGCATTACCTGCGACAATAGATAAAGTTGTTGAACATCCATCAATCAACGTAGATGGTGCTATGAATATGCACTCATGGCCATCTCCTTTTATCTCCAATTCCCCACCACCAATGGCTGTTGGTATACAAAATGTTTATGAGATTGAAAGTGTGGCATTGGGAAGCTGCCCAAATGCCTCACGAACTTTGAATCCTTGAGCGAACCCTATTTTTGAGTACTAGCCTACAAAAATAGAAATGGGGCCTTATGGTTGTTGAGGCAATGGACATGCGTGGGTTGTGCTCCAAAAGCAATATGTGAGGCAACATGAGGTGGAGATGAGAAGTCGGGACTTGAACTAGTCAATGGATTCTACAGTGGAGTGCCAACAACTACTATTTCTACACCAATAGGTGCTACATTTGGGCGTGGAGTGTTTTGGCTATATTGTCATTCTCAATCAACTTGGCATTCAGCCTCATAGTCTTCTTCAAATTAGATCCAAATAGTCCCTAACTTCTTTCTTGGTGGGGAATCAAAAGTTGGACCCTTTCGATTTTCAGCTTTTCCTTTTGCACTGCTTGGGTTGTATAGGCATTCATCTTTACATGGGTGCATAGGCTACAAATGGGATTGAAGTATTGATAGGAGTTATGTTGATGTGCCATTGTCACTAGCTTCTAGATAAGCCTTATCCAAAACATACGGAAACTTAGATGGCTTTCATTTTATTTCCTCAAGTTCTCCAATATCATTTGGAATTTTGGATAGATCACCTTGGAAAAAAGGTGATAAACTTCAAAATTAACATTGGAGTATTATATGGGGTGATCCATATAACGCAGCGGTTGAAACACTTGCTTGGTGACACTGCCACCAAGGTTCAAATCCCTATTGGGCCGCTACACTAACAAGCTTTTTGCTTTCGCTGGGCTAGTGGGCTCACAGATTTCAACAGCAATAGTGTTAGGCACCTTAAAAAGTGCCCATTACTGATCAAAAAAAGAAAAAAACATTGGAGTATTATATAACCAATATAAATTGTACCCAAAAAAAATTCTTCATACTTCTCAATGAGAAAGTCAACCCACTTGTCCATTAGGTGTAGTGGTAGTCTGTAATGTCCCCTTCTTAGCTCACTTTTGTTTCTCGTTGGATTAGCCTATTATCTGACCCTCGTAGGCTAATAGAGTTGATTAGAGGGTCCTGAGTGGGAGTTGTCAAATTCTCTGGTGGTAATTTGTGGTGTTTTACTTCTTCGGAGTTTGGTGTAATTCAGGATTCGCCTTTGGGAGTTGATTTGGACTCATTTTGTGCACACTTACTATTTTTAGTAAGTCACTTGGTTAAGAGAGTCCAGTGTTACTATTTTTGGAAAGGCATCTAGATGCACAGTGGATTCAGTGGTTGACCCCCTAGCACTGACGGAATCAGAAAATAATGGTTTTTGACTAAGTTATGTTATTTTTAATTATTATAAAAGTTAAGCTTTAATAATAATTAATATTTAAAAAGGTGCATATCATAATGATATATTTTGACTTTATATTGATGGGGCCACTTAATGACTTAAGTCAAATTATAAAGTGCATAGACTTGGGCACCCATTTTAATGAAAAAAAAGAATAAAGTACACAAAAGAAAATATTATAATATTTTTTTCAAAGTCAAAAAGCTACCTAGGGGGTCGTGCTTTTTCATTGCTTCTTGTAAGGTAGGGGGATCAAAAGCCTTGATCCAACCTCTCAAAGGTTCAAATAGTCCCTCGGTAAACAAGATAACTAATCTCCTCAGATAAACTAGGCACCATCACTAAAAGCCTCTGAAACTCACCAATATATGCCTCTAAACTGCCCACCTGCTTGAGCTAAGCAAGCTCTCTGAAATACAACTCAAGATCTTTCCTATCAAAATGCTCAATCAGCCTATTAGTAAACTCATGGTCTATAGTGATAAGGTGGTGTTGTAAGGTAACCATACCATGATGCCACCAATCATGTGCCAAACCATCTAAATGCAAAGTGGCGAACTTAATGGCCTCTTCCTCCTGCATAGGCCTCAATGATAGGTAATTGTCCAACTTTTGGACCTACAATCTAGCAGTGCATTTGTCACTGCCATCAAAGTGAGGCAAGGTGACCTTGCTCACTACTTGCTGAAATTTGTGAGTAGCCTGTGGTGCCTGATGTGCCCTCTGCTCTACTCTAACTCCACCACCTCCTCGAGGCCTCTTCTAATCTAAGAACTAGTTTAGGGGCAACAACTCCCTAATCTCTGGGGATAAGGTCATATACTTTGCATGATGTCAAGTAATGTTTGCAGCTGAAAATACCTGTGACTTCGGTACCTGAACCGGTGGAGTCTGTGGGGCCTGTGGCTCCTCTCTAGGGGTGAAGGTACGCTAGTTGGGCCTAAGAACTAAACCCATAGATGATGCGAATTGCTGAAATGCTACATTATGCTGACCAAAACACTATGTGCCACTATGTTGTCCATGATAACCTGTATGTTATGGTGGTACAAACTACCTCATAGTACCCATCAACTGAAACATCATGTCCATCATGTTGTCAAACTGTCGTCTAGCTCTAGAGCCGGGACTGAGTGACTCTGCACGACCCTTATCTATCCCAACCATAGTCCTAAAATGCTCTCCGTGTCACTAGCACTACCAATATTATGAATCCCCAAAATGTTTGACACTATTTCACCTTCCGAAACAAGAGGTGGTTCCCACTGTTTTGTACCTCTAGTGTAATGTCTAAACTCTTTACTCATCAAACTACTAAATCATAGGATGGCAGGAGATCGCTTTGATACCACTGTAATATCCCTCTTGTTCCTTATGATATTTTCCAGTGCAACTGCTAACTGATTTTTTTTGTGTTTTCCGAGTTTTCTAGGTTTTTTGTATTTTTTGATATTAATGCCAGGAAATGCAAATGTAGGAAAAGAGAGATATACAAATGGTTGCAAGGTAATTACAATAAATACAGCAAACCCAAAATATATATATATATATATTGCATTAGATTAACATTGAACACTTTTTACGAATCTCATACCTGGAGATGCAAGAGAGGAAGTCTGCAATTCTGAAACTTCTTCACAGCAGCAAAGATAAACCCTTGATGAATCGATTAGCAGCAAACAGGGAGATCTCCACCAATATAATGCAGCCAATAGTTGTTATATTAACTAACGCCCTCAATGGAAGAGTGTTCAAAAGACTAGGCGGTTTTGTCCTAAACCCCAAACACCACCTCCAAGTAATGGTACAGCTTGGCAGATAATGAATAGTACGGCCTGGAAATGCTTGCACAATACGGCCAGCAAGGTGTTAGCAGCAAATGATAACCAGCAACAAAGGATCCTCTAATTTCAGCCAAAAATCTATTCAAACCCTTCTAAAAACTTCTCCAATTCTGCTCCAATGTGACTACTGATTGCAGCCACCTGATATAAGCAACCTTTAGGTGATCTTGCACACCTGTAGGAAGTTGAATCATGAAGATACCACGTTCTCCAGGACTCTCAATGCAGAAAAAACCATGGTTTTTCCTCTCCAACAAAAGCTTCTTGAAAATAGAAAAAGTGTAGAATAATGACAAATGAACATTTCAAAGCTTACATACTCCTCAAGAAAAAGCATGACCCCCTAGGTAGAATTTTGACTTTAAAATATATTATAATATTTGTTTTTGTGTACTTTATGCTTTTTTCATTAGAATGGGCGCCCAAGTCTATGCACTTTATAATTTGACTTAAGTCATTAAGTGGCCCCATCAATATAAAGTCGAAATATATCATTATGATATGCACCTTTTATGATATGCTTTATTGGAGTTTCTCCTTTCCTTGGCCATTGCTTGTTCTACTTCTTCTTTGGCCTCTCGAAATCTTTCCTTCTATGTACAAGGGTCTGGGTACATGGCCTTCTTCATTTGTGCTCTGGTTATTTTCAGAACCTCCCCATCCTCCACTTCTAGCATGTTTATACCCTTTTGTTTTGGGTAGTCAATGTCTTTGTGATCGCCTAGTCTACACTACTTACATAACATTCCTCCTTTGCCTTGATTGTTCTAGCATTCTCTAGCGAAATGACCCCATTCATTACACTTTCGGCAATGGATCATGGGTCTTCCTTTAGAATGTACTGGATTCGGCTTCTCAGCCCACTATTGTTGTATCGATCATTATTTCCTCTTTTGTTGCAGTACCCGCCAGGAGATGCATTATTATTGTTATAATTTTGTGGTTTAGGAGGTGTGGTCGGAGGGGTTGACTGTTCCCCCTGGGTGAAGAGTACTTGTTTACATCTTGTCTTTAAATTGTACAAGCATTCCTCAATGGAATGTCTCAGTACTTAACAAATGTCGCGGAGTGATTTTTTTGGACAATTATTTTTTCAGTGACCTATTTACAGTCAGTGCACCATAGTGCTTTGGTTTTTTTTGTATTTTCTTTGTCAACCTTCAGTCCTTTCATCATGCGCATTATATCTCATTGGAGGGCCTAAGCGGTTTTCAATTCTCCGTCACTACTATCATTTGTACTCTCGTCATCATCCGTCTTTCATTTTGTTCAAGAGGATGTTTTGTTTTCACTCTCGATGTCCATTGCCTAGTTGTAAGCTTTGACGTATGACGATGGAAGATAATATGATCACTTCCGGCAAGATGAAGAAGGATTCTATCAGACCTCTAGTTCAAAGTTTTGCAGATCCACGACTACATAAGGTAGCCCATGACATGTTTTCACTGCCACCACCAACATATCAACCGCAACAACAATATGAACCTCAGCAGCCGTATCAGCCTAACAGGAGTAATTTTCAGCCTTTCAATAATTATAGACCACAGCTGCCAACACATCCACCAAGACCAATGGTTGAAGTTGCACAAAATGTTGTATTTTTTCCTTTCCATGAGACCGACGCACATACTAGTACTACATGTCCAGAGAATTTAAGAATGAATCAGATCATGGGATACACCGATGCTGCACCCAGTTCAAGTTTTGTCCCTACACCAAGTTCAAATGTTGTCTTACCTCAGACAGACAACTTCAATGGCGACTCTGCTCCAAGATACTTTCAAAGTGAACCCGTTATTGAAGAAAAAGAATACCTACGCCACTACTCTCTTGCAGCAAATCACGGGAGACACTCTTTGCTTGTTTTTACAAGTGCTCTGCACTTGCAAGCGCAAAAGGAAGAAGAAGAGAGACAAAGAGCTAAAGAACAAATTAAGGAAGCGATTGCAACTTCCACTTCTATAAATTCACAAGAGAATGCTAAAGCGATTGCTCAGGACCCATTTTTAGCAAATTTTGACATTGTAGACTCCTTTATGAAGACAAAAGTGCAGATTTCTCAGTTGGAGTATCTTCGTGATCATCCTAACCAATTGGACAAAAAAATACATGTAAAGAAAGAAGCTTCAATTCAACCTACATTGCTCGAGTCATCTACTCCAGTAGAAGAAAAGCCCAAACCTTTCCATATATCTTTGTATATAGGAGGATTCAAACTAAGCAATTGCATAATTGATTTAGGAGCCTCAGACAATGTCATGCCTCTACAAGTTATGAGAGCATTGGGACTCTCGTGCATAGAAACTCAGAACAAGTATTATTCACTTGAATCTAAGTCGATGCCGTTGATCGGACAATTGAAGGACACTCAAGTAAGGTTGGCAGCTTGTCTAGAGAAAAAGATAACCACAATATCCTAGTGGCTGACATTCCAGCCAGCTACAGGATGTTGTTGAGCCGGAGCTTCTGCAGAGATCTTGGTGGTGCAATGTAGTTGGATTGGTCGTCCGCAATCATTTCTATGAAGGAGGGAAAAGTCAAGATAAAACCTGAGCCCAAATCTCGATTCATGGTGGTGAAAATCCAAAACCCCCCAACCGAAATTCTATATCAAGGAACGGGTCTCAGTAATTATGTGACGCTGTTAGATATGGAAACTGAAGACCAGAACATTGCTTGTCCTGAAAAGAAACGAACAAGGATACGAAGTTATGGACAATACAGTTCAATGGGGGTTATTCAACAGCAGGTTCAAAACAAGGGGAAATAATCATCTCCCCTAAAGGATAGTTGCACCAATTTGCACATTGCCTGCAATTGGAAATCACTAAAGCTGAAAAAGAGGTGCTTTTCTTAGGCCTCAAAAATGCCAAAGACATAGGAATTGAACTCCTATGTGTTAAAGGGGATGTGGAGCTAATCCATGAGCCAATCAAAGGATATTTCCAAGTCAAAAAGGATCACCTACAGCATTATAGAAACGGAGTTTGGAACATTATCGACTGGTTTGAAGAGCTCAACAAAAGAGACATCCTCAAGATGAACGATACCAAAACCGATGCCTCAGTGGTCTCCGCTCCCTTCCTTGCACCATATTCTGACTGTTGTCAGGGTGCCTCTACCTGGATGTATGAAGACCTGAGAATCTTCATCTCGAAAGACTTGTCTCCTGCAATGCCCATGAGAAGCGAAGTAAATCCTTTCAGGCATAAATGACATCCTTCGGGGATTGAGTAATTTTCTGTTGATTTTGTGATGTCTTCCCCATTTTCGTAATGCGTTCGTTATGTTTTGTTTCCCCTTTTCGTGAAAGTTTCATCATGTTTTAGGTGATTAAGCGTCTTGTTTTAGATGATTTTCAGGTAAGTCCAACTATTAGGTGATTCTCGGAAGTCCTATCATAGGTGACTTAGGAAAAGTCTTGCAATAGGTGATTAGGAAATGCTGCCGACTCCGATACCCAATGGGCGAGGCATTGGTCTATGCTTAAAAATCTAGAGATTCTTTGGTTCTCCTATGCCGTAAGTATTCGGCATGGTCCCCAGACAGAACCAAATGTTGTACTCCAAATTAAAAATTTTGCTACACTTAGGCATTTTGAAGAAATGGTAAGAGTCTTGTTAAAATTGTCAAAAAGGTCATAATTGAGAATTTGCATGTCTTGCATGAAGGCCAAAAACTCGAAATTTTCAAAATCTGACGATCTAGGTCTGCTCAGAGCGACCAATTCTACAAAACCCAGATCTTCGTTTTTTCGGCCTTAAATTTTAGGAAAATTTCTATTTTTAGAAACTTCCTAAAAATCGAAGTTTCTCTAGGTTTTTCTAGGTTTCTTCTCAAACGGATGCTTGCAAAATTTTCTAAAAATAGAAAGTCTAACTCCAGGGGTTCAAACTGATTTTGATTGACTTAAAATACTTACTCATCAAGTTGGATCACTTAGAATCATCAAAAGATTAGTTTTGCTTTGGTGGGTCTATTCTACTTTTGAGAAGCTAAAATAGGAGTTACAAGGTCATCAATGCAGGTTGGTCAAACTATCAGGTGTCAAATTCAAAGTCTCAAACACTGAACAAAAGATGAGAAATGATGAACATGCACGCAAAACGAAGAATGAAGGAGGGATGTTGTGAATTCATGAAAATTACAAAATTTTGACTTAGTTTGGAGAGTTCAGGCGCCCCTGCGCAGTCAAGGCACCTGAGATTCTCTGCCTTAGTCATTTTTCAATCTCTGGCTGCCGAGCAAAAAGCAGAAAGAGGAGGAAGTGGAAAGTTGAAAAATGCAAAATAAAAATTCTCTAGAGAGTAAAGGCGCCCCTGCTAGCCAAGGGCGCCCATCATTTCAAGCTATCAAATGTTGTTGTTGGGGTTTGTGCTTGTTGATGCAAGGTAGCTTCGGTCAGATATAAATGATGATTGCTGAAAGCATTATCATCATTTATATGTGATCAAAATTACTCATCATTTATATTTCTAAATTGAGAAAGTCGAATTAATGGAATTCGATATATATAAATAAATTGAACTTTGCTTTATTCTCATCGCTGGATACTTACACTGTTTTGTTTAACACCGATTAAGTAATAATCAGGCTATGAGGAACTCGCACCCCTTCAAGGGACACGTCCCATGAAAGGACATGTCTTCACTTTGTGAAGACATGCCCTCTAATGGGACGCGTCTCTCCTTGGAGGCGCGTACCTTTGTGGAGATGTGTCTCCCCTCTCTTGTATAAAGCATGATAGAAACCATTGAGTGTGGGCATCGTAATTTATTAATGTTCTGCAATCAGTACATTCTGCTTAAAGAGAAGAATTCAGAAAATCATCTTTGACTTAGAATTTATCACTCAGAATTTCAGACCTTAGTTTATTCTTAGTTTTACGATCCCATTCTGATAAAGATTTGATTACATTTACATGCTATCAGAGCCACGTTGTGTGAATCCAAATAAAATCTAAATATCAATCTGCTCAAGGAAAATTCGTATTTTCTAGAATTGAATTCACATCACATTCTTCATTATGTCAAGTGTGATCAGATTTGAAGATCGCCTTGGAGGAGCAGACAATTTCACATCATGGAAATTTAGAATCATGATGATCCTTAAAGAGAATAAGCTAGATTCACTTGTGAGAGAAAATATGAAGGAAACAAAGTCTGAAGCTGAGAAAACTCAATGGATAGAAAACAATGAAAAGGCCATGAAAATCCTAGTAGATGCAGTTAGGCATCATATAGTGCCCATCCTAGCAAAACATGAAACTGCATACCATATGTACAAATCTCTTGAGAGTACTTATGAGATCAACAACACCTGTAGGAATCTTACATTAAAAAGGCAAATCAACAATGCTCAAATAAACAAAGGAGAGTCCATTAATGCATAGTTCATGAGGATTATTGAACTAAGGGATCAATTATCCACAATTGGATATAAGATTGATAGCAAAGAGTTAACTCTAATTGCACTAGGAGGCCTACCAAACTCATGGGAGTCGTTTGTTCAAGGAATAAGTGCAAGATCTAAACTCCCTAAGTTTGACAGGCTAACAACTGACTGCCTTCAAGAAGAAACAAGACTCTCCTCAAAAGAAAACAAACAGAAAAACATAGATGAAGACATTCTTGTACTCAACACATCATCTAATAAAAGGAATAAGAAAAACTCCTACAAGAAAGGATCTTTTAAAAGAAAGAGAAATTCCAATGGAAAGGGATCTTCTAAAAGGAAAGACATCTCACAAGTGCAATGCTTTAGATGTGATCAATATGGCCACTATGCAATGAAGTGCCCTGACAGATCAAAGCAACAAGCATCTTTTTCCAAAGTAGGAAAGACAAATTCAGATCATGAATCTAAGAACTTTGTGTTCTATTCAGCATTATCTAATCAAGTATCTAACAATATCAACAACTGGGTCATTGATAGTGGTTCTTCGAGGCACATCACAGGGTTTAGAGAACACTTAGACACTGTGACTGAAGAGTCTGATGAAGATGTCACAATTGGGGATGACTCTACACATCAAGTAAAAGGGGTTGGAACTTGTTCCATCACATTGAAATCTGGTCTCTTCCTTCAACTCACTGGAGTCTTATTTGTACCTGGAATGAAGAGGAATCTAATATCCATCTCTGCCCTTGAAGACAATGGATATAGGGTTACATTTATGGATGGAAAAGTTCTAGCATGGCCTAAAAACTCAACTATCAAGAAATCCCAAATCATAGGTGTAAGACAAGGATACCTTTACAAACTTTGCACTGAAGTTAAACAAGCCCTTACCCTTGACATCTTTGAGTCAACTGTGATTTGGCATAGAAGATTAGGACAGCTTCATTTCCGTGCCCTACCTTCTATGGAAAAACTTGTAACAGGATTACCTAAGTTAAAACCATCTCATGAAGGACATTGTAAAGGTTGTGCCTTAGGAAAGAATACAAAGGGATCCTTTCCCATTAGTTTGACAAAAACCCTAAATGTGTTAGATCTAGTTCACTCCGTCTTATGTGGACCCATCTTTGTACCTTCTAAAGCAGGATTTCTATACTATGTCATATTTATAGATGACTTCTCTAGGAAAACCTGGATCTATTTCCTTACGTGTAAAGAGTCAATAGAAATCCTCAAAAGGTTCAAAGAGTTCAAAGCACTTACAGAAAACTTCTCTGAGAAGAAAATAAAAACCTTAAGGACAGACAATGGGAAAGAATACACCTCTAAAATTTTTAAAGAATTCTGCATGAGTGCTGGAATTAAGAGGGAGTTCACAGTGGCCTACAACCCTCAACAAAATGGGGTTGCTGAAAGAAAAAATAGAACCATTGTAGAAGCTGTCAAAGCAATGTTGCTTGACCAAAACATTGAAACCTCTTTCTGGCCAGAAGCCTCTAGGACTGCTGTCTACATCCAAAATAGATGTCCCCATTCTCATCTTGACAACAAAACTCCTAAAGAAGCCTTCACTGGCAAACCTGACATTAGTCACTTTAGGATTTTTGGTTGTCCCATCTATATTCATGTGCCCAAAGAGAAGAGATTCAAACTTGAACCTTCCGGAAAGAAAGGGATATTTATGGGATATAGTGAAACCTCTAAGGCCTTCAAGATATTCATACCCGGGCAGAATCAAATTGAATTAAGCAGAGATATCATCTTTGAAGAAGACATTGCATTCAAGAGGGCAAGAAGTTCTAGTGAGACTGAAACCTATTCCCTTAGAGTACCTGAAATGGAACCTACTCCTGAGATTCAGAGGGAGCATCCTGAGGAAATGCCACATGAACTTCCTTCTACTTCAAATGAGAATATAGATGACAACGGCAGAAAGAGACCACTTTGGGCCAAGAAGATGATCAAAGAAGCAGAGGATCATGTAGCACCCAAAGGAACGTTCAGGGAGAGTAAAAGACCCAAACGTTTCTCTAGCTATGTTGCTCTAATGAACAACATTATAAACTCAGAACCTATCAGTGTTACAGAAGCTTTCCAACATCAAGCATGGAAGGATGCAATGACAGAGGAATATCAGTCTCTTCTAAAGAATGATGTGTGGGATATAGTGCCTAGACCAAAAGAGAAATCTGTTGTCTCTTCCAAATGGCTCTTCAAAATCAAGCATGTTGCTGATGGCAGTATAGAAAAACATAAAGCATGTTTTGTGGCAAGAGGTTTTTCTCAAAAGGAAGGCATTGATTACGAAGAAACATTTGCACCTGTTGCCCGTTACACATCAGTGAGAGCAGTGTTAGCCATTGCAACAGCTAAAGGTTGGAAGATCCATCAAATGGATGTGAAAACTGCATTCCTGAATGGAACCATCGAAGAAGTCTATTTGGAACAGCCTGAAGGTTTTGTGATACATAAACCTGACTCACATGTATGCAGACTGAAGAAAGCCCTCTATGGACTTAAACAGGCTCCTAGGGTCTAGTATGAAAGAATTGACAGCTATCTCTTGGGATTAGGATTTTCCGAGAATGATGTTGACTCCAATCTCTACTTCAAGGTAATTAAAGGTGATATGCTAATAATTATTTTATATGTTGATGACCTGCTGATAACAGGAGAAGATCACCTCATTTCTCAAGGGAAGCAGGATCTAATTTCTGAATTTGACATGAAATACTTGGGCATTCTACACTACTTCCTAGGTTTAGAAGTATGGCAGAAATCAGAGGACATTATACTACACCAAGGGAAGTATACTATTGATATTCTGAAGAAATTTGGAATGTTGGACTGTAGACCGATGTCTACACCTATGGAAACCAACCTTCACAAATTGAAAGAAGCAGCAGCAGAATCCAAGTGTGCAGATCCAACCCTTTACAAACAAATGATTGGATCCTTGATGTATCTAGTCAACACTAGACCTGATATTTGCTATGCAGTGAATGTTCTTAGCCAGTTCATGTGTGAGCCAAAGGAAATTCACTTAATGGCTGTGAAACATATTTTGAGATATCTTCAAGGCACTATTGGATATGGTCTTCTTTACAAGAATGATCAACTAGATCTACATGGGTACTCTGATTCAGATTGGGCTGGAAGTATGGAAGAGCACATCAGATGTTGCTTCAATTTAGGATCAGCTATGATCTCCTGGATTTGCAAACACCTTCGCAAAGAGCGTAGATACATTGCAGCCTCAATGGGAGCAAGAGAAGCAAGCTTGTAAATTGCTTGTGGGACTCTTTGGTGAGCCCTTCAATCCTACAATTATTCATTGTGATAATCAGAGTTGCATCAAACTCTCTATAAATCCTATCTTTCATGATAGATCTAAGCACATTGAGATCCCCTATCATTATGTAAGAGATATGGTGGAAAGGAAAGTGATTCAGTTGGAATATATTAGTACAAATGATCAAACTGCAGACATTCTCACCAAGCCTCTCTCCCGAATCAAGGTAGAGCACTTCAGGAAGAAACTTGGTATGGTTGAAATGTAATTTGTTATTTATGTTTGAAATTCAAATTGTTTATCAAATTGTACTAATATATAAAGATGTTTAAATGTGTAAACTCTTTTGTCATGTGTGTGACTCCATGACTTTATGGGCCTACTCCCCCTATGTACATTATTGAAAGGTGACGATCTTTCTAATAATGAACACTTGTATTTGACATTGTAAAGTGACGACTCTACAATGAAACTATCATGATAGATATCATGTGACTTGATATCTGTGGACATGTCATGATAGTATCTCTTGGACACTTTGATGGATATCATGGGACTTGATATCATCTGAAGATCATTGTGATCTTTAAGAGATAATCATGGTGGATATTTATATCCATGGATATGCCATGAATTATGGTAGACATCATGTGACTTGATGTCAGTGCACATACCATAATGAAGATGAGTTATGAAGAATGTCATGTGACTTGACAACTATGAGAAAACATTCCTTATCTTCGATATCACTTGTAAAGGTGATACCCCTACTTATTTGATTTGAAATATCTTCCCTAGCTAAGAGGGAGTGTTGATGCAAGGTAGCTTCGGTTAGATATAAATGATGATTGTTGAAAGCATCATCATCATTTATATGTGATCGAAATTACTCATCATTTATATTTCTAAATTGAGAAAGTCGAATTAATGGAATTCGATATATATAAATAAATTGAACTTTGCTTTATTCTCATCGCTGGATACTTACACTGTTTTGTTTAACACCGATTAAGTAATAATCAGGCTATGAGGAACTCGCACCCCTTCAAGGGACACGTCCCATGAAAGGACGTGTCTTCACTTTGTGAAGACACGCCCTCTCATGGGACGCGTCTCTCCTTGGAGGCGCGTACCTTTATGGAGATGTGTCTCCCCTCTCTTGTATAAAGCATGATAGAAACCATTGAGTGTGGACATTGTAATTTATTAATGTTCTGCAATCAGTACATTCTGCTTAAAGAGAAGAATTCAGAAAATCGTCTTGGACTTAGAATTTATCACTCAGAATTTCAGACCTTAGTTTATTCTTAGTTTTAGGATCCCATTCTGATACAGATTTGATTACATTTACAGTGCTCCTAAGGTATCTTGCTCAGAATCCCTCAGGCTCCGCGGTGAATCCATTAGCACAGTCATCAGATCAATCTATCAGTCATAATTGTGGATCGAACAAAAAAGTCTCAACAAAGAAGCATAATGCAAATCATAAAAAACTCAGAAAATATTCTAAGTCTTGGAATTTTGGGCGCCCCAAGTAACTAGGGGTGCCTAGGGTTATGTGCCACCAAATCCAACAATTAGGGTTTGCCAGATTAGTCACTATCTTCAGAATTCTGCCAGTTTTCCATTGAATATCTTAGCCAAATCATCAAGCTTGTCAATTGCCAACAATTCAGATCGAACGGAGGCCACAACATGAGGTTTCAAGTTTGAAGGTTGAAGAAGAGGCAAAAATGGCTAATGCTGGAGATCTTGGGCGCCCTAGGAGGAGATTGGCGCCCAAGCATTTGGGTCAGCAAATGGATGAATTAGGGTTTAATGCCTCTAGTATGTTCTCTTCAATTTTGCAGTAGCTCTCAAACGCAATCATCAGCAAGCTCATCAAAGTTCGCAGTCATCAAATATCGAAGGCGGAGCAAAGGGATGAAATTGTGCAAGATAAAAATCTCAAGAAATAATCTAAGTTTGGATGAGTTGGGCGCCCTAGCTAGCTAGGGGCACCTAAGGATTTGAGGCCCTAAAATCAGTTTTCAAAGAGATAACACTCCCAAAAGACCCCCATCAGAATTTTCCGAGCTATCCAACGAGTCCAGCCATCAGATCATCGGATCACCCGATCATCCAAAAACAAGAACTCATCAGAAAGATATAAAACAGTGAAAAAACTTCAAGAACATAAAAATGGCTAACACTGGTGAACCTGGGCGCCCCAGGTAGCCAAGGGCACCTAGGATATTGATGGATCAAATGATTTTTTTATCAAAAGTTGCCTCTAGACAAATCTCATCAGATTCAGTCAAGCTTCGGGATGGATCATTCTGCCAAATCACAAGATTCACCGAGTGTCCAGAAATCAAAGTCAAATTGGGGTCAAAAATCAAGCAAAAGTTGAAAATGATGAAATTTTGGCTAAGTCTGTCTAGGAAAAGCGCTTCTAGTCAAGAAGGGCGCCCAAGGCTCAATGCCTTAGAAAATTTTTCAGTTTTCATCATTCAAAAAAGTGTCTACATTCGACAAACCTGTTCAAGATTTGCTTCAAAGATTTAAAGCTAGAGAATAAAGCGTTTTATTTATCCTCAAAACTTATTTAGAGGACATTGGCATTCATTATTCACTTTTTGCAAGTTGGAGTCCAGAGGAGGAGACATAAAGAATTTTTCATTTCAAGATTCAAAGGCCAAAACTTGGAGATTTTTTATAGTTCATATTTTCTTGATCAGCTCAAAAAGGGGCTCGCTTTTTCATGCTTTATTTCTCCAGGGTATCAATTTTCTGAAGAAAGGGGTCAATATTTTCAAATTTCAATAATCTAGGTCAGCTTGGTTCATGATTCTAAACAACTTTGGAGAATTTTTCAACTTTCAAGAACCTACTTTTTCCACGCATGTCCAAGAAATCTTCAATATTTTCAAAATCTGATCAACTAAGTTCATACAAAACGTGACTGCACAAAACCCAACTCTCAACTTTTTTAGAAAAAATTCAAAAATTAGGGTTTCTGCTTTTTCAACCAGCCATCAACAATTGTCAAAAATGAGCAATCTGGCTCTTCTTGCAACAAGATTGTCTACAAAACCCATATCTCTGATTATTTTTGAAAAATCTGCCCATTTGAAGAAGAAAAATCAACAAGCTATTTTTAGCTTTTGTGCAGAACTTGTCCGAGCATACTCGAGTTTACAGTCAAACTTCAAGATTTTCAGCATGGAATACTCTCCCATCGAATTCAGAACCAAATCAGTGCTCTATCATGATTTCATCAAAACTTCAGAAACTGACTTGCATCATATAAAACCAGTGTTCAATTTGTGTGCTTTGGAAGACACATGAAATGTTGCAATCAGACATCTTGGTCATTTTGGGTTGTTTGTAGCCTTAGGCCAGACAATGTTGAAAAGTGCTTTGGGCAAAAGGACAAGTATTGGAAAAAAGTTGTACAATACTCTTCCATTGAAAAATCAGGGGAAGTGTCAAAAGCATAAAAGCTACGAAAGATATGCTGAAGCAAGATGATATATTTGTAAAAGGCCATCACCCCAATTGTAGAGCCGCCGAAATTAGCAAGATTCGATAAAGCATCTCAAGATGTGAAAGATTCTCTAAGTTCAATTGCAGAAGTTGAAGAGATCCTAGAAAGCAGAATTTTGCTATAGATAGTATCAATGCACCCGATAAAGAGGCAGTTTCCAGCTTTTTGGCAGATGTGGTTGAGATTTAAAGCAACAACTTTCTTTGAGCTTTCTTTCCATTCTTATCTCACGCTTTCTTTCTATTCCTGTCTCAGGCTTATCCATTCTTTGAAGGAGAAAGAAATCAAGATGTAATAGTTGCCATTTCCCTGTTTTTATGCTTTCATAGGTTGTTAGATGCTTATCTTGTTTTAGTTTTAGAAATAAAGCTTGCATGTTGGCAAGTCTTAGTTGTAAAAACAAGGAGATTTTAGGGTTCCCTACTCCTCTACTTGTGTATCAATAAGGGCAGCCTTGCCCATTTTTCTTTAACCGTGCTTGTGATAACAAATTGTTGAGCCTATTTTGCCTGCAAGTTGTTGTTGTTTAGTTTCAATTCACTTAGTGTGAGAGCAAGCTTGTATGCCTCTTTAGCTGCAAGTTATTGTTCAGTTCTTGTGTCTTGTATCAATGTATTCTGGTTGATCGCTAAACTATAAGTCTATTTTGCTACAATCCTGCTGTCCCAGAAGTGTAACCTTTGTTACTTGAGATTTGAGAAATAAAGTCTTCTGCCTACTTTGCCCTGATATAACGTCTCAAATTTCCGTTTTATGTGTTATGCTTATATGATCTCTATTCCAACTTGCATTGAAAGTAAGTAGATGTGCGTTGGAAGAAAGTTTATTTAAATATTTATGTCAAAGAATCATTCCTTGTTCATTTCTAACTCTCATGCTCTACGTTTACTTGAGAAGTTAGAAACGTCATTAGAGTAGGCTTAGTTGTAGCTGAACTTCTAAAAGAGAAAATCTCAACTACAACGCTTGAGTTTTTGTGTGTAATGAGCCTTGCTCAAACTGTCCTCAATTTGCTTCAATTTGCAGATTTTGTAATTTTCACTTTTTTTTTTATGCTTTTTCCTTGCTTTTCCAGATTTTTCAATGATTTTTCGATTTTTTCTTTGATTTTTCAAGTGATTTTTCAATTTTTAGGCTGTTTTTTGGATCTAAAAATAGAAAGTTGACTCGGGTTGACTTTCCAAAAATAGAAATTCCAAAAAATAGAAAAAGTAAAATCCCTAAAAAATAGGGAACCTCGTTTGGTCCAAAAATGCCAAAAATGAAAAAGTGAAAAAGCAAATTTCCCTAAAAAATATTAAGTGTCAGAATTGGCCGAATGAACAGGCGATCTTCGTTTCCTGGGCCTTCTGAGCGCTTCCATGACGTCTATGCACTGATTCAAGCATGGATTATTGACTCGGCTCAGATGATTCTCAAAAAGACTGACTTGAAACTCTCAAAATGATGACCTCATTGTAAAAAGACAAGTGATAAGTAGTTGCGACGCCGAGGCAAAAAGCGAAAACAGGGGGTCCCCATTTGCAATGGGGTGATGTGTAAAAAGGTCACAACATCTAGCGCCAACCTGAATAAATGTTCTTGAACATTTCAAAGATAGAATTTACTTCAAACCCAAAACCTTAGATTAATTCTCACTAACTTACCCCTCGACTAAGAAGAGTACTCAAAAGGGAAGAGAAATCCTAAACTGTATCAAGACCTTTCATCCTGTAGTTACAAGTGTGTGCAAATGCATTTATTCCCTTCTCTTAAGACCACTATGACTCTTTGGTTCCATCATGGCTTTCTAGTGCATTTTGTCTTAACTCCAAAAGCATCCTTGGATAGAGCCTCGCTGCCAGCGAGCGTCTATAGCCCCGGCGAGGTTATCTGCTATAATCTCACGGAGATTTCTCTACTTTCGGCGATTTATTTCTTTTGTTTTGATTCTTTGGTAAACCTGTAGAGATGTCCGCACACCCAAAAGCCAAGTGTTTTGATTTTTCATTCTTTTCTTTTGATTCATTTTGATATTCTTTTCTTTTCATATATTTCCACACTTTGGCCTGTAAGCAGTGAAGCTCACCTGGGCTTGAGCATTATAGTGGTGCTAAAGCAAGACTTTTGATTACTTTCTAGCCAACAACTTCTCCTAGGAGACCATAATGACTCAGAGAATTCATTAAGTGTGTAAGATATAATAACTGTAAGACTCGGTGTCAAGACACAATAGATGACTTCCTTTCCAGTCAAGTACTAACCTTAACCTCAGGATACTTTGGAAACAATTAATCTAAGTTTCATAGATTTTCAACAAATATTAATCCAAGAAATGGACTGAACATGATCTAGCACAGACGCTAGAGTTCTTAAGATACAACGCCCTTCACAAATGGGAGCCCCTTTATTGAAAGCAAAACAAAACGGGCAAGCAAACTAAACTAAGAAAGCAAAGCAACTAATCTAAAGCAAACCAAGAAAGAAAACCTACTCCTAAACAAAAATGAAAAATTTTAAGCAAACAACAGTCAAAAGACTTAAGTATATACAACTCCTAGCATGATTTCTCAGGATGTGGAGTAACAACAAAGCAGCGGTCATAGTGCAAAGTTTTGCAAACTTATCTTTAAACTCAGAAAAATATTCTTTCAATGGACAAATCTGAAACTCAAGCAAAACTTAAGGAAAGATTAGTAGCTGGGGCAACTCACTTGGACCATGATTAATCCATAAACAAGTTATCTTCCCTAAATCTCCATAATCAAAATGATATTCATTATAGTCAACAGTAGACATGAATTCTTGCTCGTCACCTATTGCTTCATTAGGAGGTCGAAGTTGATGGTGAACCATACCACTTGCATCTGAATCATGGAGATCAACATCATGTTCCAAGCTGGGCAGAGTGTGGTGGGAAATGGATTCAAAATGGAATTTGGGAATTTGGACTGTTTCATGCACTGGCTTCTTTTGAATTCCTAGCAATGGATCAAGCCCCAACTTGAATTGTTCTTCATTTTCTATATCTGTCACCGTTGCTTGTTTGTCAAGTAGCCTTCCATTTGTTTCAATTTCATCAAGCAATTCCTCCATGACCGTGAACAATGGATCCAGCGCCGATGCGAAATGTATTTCATATTCTGCTTCCATCCTGGTAGCCCATTGATTGTCAAACATATCATCTTGCCTCAAGCCGCTTATCATCTCTTCCATCTTGCATGATTGAACTTCTTCATCAAGGACCATTCCTTCTTGAAGTGCACTGGAATCACTTCTGTTGGTGTACGTTTTATCATCCACCGAACACACAGAATAAAATGTCCAAAGACACTCTATCCTCTCTTGAAAAACCACCGCGTATGCTAAGATTGCGAGAAGATCATATGGCGATTCCAAGGTTTCTTTTGTCGGGTCTCGACATGTGGATAAGCTCAATGGCCGTTGTGATATGCTGGTAATAAACAAGGGGACTTAAGTAAGAAAATCGTCACAAGGTTGGGACTTAGGCGAATTTACTGAAATTTGCAAGCAAATAGTAAATTTATGGAGTTCAAGGAGTTATTGTCTTTGGTTGATCAACCACTCTAAACTGCAAACTCTGGCCACCCTTTTTAAGGAGAAATATTCTATTATGTATTGTTAATGTGGTCATATTCCAACTAAGGAAGCAAACTCCAATATAGTCATGGAAGTAAACAAGACAACAATGGAAACCAAAGGTTAAATCACATTTATTTGTATATCAGGAATTTACAATTTGTGTGAGAATTGAGCAACATTCTTGGACGAAATCAGGGCCTATTCTAGTCGTGGCAATCTCTAGACAGAAATTTATAATATAAAACCCTTGTCGCTAGGATTATTTATGTAGGAATATGGTGCCATGAGGTAATGAGGGGAGCCATGGGATTAAAATAAATAATTGCCCAGCTTTCAGAGTAAAACATGAGGGAGAAACTAATAAAGAGGTGGCACCTAGGTGTTGATGACATGGAGGACGGGGATTGGCAAGAATAATAAGTGAAGATTTGAAGCATTTCTACAAAAAAAGGTGGCATGAGTATAACATTAGCATGCAATTTCCCAACGTAAAAATATCCATTGACCTACACCAGGATTTTGTGAAAATGTAAATATATAGCAGTGTTACAAGACTTGCCAAGATTCGCCTAGACTTGACAAGTCCTGAGGCGAGCCACCCTTGGCGAGTCTAGGAGACTCGGCAGCTAAGTACTTGCCAAACTCGCTGAGTCTAGGCAAGTCTCAACCCAAAGGCTTGGCCATTTTAATTAATTTAAAAAGAAAAAAAAACTTACAACCTCTAAATCCTTGTTTGGTTTATGACATGGCCATCTAGGATTTACAAAAAAATATGATAATGGTCCTGCCCACAAACCCCCGTGAGGGGCGCTGCCCCTTGACCCCGTTGGGGTGTTGCCCCCAAACCCCCATCTAACTATAAGTCTAAGCAAGTAATAGGCCAATGATGAATCATGATCATAAAACCTACAAAATACATATCCCCTGTTGCAAATCTCTACATCTTCACAATCAAAGCCACAATCAAGGCTTATCTTGTTTCATACATTGGACAACTTGTTTAGTATACAAGGATGCCCATTGGAAAAGTTAGCATGCTACAGTCATTGTACTGTTGAATATAGGTTAATTCATAGTTGGCAAGAAATGTCATTTTCATAATCCAAAAATGTATCAATCATGCCGTACATAGACAACTTATAGAACAATCCCATCTATTAGTATCCTAGTTAAGGTCAAACTAGAACATAACCATTTATCTTTTTACTTAACCATTCCTCTTTGCTAATGAGCTTGACAACAAAACATGCAATCTTGAAGGCTTCAAGAAAACTTTAATAATAAATTCCTCACTTGAATATACACACCAATCATTGAGACACAAGCAAATATCAAGGCTACATCATCATCCAAGACCTATCTTAGATGCTAGTGCATGACTTCTCATGATGTTGGGATGAGTAATGCAAGCTCCTCTAAGCCATAGACATATTTTTAGTTTGATACTTGTTTTCATCCAACGGATTTCATATTCCATGAGTTTTGTATACATTTGACAACATTTATATATCTAAATGTGTTATTTACTTTAGTTAAAATTATTAAAATAATGTTTATTTATTAATGCTCAATATTGTAAATTATTGTAATTTAGTGATAAGATCGTCTTTGATCTTATCTGGAGTTTCTTTTTAGAAACTTCCCATTTTTTGTACATTCTGTAATCTATTTATTGATTCTTTTGCTTTTGGAAAATTTGATTAGATTTTTCGAATTTGTGTTTGGTTGGTTTTGAGAAGGTCCTGTGGTGGTGCTCGAAGGTTGTGTGCAGAAGGAAATCGCAAGAGTTTTGAAAAGAAAAATCGAGGGTTTGAAATTTCTTTGTTCTGGACACGATTCTTCACCCTTCAAATGCGATTTTTCTACTTCTTTTGTCGCGTTTTCTCAGACATTCTTTGCTGCGACTCTTCGACTCCAGTTTTGCGTCCTTCTACTGGCGAACGTTCAGATCTGAAGGTCGTTTTTTTGTTTCTTCTGGCGTCATTCATGTGTTTCTAAAAGGTCGCGTTTTTTGAGCACGGGTTCGACGTGTTTGCTGCTCATGATCTACTCGCGTTTTTTCCGTCGGGTCTCAGTCTTCGATGGGCCCGTCTTTGCACAAAAATTTTGTGCCAACGACCTGGTGAAGGACGTGTGTCGTCTTTCTGTTTGTGCCTAGTCTGCAACAACGGGAAACTCATCTAAAGTTTTTTTTTTTAGATCCCTGCACCTGTAAAATTCGTCCTCAGATTTTGACGACTTTTCTGTACTTTCAGCTAGGGTTTTGACCTTTTAGATCAAGTCGAATGTCACGTCTCAGACTTTGATGCTATTTTGTCCATGGCTTTGTGTGGATTTATTATATGAATGATGGTGTGTGTTAGAGTAATATGATATAATACAATGTTTTGGTGTGTGGAAATGTAAAAAAATATTTACTTTTGAAATTGTGAACGCATTTTATTTTGAAAATATGCAAGATAGAACAAAATAGAAGTATTGATTTAATTATTGCTTTGATTTATATCTCTATATCGGTTACTAATACAATTTCGTTGTTGCATGCCTGAGTGCACTTGAGTTGCAGGTGGTCAAAGACCAAGAGTGTGATCGAGGAAAGAAGGCTAGCTTCCCGATAGGGTAAAAGAGGAAGAACTCTCGGTCACACACACAGCACCTAAAAATCATATAGTTGCATTTAGGCAATGTCTGTTTTAATTTGATTGTTTTGAGTTACTTACAAAATAAGTAATAAATGGTTTGAATAAATAAATAATAAAATAATAACATAAATATAAATTAATTATTAATTGTGGTTTTAAAAGGTTTATGATTTTTTTTAAATCTATCTTAATTAACAAGCCAAATGGAATATGTGTTTATGGAGTAAGTATTTTAGAATTACCTATCCAACTTTTTGTGCAAATAATAGAAAATCTTTTATTATATTTTATTTATTTATGAAATTGAAATAAAATTGAAATATTTTAATTGCAATTGTCTTAATTTCTAATTCCAAGATTAGGAGAGAGGAAATTAATATTAAACAGGAAAAAGACATTCCCGAGAAAAATGGGTTCTGGAAATTCTTCTAAAAACAAACAATATTCTCTGCAAGTGAGTATCTCTTTTATTTTTGCATGTAAATGTCTACCAAGAAGTATTTCCATCTGTCAATTTGGAAGGGTTTGCATGACTCTCGGTAGACGGGATAAGGATTTAAGGTGGAGAGAAGACAAGAGAAAGAAATAATATAAGCTTATTCAGAAAAAAACCCGGGAGGAGAAGCAGACTGAAGGAAATTCTGGACATCTACAGCTGGAGTAATTTGCCAGGTTTTTCCATTCTTCTCTTTTTAACCAGTTTGAATTTTAGTATAAAATTGGAGAATTTGTATGCAAGATTTTAAGAAAATGAATACAAATGCCTGAGAAAATGTCTTCAAGTTGTATTTTCAAATCTGGGGAAAAACCTTCTCTTCATTTGTTTACATTGTTGAGAAAATGCCCAATTTCTTTCTTCCAGAGTAGGGTTATATTCTTTTGCAATCTGTATTTCATGAAATTGCCCTCATTTGCTATTCTTTTGTACAGAAAATTGTGAGAGAAAAGATAACATATGAAAATATATATATATACAAGAATTTGTATTTCTGTGCATATATATATATATATATATAAATCCCTTTGTATATAACTCTTCCTGTTTTTATTTCGGAATTCTTTGAATGAATCCATACTCATGTCTTAGCTGGGCGAATTCATGTTTCTGGCACTAAATATTGTGTGGGGGAATTAATTCCCAGCCCCGTCCCAAGGGAAGGGACAGCGTTGTGGGGAGGCCCGCGCCCTCCACAGGCCGCGGCCTGTGGAGAGGGCACGGCCTCCTCACAGCCCGCGCCCTCCCTATGGGAGAGGCGAGGTCCCCAACCTCCATTTGGGATGCCTAATATACATTTTGAACCCTATAAACTGTTCTTTTCCTGTGTACGCGGCTGCAAAACGTGAGGAGGAAAATATAACTATGTAAATCTGTATTTATATATATATATATATATATATATATATATATATATATATATATATATACATAAATATATAAAGGAGTAAATTTTTATTCAGTCATGCCTGCCTCTGAAACAGGTTTATATATATAATCCTGTGTAACTTTAAATACTTCAGAAGTATGTGTGATGCTGGGAATGCATCAACGGAGTCTTTGTGTCATGCAAATCTGAAAACTATCATTTGGAAATTATATAAAACTTTCTCGCAGTTGTTGACATTCAGATTAAATTCATACTGTATAAGAACTTCCGGTAAAACACACAGAAGTCAATATGCAAACCTCTGTTTTCTGCATGTATTATCCTACTGAGTTTATTGTTTTAACCAGAAATTTGTAGGTGTTTTGATATTTTTTTGTCTTTCAAATCTGACTGAGTCTATAACATGAATGAGAGGATGCATATTTACATGTATATATAAATATACACATAGATTCAAATAAATCCATGTATATATGTATAAATATGTAAATCAATGATCAATGTTTTATATTGGAAACATTATTTATGTTAGTGACATACACAAGAAAATGACATGATACTCAGTCTTGTTTACAAATGAAAACTGATTTGGAACATAGGACACTCAAGAGTGTAGCATGAACTAAAAACAAATCTTTTATCAAATAGAGGAAAACATGTTGACTTTGAGTTTTTGCTGAGAAAGAGAACATATTTTATTTAAATTTTGAAACTTTAAATCTATTTATTTGGTTTAAACATTTAGAGATTGAACTCATGAAATACTTGAAACTCTCTCTCTTACACTTTAAAGATAGATGAATTCTCATTGCAAATGTGAAAGGAAACCAGTTTGATAAACAATTTATGAATATGGAAAAATGAAGGAAATTCTTTTAGAATCAATGAAATGCATGAAGCATATAAGGAAAATGCATAATTTTCTGTTTTTGCCCTTTTTACTGTATTTTGGTAACTTCCGGGACAGGATGCCGAAGGTGGATCCACAGAGACGGTAGTTTTACCTTTTCTGAAACTACCACTTGTTTTTATTTATGCTTGGCCAAGCACTTGCACCATTGAAATAGATGGATTTGTTTCAAAAGCCTAGAAATATATGTATTTTGGTCTCTGCCACCTCCTGTTGCAAGAAATATGTTTTCTCATGTTAGAAATGCATATAGGCACCAGGCATGCATCGAGAGTTCCCTCCTGTTTTACTGTGTCAGGTTGCTAGGCTCCTTATGCAGGGCCGGGGATTTCTTCGAGTTAGGAAGGAACCCGGGGAAGTCATGTACTTCGTGGTTGGGCGGAAAAGGCACCTTAATCACACTCTTGGCCCCAGCTTGCAAGAAGACCGATGGAGTCACGGCGGTTGGAGGATCAGAGTTTTTATTTTACTATTGATGTACTTGTGTATCCTACTGGAATGGCTTGTAAAGCCCATTGTAAAATGTAATTGTATTTGACACTTGTTACTGCAACATTGAAATAGATGTGCTATTAAGATTTTGATGTAACATTGATACAAATGTATTTATTGAAGTTATTGATCTCACTTGAATGTGAATAATTATTTATTGGTTTGTTGATCTCTTTTGAGCATGTATGAATATATTATGTGAAAATGCATTGATATACTTGGCCATGTGCATAATCATGATGAAATGCAAATGTTATATTTTATATACAGGAAATGCAATTTGTTTTAATTCTTTTACATTGAGTTTACTTTGGAAACTCTTATTAATGGCATAATTTTTATGTAAACTTTTGAAACGGATTGAACAATTTAAAAATGCTTTTGCTTATCTCCCAAGCGTTACATTGAAAAAAAATTCTGATTTCAGATTCTTGGTGGGTTTTTCGAGAGCTCAACTGAGTTGGTCTCTGAATTTTTTGGGTGCATCGATTTCCGTGCCTTGAATTTTGTGCCATTCATACATTGTACTTTCTGCAGATTGTACATGAATCTGCCTTGTTTCTGCATTGGAATTCATGCCTCAAGTTTCGTGCATTAGCCTCTTCTCAGTACCTCATTTTCCGTGCCTTGAAAAGCGTGAAGATGGCCAGTTTAAATAATCTGATGCTGGAGGGCAGTCAAAGATTCAATGGCAAAAATTACAACACCTGGAAGCAGCAAATGATGACAATCTTTGAATACCGCTGCCTTGATCAGATGATCCTCGGCAATGCTACTCGTCCCACAACGGCGGGTAAGGATCAGGAGAAGTTTGATGAGCAGAATCGTGAAGCGGTAATGCTTATTAAGCTTTTGGTTACTGATGATCAACTCCCTCAGATTCCACTTGGAAAATCAGCTAAGGAGATCTGGGATCACTTGAAGGGTTTGCATGAAACTTCCGACAAAAGCCGTGCGTTTTTTTTGAAGAATATGATGTTTTCTATCATGATGGATGAGAAGACAACTCTGCAAGCGCACCTAAATAAAATCCAGGAGATCAAAGATCAATTGGAGGCGATTGGTCGAAAAATGGAGGAAGAAGACATGGTCGTGATCACCCTGAAGAGTCTACCGAAGTCCTATGAACACTTCATAGAGACTCTCAACATTACGTCTGCTAATGTTGATCTCAAGTTTCCAAATTTGTGCACTATCCTCTTGCACCAGGATCGCTAGAGACAACAGTTCGGTAGCAGTGAACCATCATCCTCCACGGAGTAGGCCTTTGCAGCTAAAACCTAGTCCAAGCAAAAAGGGAAAGATCAGCCTTCACCGCAAAAAGGCTCAAGTCAAACCTCCACCAGCCCGAAGAAGAAAAATGTACAATGCAACTATTGTCATAAATTTGGCCACATCAAGAAGGATTGTCATGCTCGTTTGGCTTCTAAGCAAAAGAAGCAAGGAGGGTCTCAACAGAAAGCAAATGTCGCCAAGCACTCTGAGCAGAAGGAATCTGCCTTTTATGCACTCATGGCAAAAAGGCCAGCAGACCATGTCAAATCCTCTGCTTGGTACATAGATTTTGGTGCCTCGCGTCATTTCTCACATAGGCGTGACTGGTTCACAAACTTTTCCCCTTGCACTGACTGAGTGATTTTTGGAGGAGGCGAGGAATACACAATTGTTGCACAAGCACTGTTCAGGTTCAGTCTGGCGGGAGGGATCTCATATTCCTCAACATATATTATGTACCTGATATCGAGCTCAATCTTCTCTCAGTCAGTCAGATAATGCGGCATTCTCCCCAGATGGATGTGGTGTTTAACTCGCACAAATGTTCGATTGTAGATTGCGAGACTCGCACAACAGTGGTCGTTGGGATAGAGGATCATGGCCTCTATAGGCTTGTGGACACAGGTGACTCTCCGAAGTTAGCCTTGGCAGCCAGAAAATTCAGTTGTCACCAGTCTTTGGCACTAGCGGTACGGGCACTTGAACGTGCACTATCTCTCTTAGCTTGCTCGGGAGGGACTTGTAGATGGCTTACCTGACATTTAGACTCAACATCAGGGCGTTTGTGGTGCTCGTCAGGCCGGGAAGCAGCATCGCACACCGTTCAAGGATGGCGACTATTGACAAGCTTCTAAGGTACTTCAATTAGTTCATGCTGATATTTGTGGGCCTATGTCTATTTCTTCTGTAACTGGTTGCAAGTACTTTCTACTCTTTGTTGATGATTATAGTAGGAAAATGTGGGTGTACTTTCTCAAGCAAAAATTAGAAGTTTTTAATGTATTTCAAAAGTTTAAGGCCTTGGTAGAAAAAGAGTCCAATTCTTGTATCATAACTCTTAGGTCAGTTAATGGGGGGGGATTATGTTTTAGTGCATTCTCCAACTTCTGTGATACCCATGGGATAAAACGTCAATTAACCACACCCTATACTCCTCAGCAAAACGGTGTTGTAGAGCGGCGCAATCGTACGATTGGTGAGATGGCTCGCTCCATGTTGCAACACAGGAGTGTTCCTACCAAGTTTTGGGCAAAAGCAGTCAACACTTCAGTCTATCTCCTTAATCAGTCGCCCACTCATGTTGTTAAGGGGAAGACTCCTGAGGAAGTTTGCACTGGTCGCAAACCTAGGATTAGTCATTTGAAGGTTTTCGACTCTCTTGCATATGTTTGGATTCTAGAGGCCAAGCGGTCTAAGCTGGATTCCAAGAGCCAAAAACTAATGTTCACAGGGTACAATGACAACCACAAGGCATACAAGCTGATTGATATAGACACTAATCGTCTTATCTTCAATCGAGATGTTGTCTTTGATGAGGAACGAGGTCCATTTCACTTTTCCTCACCTGTTCAACATTCAAAGGATCAGCCCCTACCGGCTCCTGATGTGGGTGTCCGACTTTCGTTAGGTCCACAGTGTTTATGAGCCTCAGACATATTCAGAGGCAAAAGGGATACCTGAGTGGGAAAAGGCGATGGAATCTGAATACCAGAGTCTTCAGAAGAATCACACTTGGGTCCTTTGTGATCTTCCTCCAGGGAAGAAGCCCATTAGCTGCAAATGAGTGTACAAGGTGAAGTACAAAGCTGACGAAACCCTTGACAAGTACAAAGCTCGTCTAGTTGCACAGGGTTTCTCACAAAAAGAAGGCATTGACTATGAGGAGACCTTTGCTCCTACAACCAAAATGAGTACCATACGGCTCATCCTTGCCTTAGCAGCCCAATTTGGTTGGAAGGTCCATCAGATGGATGTAAAAAGTGCTTTCCTCAACGGTGAGTTGAAGGAGGAAGTATACATGACGCAGCCTCCAGGTTTCAAAGTTGCTGGTCAAGAATAGAAGGTGTGCAGATTGGTCAAAGCACTCTACGGCCTGAAACAGGCTCCTCGGGCTTGGTACATAAAAATTGACAAGTACCTCACAGATCATGGCTTTCAGAGGAGACCATCTGACTCGAACCTGTATGTCAAGAATACTGGTAATGAGATCCTGATTGTTGTTGTCTATGTGGATGACTTGATCATTACTGGCAGTTCCGCACATTTGATCGCTAAGATCAAATAGGATTTGTGCAAAACTTTTGACATGACAGACTTGGGCCTCCTGCATTATTGTTTAGGTGTTGAAGTTTGGCAGACAGAGAGCAGCATTTGCATCTCCTAGTCCAAGTATGCTCGAAGTCTTCTGGATAAGTTCCAAATGCAGGATTGCAAACCTGCCTCCACACCCGTGGAAAAAGGGCTTAAGTTTTCAGCTAAGTATGATTCACCTGTGGTAGATGAAACATTGTTCAGGCAACTAGTGGGCAGCCTCATCTATCTCACTACCACTAGACCTGACTGGAGTTTTGCAGTGAGCTACATATCACGCTTCATGACAGCCCCCAAGGCTGATCATTGGGTAGCAGCGAAGCGTGTGCTACGTTATGTGAAGGGCACTACTGATTTTGGACTCTTGTACACTCGGAGTCACGATCCTATACTCAGTGGGTTCACAGATTCAGATTGGGCAGGTTCAGTTGATGATAGGAAATCAACATCTGGGTATGTGTTCAGTTTGGGATCCGGTGCAGTCACATGGACTAGTAAGAAGCAACAGGCAGTGGCTCTCTCTTCAACAGAAGCAGAGTATTGGGGAGCAGTAAAAGCAGCATGTGAGGCAGTTTGGCTTCGCCGGATGCTTGCGGATATTCAAATATCTCAAGCAGGTCCGACTCCCTTGTTTTGTGATAATCAAGGGGTTCTCAAACTTGCCAAGAATTCGGTCTTCCATGAAATAACCAAACATGTGGAAACTCATTGTCATTTCATTCGAAAGCTGGTTGAAGACGGATCAATTAAGTTGCTGTATGTTCCGACAAAGGACCGGACAGCAAACATTCTCACCAAGTCGCTCAATCCAGATAAGTTTGTAAAATTCAGGGGGCGTCTTGGTGTAGTTGATAGATTGAGCATTAAGAGGGGGTATTAAAATAATGTTTATTTATTAATGCTCAATATTGTAAATTATTGTAATTTAGTGATAAGATCGTCTCTGATCTTATCTGGAGTTTCATTTTAGAAACTTCCCATTTTTTGTACATTTTGTAATCTATTTATTGAGCACATTGCTCTCGTAAATATCATCAAATATTTTACCAATTACTTGTGTAATAAAAATTTGTGTTTATACTTGTTTGATCGATGTATACTTGTATATGTGATCAAAGTAGCTTCTATTTGATGAGATTATTGTGTCTTAAGGTTTACTTATTAAAGGGTGCATAAAACAAGTTTTAAATCCTTAAAACTCTCTTAATTTCTTGGGTTTTTCAATTTGTTGAGTCTACACCAAGTCTAGCCACCAAGTCCAAGTTCAAGGCGAGTATGGGTCTTGTAACACTGGGATATAGAATACCAATAGTGTAATGTCCCCATTTTGGCCATACGCTCTTCTGTGACTGATAGCCTATTTCCAGAAATCCATAGGTTGATCAAAAGTGAAATTAGGGTTTCCTTTTCTTGGTGGTTTTTGGCACTTCTCGGGATTTACTATTTTTAGTCAGTTCTAATTTTGGCAGTGGTCCAGTTTTCAGCTCTTCAGTAAGTTTCCTTTTCAGTTGGAGCAGTTGTTTGGTTTTGTTTCTGGCTTTTTGGAGCAATTTTTGGAGATATCATTTAATTAAAGGCAATTAATGTTATATTTTAATATTGACCCCTTGGCCTAATGAGATGACTTGAAGTTGTGTTAAAAAGGTGGTCATAAAGGGTGGACGCCTCATAAAGGAAATATTTGATATTTCATAAACTCTTTAATGCCTTGGAGTTTGGACGCCAAAAGGTGATGAAATAAAGTGATTTCAAATTTAAAAATATATATGTTTCAAAAAAGGAACTTTTGGCATCCCTTTCTTGGAGGAGTTTTGGGAATTTGAGAAGTCACCTCTTTTTCTATAAAAGAGAAGTTCTGCTCCAGCTTTCTTCATTCATGAACTTATGCTAATGTTATGCTGTCGAGATGACAACTTGATTTCTACTTCAAAGGATGCATACCTCCTAGTTCCAATCCAATTTCGTGTTTGAAAGACAACACCTAGTTGGTCTTTTTGCTGCTTCTCAATCAGACTAGCAGATTGTGCTTCAAAGTTGGTGAATTTTGGTGAGAATTTCAGTTTTAATGTTGCTGGTGTATACACAGCCGAAGGTGTTTTTCATTTACAGCTTTTGGTGTGAATTTAATTTGGTTATGGGTATTTGATCATTGCAATTCTATGACTATGGCGACCATAATTGAAGGTTTTCAGATTTTAATTCAAAGTTTCTGATTTTTCCAAGTGAAATCGCCCCTCTTGAGGGCCGTACCTTTTCATGAGAGCTTTGGAATTTGTGCAAGAAATATATCTTGAGTTTTGATGCAGATTTATGGTCTGATTTTGGGCGCCAACCTCCTAGAAAGCATCTGCAATTGATTTCATTCAATTCGGAGGTAATTTGGTAAAGTTATGAGCATTTCATTGAGTCACAGGGTGCTAGTTTACAGTTTCAGTTTGCTGGTTTTTATTATCAGACTTCAATAAGATCAGATTTTGGCTTCATTTTCAGTGTTTGAGAGCTTTGTAATTTGAGAGGATCATTCTTCACATATTGGCATTGTTTTATCATTGTAATACTAGTAAATTGTAGAGTATTTTGATTGTAAGGTTGTGCATTAGTAGTACTAATCCAACCATTTGTTATTGCTGCATTTACTTGTAATTCCCAAAGCAAACATTAATTACCCCTAGATGGTTTACCGCCAGTGTGGAGAATCAACTTTGTATCTCTCATTTGTACCCACTGAAAAGTGGTGAATCCCCACTCACGAGTGGATGCCTGCCACAGCGGATGAATTAGTTTTGCATTGTAATGTTTTTCCCCCCACTATTCAAGTGGTAGCGTAGAAACTCTCATGGCTGGTTATCCGCCTAAGTTCATTTCAGTTTGTAATAGGTACTCTGCCATATGTTAGCACCTCGCCTTCAAAAGGATCTTGTGTGCACATTCTTGGCATTTAGTCTTATCATTTACTTTCAGTTGTATTCAGTTTCAGTTATTAAGTTATTTAGATCATAGGGATCCTCCAACCATATGCCCGCCCCTCTTCCTTCAGTGGTTTTAGGGCGCATTCTTGGTTAGAGTTACTATTCCGCATCGTTTTGGTTTTGGAGCTAACCTTAACGGGTGTGTGTTGCATTGTAATTGATACTGAAAATCAAGAAAAAATTAAGGGGCTTATTTCAAATAGATAAAGAGTTGCAACTAAGGTTGAAGTCCCTTGGCAATAGCAATCAGCTCCGTTCGTGTAAGAACCACTGTTAGAGAATAGAGTGTTGTTTATATTATAAAATGTAATAGATTAATTTGTTTAATGTGCAAATTCAAATAATGGAAGTTTAGTATACCAGATTTATGTTGTCCAAGTCCATGTTTCTATTCAATTATTTGAAATTCCCATTCCAAAGCTACAAATTTTATGTTAATATTGTGTCAAACAATTGCACACGAGTATAGAAACTAGCACAACATATTATAGAAATAGACCATGTAAGTGACCCAAAAATCATTTTTTCACTTAAGTCACAAATGTCAACGAAGAATCATAGCAAAAGTGCACTTTTCCATTCAAGTGACCAAACTCAACATGTAGAAACCCTAGTTTCCCTCTGTTCTGAATCTGATAGTTTTTTTGTGTTTTTTCTGAGTTTTGATGTTTTTTGGGGTTTTTGAGCAATATAAGGAAATTGCGATTTTTGCCAACAATTGAAATAAATTCAATAAAAATTATCTAACTCTGGTAACAATCGTATTTAGAGTAAATACTGAAGACAATCCATTATTTATTCTTCTGAGATGAATACATATAAGATCCAGTTGCATGCAATAAAAAAAACAATAGATTTTCAATATTCTAAAGAACCTGGTTTCAGCCGCCTTTGTGAGAAAACAGATCCGTACGGCCTTCAGATGCAAGCTCTTCCCTAGCCAGATGATGTTTAACACTTCCAAATGCCAGGCGCTTTCCTCTGTGTAGTTAGACTGCAAATAGACAAGCGATCTGCTCTTGAAGGAAAAAGACGTCCTTGCTGGTACAGTACGGACTGGTACAGACTGGTACGGCCAGAAAAAATAACAGCAGCAAGCAATAAATGAAGTACGGCTTCCTCTGTGGTCTCCTGCTATGATGAAAGATGGGCGCTTTGATGTATGTTTGTCTTCTGAATGAAAACCTTGAGCAAACCCTCTGAAGATGAATGATTTATGAAGCTCTATGATTTCCTCTGGATGAAGAAACCTCTGCTGGCAATAAATCAGGTGTTATTTCACACCCTCTGAACTGCTTCCAATGGAGATGGCTCGTTCCCCAAGGAATTCGAACTTGAAACCCTAAAGTCTCTTGCTCAGATCAAAGTTGATCAGTTTCAATTCTCAATAATCACATAATGGCACAATTCCCAAGGCAAAACCCTTTATCTCTTGAAAAGTGCGATTTCCACAAAGATAGGGTTTCATTAAAATATTTCGAACTTTTCCCTTTTAATTATTCAATAGTCTCAGCTCAAATATTTTATAATAAATTAATTGCCAAATTGGCCCCCTCTCTGATGATGGCGACCCCCTCAAACAGAATCACTTAAGTTATAATTTAATATTATAACTTTATATTATAATCATCAAAAAAATTAATATTTAATTAATACAATTAAATATTAATATCTCCCTCGTTATTCATCCGATGACTGATCCGTCTGAAGCTGACGAACACTGAAGTGATTCTGAACACTGCCAAAGCCATACTGCTAAAAATAGCAGGGGTCCCACGCTGACTGCCAGGAACTGCTAAAAATAGCAACTTCTGCAAAAAGTCTCCGATCGAGCCCAAACAAAAGCCTACTGATCAAACTCTGCCAACTGAAGCTGAGCCAAGCTCCAAAGTGACCCTCTATCCAGTCTATCAGCCTACGAGGGTCGTATGATAGGCCAATCCTGTGCTCCGAGAGATGTCACTGAGAAGGGGACATGACACAACATCCAATTAGAATTAAAAAAAAAAAAGGAATTTTTGACACTTAAATGAAAAACGGCACCCAAGCTGACTTAAATGTCAAAGTTTCAAAAGTGAAATTAGATGAAAAAGTGACTCCAAGAAGCTTGGGCATCCCACCCATGACTTAAATGTCAAAATGTTAATGTTCAAAAATGAAAAAGTGGTATTCTACCTCTCTTGGTTGTCTACAATGGCTCAAAGGTCAAGTTTTAAATGCACGATTGGAACAAAAAGTGTCATAAACATCTTGGGTGTCCACATATGACCCTAGATGTTAAATGGACAACTTTAAAATATGTCAAAAGCAAACTTAAATGAAGAATGGTGCCCTTGGTGAAATTGAATTTCATAATGTCAATAGAAAATCAAAATATAAAGTGCATTAATGACCTTGGGCATATCCCTAGACATCCCATTATTAAAATGGGAAGATGAAATTAGACAATTTAACCTACTTGATCTCGTGTGTTCCCTAGATGCTTGTGTGTTAAGTCGTCAATAGAGAAATACAAGATAAAGTGTTTTCAAGTGCCCTAGGCATGCTTGAGAGGGGTTGGATGTCAAAAAGCAATTGGAAGACGAGTGGAAGTTCAAAAAGCACATCTCCAAAACACCGAAGAGGATACACTAAAGCAAACTTCCTTAGCATTTATCGGTTGATGATAACAAATTCCACAAGCTTCATCATAGTTGCCCAAGGATCAACACTTGTCTTTGTCATGGACAAGATCTATGTATTGGACACTGAATTACACAAGTTTCTAAGGAAGGAATGAGACTCAAATTACCAAGATTACTCATCGAGTTTCAAGGCTTCTTTAGAAGGTTTGCCATGGTTAGAATAAAACATCTTCATTAGAATCAACACCAAGAGACAAGTGTTAATTGATTTTTTTTTTTTAATTGACATTATTTTTGACAAAAATAATATTTTGGGAAAATCTAATTTTAGAATGGCTATTTATAGATTGGTTGGTTATTTTCAAATGATCTTCTAGAAGGTTTATAGACTATTTATAGAGATATTTGTTCTTATCAAAAATCTATTTGAAGATTTCTCAATTTAGATATTGAATTTATAGACAAAATTATATATTGAGCTTGCTTTATGTGCAAGCAAATTATCGATAATATGGGAATTTCAGTCAGCTTTGTATTTATTTTTCATGCAAAACTTTGTAAACACTTATAAATAAGTGTCATTTGTACCTAGATTGAAGGGACTGGTAATTTTATGCTTGCTTGTTGCTTAAATTGTTGTTCAACGAATTTTGTGAGATCTTATGAATGCATATCTATGTAAATTCTATTACTTTGCTGAATTTGCAGGTTTTGTCTTGCAGGTTATACTAATGTTGGTGATTGTGGCTTTGTGTGCACTCCCATAGATGCAATTTACCTAATTGTGTCTCTTTCCAATTCAATCATTGTGTTGAGCTCACACTTTATAGTCTTTTCTTTTAGCTTGAAAGAGAAAGCATTTAATAGTTATTTAGGTTGTTTGCTTTCAAGAAAAGATATTAAAAATCTCTAATCTTGAGTAAAGGTGCTGATAAGCCTTGTACCCTTTTCCAAGAACTGAAAAATAGACAATTTCTTTAGTTTGTTTGCAATGCATGGTCAAAACCCCAAGATTCAACTTGTTAAGAGAGATCTTATGATGGTAAAGATTTTGTTATGTATTGTTAAGAAAATTCTGGTAAAGGTTTAACTTGTTATACAGATTCAATGGGAGAGCTCAACACCCAATCATATGGCAAACCATTACCATTACCATTACCAACCCTTGACTTAGAGAATTTCCAAGGGACCAAATATAAAGATACAACACTCATAATCATGCACAAGTCCAAACCTCAAAATCATGCAAGTCACATTAATAGGGTTTGACAAAAACATACTATGAACTATCTCATGGTTCTATGGAAGGGGAAAGAGGAAGTACTCTCCATGATGACTATAGGACCAAGGATCTCAATATCCAAGGCCATACACACAAAAAAATAGAATTTTTCTAATCATAGTAAGCTACATACATTAACAATACAATCACAACTCTAAAACTCACCCAAAAACCATGCACACACACACACACACACAAGACACAATAAATTTCATTCCCTTTCTCTCTTCAAAGCATGGGAACACAAGAAGAAACCATGGAAAAGAAGCCGACACACCTACCTCCTGCTTCAAGTTTTCCAAAGGATGAAGAGAAGCCCTTTTACAAATCTCAAAAACTCCAAAGCCACCATAAAGAGACCTCTCCAAAATTCCAACCACCAAAAAATACAAAAATAACCAATAATGCCCTTACAAAGACAAAGGCAAAGGCAAAGGTATAAAAAAGAATGCCATGTCACTCCTTCCCAACCAATGGGATGAAGCCACATGGCATCCTAAAACCCCATACACTCAAGCCTCTTACAAACATTAAAGACTTCCTTACAAAACATTTAAGATGTCATATTGAACCTAAGTGAACCCACGAGTTTAACTTTCTGAGGCAAGAAAGAGTGGAGTGCACTCCATCTCCAAGAATTTGGAAGGCAAGAGTTGATTTGGAGTACTTGCACTCAAAGCTTCCAAGTTCACTCAACCCATGCACTTCCCCAAGCTTCCAAAAGTACAATATCTTTCAAAATACTACAAAGAACCCCCAAAAGTAACTTACCCCTATGTACACACATAGGGGGTTTTAAAATGTATAGAAATTGTAGTGTAGAAAAATGTACTCCTTTACATTTTCACACTTTGTTTGGGTCCCCTAAATTAAATTGGACTTAATTATGCCTTAATAAGCCCTATTTTACATCTACAAGCCTAATAAATTATATTTTCCAAAGGGAAAACCCAACAACAACTAATGCCAACACATAATACATTACCTTGAACAATGTGTGTTCCAAGAATAGGGACACGGGACCCATTCGCCCATGGGGGAATGGGTCCTCCCTAAGCCTTTGAACCCATTTTAAAACTTGTTTTTGGCAGTATTTTTATAATACCAAATTCAAATTTCAATGTCGGCTTGTAATGTTTAATTTTCGAGAAATTAATGATAGATATCTATAAATACAAGGTTATTTTATCAAATCAACAAGAGGTTTTCAATTAGATTTTTGAGAGATCAATCCTAAGAGAAAATATTATTGTCGAGCATTCAAGAACAGATTTATCAGTCATCTACAGCAGCAATCAAGATCTCAAGCATCATGTTAAAGTCTTTTACAATTATGCATTTTATTGGAGCTAACATTGTGATGTAGGTTTCAAGCATTCAAGCATCTATTCAAGTCATCAAATCAACATCCAATTCAAGCCATTTCATACAAGTTTCAGTGCTTCAAGGATCCCCATTCAAGCATTTCATGTTTCATTGTTTCATTTCAAGGTTTAATTACCAAAATGGGGTTTCACCAAGGCAAACCTCCATTCACCAAAAACAAACAATTTTTCCCCTCTTGTGTATGTGCGGGTTCATAGGTTGAAAAAAAGTTGAAGATCTCAAAAGAACAATTTTGCAAAGTTGCATTTGTTCTCACGCCACGAAAACTCAGATCCCGAATTTATTTCCAGCTTTCAGACAGTGGGATCTGGGGGAATCAGGAGTGCAGACACAAGGCCCGAGGACTGTAAAATCAGATTTTAAACCTCTACACAAAGACCCATAGACAAATGTGTCCCAAGTAGCCTCCGGAGACTGCATTTTGGTGATAGGTACACATCACTCTACCATCTCCAGATCTGTCGGAAGTTTGTTGTTTTTATTTGTATTATGCTTTAAATTGATGATTCAAGTTTGAATGGGAATAATTGAGTTGATTTACTATTTTTGGTTTTTCTCCCAAAAGTGTTGTTCAGGTTGATACCCTCGTCCTCAATCATAAGGAAACCAAATGATTCCCCCATTGAGTTGACTCACCTAAAGTTTGTAGGTCAATTTTTTGTGGGGATCTCATTCCCTCATAAAATATAGTAAGATAGGTTTATACCCCCATTTTCACCATTCCATATTGGTGAATTATTTACTTATTTAAATAAATAAGTAAATATAACTATTTACACCTTTTAAAATACTTATATTAAACTGCTAACACTATTCATCTATTGAGATGTCATCTATCTGCATGGAAATAGGAGAGGCAATTGGGGAAATCACGAGGTACTAAAAACTGGTAATATGATAATATCAATTATATCAACAACATGCCTAAAGAAAGGTTTTATATTTACAATCTATAATTTTATCATCTCCAAGCACCAAGGGTCGTCAATTTGCACTTGAATCCTCCTCAGTGAAAATTTTAATCAACTCAAAAGAGGTGGCTACAAAGACAGAAAACTTTGACATGCAACCATGGAGAGAGTTTAATCAATGGCCAAACTGATACAAAATTAGGAACAACAAAAAGAATAATAATAATTGATCTTTCCTATGGATAATCAAAAATAAAGAATTCCTTCAAGGGAAAATAGCTTTTGTTTCAATACAAGCTAATGACCTACTATGATGTTTTTGGAACTTCAATCAAGTTCAATAGAAAGGGAACAAAAGCAACTTGAGAGAACAAACCTCATATTTCAGACAACCAGTCCACCTGGATAAAATTGACCACCTGCATATGAAGTTTAAATAATTCAATGTTATTCAATTTGGATTACCAAAAAAATCTCTCTAGAGAAAGACATTCCAATGAAGACCAAACACCAACAAAAACCTAAGAACCAACAAACTTTGACAACTATCCTTCTCTACTTTTGCAATTGTTAAGCATTATCTCCTAACATCTATCTAAAATCCAATGATCCAGCAAGTTTCATGGATAGGGGGCTAGGGAATGCAAGGAAGTATTTTAGGGATGACTATAAAGAATCATAAATTTTAGAGGATGGAGTGAGGGCCACTCATTTGAACTATACCAAAATTATTATATTGTAAAATATAGTTTCAAATTCATTAACAATAATATATAATAAAAAATTATATTACAAAATGTGCCTAGATTAATATTCATAAAGTCTAATCATTCTTTTATAAGCGCAAATCATGTTTCTGAATTAAAATTAAATACAATGATACATTCGGATAGAGTTTTAACATGACACATCCTATGGACAAAAAGGAGGCAAGCCTTTAGTAAAAACTAAAATCATAGACCTAGCAACACTCAAATAGGTTGTGCTTTCTTTTATTTCTATATGCTTTGCACATTGTGATGTCCCCTCGCTAGACAGTTCTCGGGAACAGTGTGTTAGCCCGTTATTGGACCCTTGTGGGCTAGCTGGATTGGTTAGAGGGTCAGTGGTACTTTCTGGAGAGGTTGATTGTTCTTGTTTTTAGAGACCAGTGATTGGATCACAGCGGGCGTTGGCATTTCAGGAGTTCACAGCTTCTGACGGCACAGGAATATTCAGAGTTTTGAGCAAGTTATGAATTTTTAAGTGATTAAGTTAATTATTTAACTTAATACTTTTTTTTAAAGTCACATCGACTTTAATACATTTTATATCACTTAAATTATTCTAAAAAGGTGATTTAATATTTTAATCTCTTAAAATATTAAAGGGCGCTCAAGTATTAAGTTATGACTATTGAAAAGACTTAATATAATATTAAAAGATTTAAATGATTGCTAAAAGGGCGCATCTTCTTGGAAATGCGTGCCATTTGAGTATAAAGCAATTTTTGGCAATGAGAAACTCGCCTTTGATAATTTCGACTTTGCCTTGTGCCATTTCCTGTGCATTCACCTGTGATCAGGGTTTGAACAAACTGCCATTGAAGAACGATACCTCTTCAGTGTGAGCACTCTTGAGATTGTGAAAGATCAATCAAATCAGTGCATGTTGAGAGCTTCATCCAGAGGTTCTACAAATTCAAACAGAGGATTATTATTTGGGTTTTCAGTTCAGAAGAGGGTTTCTTCATCTTGAGGCGTCCTCTCCAGCAATTCTCCAGCTTTCATCTTGGTTTCTTCAATAGTTGACTTGGGCCGTACTTTTACCTTGGGTTTTGTGCATTATTGGAAAAGGCGTGTCAAGGAAGTTAGTGAAACGCCTTATTCCTTTCTCTTTTCTGTGCTTCTACCTTGGCGTCTACCTCTACCAGGGCATTGTACCTCGTTTTGGAGTGGGAGAAGTCAGATCTGGAGATTTGGCGTGCTATTTTGCTTGATTTCACCATTTCCGGTTGTCAAACTCACAATTTCTTTAATTAAATAATCTGGAGATATCCTGGTATGTGTATCATTTGCAATCTATTTGTCACAGTAAAATAATGCAATCTACACTTTCATTTTGAAGCAAATAGTGTTAATTTACATTTTATGAGCATTTATGATGTGCACCCCTTCTCTTTTGTCTATCAAAAATTCTCTAAAAAACTAAATAACACCTAAAGACTTAAGAAAAATTGGGGTTTTGAGTTGAGAGCCAGCAGGGCTCATCACAATGGTATCAGAGCACTGATCCTGCCAGCTTGTGGGGTTAGAGAAATTTATGAAGTCACACAAAGAGGGTTTTGGCAAGTTCTATTCCAGAGGGGGTCCTAGAAATCAGAGAGGTCATCAAAATCCTTTCCCACCATTTCCGTTTGAAGAACAAGAGGAGGAAATAGACTTGGATAATATGGCGAACAAAGCAGGAGAAAGTTCTCACAGGAATCCTTGGGATGATGAGGACAGAGAAGCTAAAGACGTGCTCAGAGGTATGGTTGCAGGCCAAGAACAAGTGGCGACTATTCTTCAACAACTCAGCACAAATGTCCAAAATTTGACAATTAATAGGGCTCATAGTTTGGATCCAGATCGCGATGGCAGTATTCACAGAGAGCCTCAGAGAGTCATAGCTCCAACACGCACCTTTGAGAGAGCTACATGTCCTACTTTTACCAGAGATGATGCTGAGGAAGTGGACGAAGTTGAACAGGGTGGTGAGATAAATTTTGCAGATAACATTATGGCTATGCATGATGAGTGGGATGCATTGCCACTAAGGGTTAAGGAGCACCTTAACTTCGACAGATTCATGAGCCAAAAGAGAGAACACACCAAAAGCAGGAATGACAGGCAGCCTAGAAACAAACAAAGTGATCTCAGATAGGCTACCAACAAACTAACCTTAGTTCACTATGATGGCAGTGGTAGAGTTACAGCACGTGCCTGGGTTAGTAAGCTTGATACATTCTTGACACTACGCCCCATGCCTGAGGAGGATGCCATTCGATTTGCAGCACTTCACCTTGATGGCGTGGCACATGACTGGTGGATTCATGGTATGGCTACTCTTCACCATGACAGGATTACCTCGTACCAAGAGTTTACTGATAAACTGGTTGAGAGATTTGATAGACGTGATCCTGAGCTATTCTTCAGAGATTTGGCACAACTGAAACAGTTAGGTAGCTTGGAATCGTACATTGGAGAGTTCCAAAGACTATCTGTGATGGTGACAAGAATCTCAGAGAGAAGGCTGATTATTTTGTTCATTGATGGTCTTTTCGAGCCCATGAAAGGTTGGATAAAAGCATTTGATCCACCTACTTTACAGGAGGCCATGAGGAAAGCTCGCAGCATGGAGCTATCTACACCTCGTAAGACATTTGGCTCGAAACCTACTACCTCATACACAGAGAATAAATCAGATCCAAGGAAGGCTGATAATGCAGATCAAAAGAAGAAATTTGCAGCCCCTTTAGATCGAGAAACAATGAATGATTTACGAAGAAGAAAACTTTGTTTTTACTGCAAGGGTCCGTATGACTTTAATCATGACTGCCCCCTCAAACCTAAAGGGCAAAACAAGCACATGGAGTGGTTTTATGAGGGAGAAGCGTTGACTGATTTTTCTAATCAGCAAGCTCCAATCTATGATACAAATGGACAAGAGTCAGATAATGAGGCACAAATTGTAGTAGAAACAGAATTAAAGGAGGCTCATATGTCCAGTATGCAGAAAGAGGGTTCTTTCAGACTCCGTGGGATCCTAGTTGGTCAAAGGGTCATATCTCTTCTAGATACAGGTGCAACCCACAACTTCATCGATTCATGGTTAGTGGAGAAACGTGGAATTCAAACTCAGCAGTTTGAAGGCATACATGTGAAGGTTGCAGATGGATACACTCTCAACTGCGAGAGGATGATACCTGACTTGCCTTTGAAACTTAACAATTTTGAGTTCAAGGCAGATTTTTATGTTGTAAACATGGGAGGAACAGATATAGTTCTTGGCATGAAGTGGCTTCATGCAATAGGAGAATTCACGCTTAACTTGCGTGACATGGAGATGAAATTCAGCATTGATGGCACAAATCATATTCTTAAAGCCATCAAGGACAGCAACCTTAGAGAAATTTCACTCCGGAGAATGGAACGTTTGATTCGTAATGATATGGTAGAGTGGGCTGCTGAGTGCAAGCTAATGCCTTCACAGTTGGAGCAGCAAGCTTCTTCTTACCATCCAGATGTGCAGGAACTTCGAATCAAACATGCGAAGGTGTTTAGTGCAATTCCACCGGCAGATCTCCTGATAGAGGTATTGAGCATATTATAGAGCTGGATGAGGGCACGAAACCGATTATGATTACTCCTTACCGGCACCCCAAGCGTTTAAAAAATGAGATTGAGAAAACTATTAAGGAGCTTTTAGCTATGGGGCACATTAGGCCGAGTAAGTCACCCTTTGCTTCATCAGTTGTCTTGGTGAAGAAAAAGGATGGTACACTCAGGATGTGTATTGACTACAGAATGCTCAACAGGAAGACCATAAAGAACAGGTATCCTATTCCACGGATAGATGAGTTGATAGACGAGCTTCATGGAGCTTGCTACTTCTCAAAGATTGATTTGAGGACAGGGTATCATCAGATCAGAGTCCGAGAGGAGGACATAGAGAAAACTGCGTTCAGATGTCACTATGGACACTTTGATTTCTTGGTTATGCCATTCGGTTTAACCAATGCTCCAGCCACGTTTCAGTCTACAATGAACAGGGTTTTCCATCCTCACTTGAGGAAATTTGTATTGGTGTTCTTCGACGACATCCTGGTTTATAGCAAATCATGGGAGGAACACATGGTTCACTTGGATGAGGTACTGAGTATACTTGACAGGGAGTCCTTGTACGCCAAGGAGTCCAAGTGTGCTTTAGGCATGGCAGAGCTTTTATATCTGGGACACATCATCAGCGGTGCAGGAGTTAGCATGGATCCAGAGAAAGTTCGAGCCATCATCGATTGGCCTACACCTGAGACTTTGACACAGCTCAGGGGTTTTGTAGGATTGTGTGCCTTCTATCGTCGGTTTGTTAGTGGATTCTCGCGGCATGCTGCGCCACTAACTGATTTGACTAAGAAAGGTGCTTTTGTGTGGACACCACTAGCGCAGGCGTGCTTTGAGAAGTTCAAACTTCTCATGACTACGTGTCCAGTTTTGGCTCTACCGGACTTCACTAAACCCTTTGAGTTACATTGCGATGCCAGTGGTGAGGGTATTGGTGCAGTTATCATGCAGGATCGACACCCGATAGCTTTCGAGAGCAGGAAGCTAAGAGGTCCTGAACGGAGCTTCAGTATCTATGATAAGGAAATGTTGGCCATCATGCATGCCATGGCCAAATTCAGGCAGTACTTGATTGGTAGTAAATTCACTGTTAAAACCGATCATAATAGTCTGAAGCATTTTCTTGGGCAGCGAGATCTTAATGAAAGGCAACAAAAATGGGTCAGCAAGCTTCAGTCCTACGATTTTGACATCTCCTATGTCAAGGGCACTCAGAATGTGGTTGCTGATGCTTTATCTCGCCGTCCTCACTTGAGCTCTATTACACTGGTTTCAGAGGACTGGAGACATCTGATAGTAGCAGAGTATGCTAAGGACCCATGGGCTTCTAGCATAGTAGATGGATCAGTACAGGATGACAGGTATTCACTTGTAGATGACCTTATCATCTACAAAGGGAGGATTTTATTGGTCCCAGGTTCTGAGATGAGGGACAGAGTATTGAGGTCATTCCATGATTCACCCATGGCAGGACATCCCGGTTACTTTAAGACCTATAGGCAGGTACGGGAGAGATTCTCTTGGAAGGGTCTCAAGTCTTATGTTCTCCAGTATGTCAGGGAATGTCTTGTTTGTCAGCAGAACAAGCAAGAGCACACATACCCTGCAGGTTTACTACAGCCGCTTCCTATTCCAGAGAGGAAGTGGGATTGTTTGTCCATGGACTTCGTCACGGGCTTGCCAAAAGCTCAAGGGAAGGACAGTATTTTCGTGGTGGTAGATCGATTGACGAAATATGCACACTTCTTCGCAATCACTACTACACACACGGCTACCAGGTGGCAGATTTGTTCTTCCGAGAGGTATTGGCTGCACGGTTTGCCTAGTATAGTCGATGACAGGGACAGCAGGTTTATGAGTAACTTTGGGGAGTTATTCAAACTTTGCGGGACAGAGCTCACCCAGTACCAGCTACCACCCCCAGACAGATGGGCAGACTGAGATAGTCAACAAATGGGTGGAAGGGTACTTGCGAAATTACAGTTCAGGGCAGCAGAAGGCATGGGTGAGGTGGTTATACCTTTGTGAGTATTGCTACAATACCACCCATCACATGAGCATCCAGATGACACCTTACCGAGCATTATATGGATATGATGCTCCGAGCTTTCTAGACTTATTGCTGAGTGACAGTAGAGTTCCCAGTGCTGGTGATTTATTACAGGAGAACCAGGATATTATGAGGGCACTCAGAGAGAATATACAGAAAGCCCAAAATCAGTAGAAGCAATATGCTGATCAGAACGAGTAGAGCGGTCTTTCGAGATCAATGATTTGGTGTACCTGATGCTTCAGCCTTATAGGCAGTCCACCCTTCGTAAGAAGGGCTCCGAGAAACTTAAGCCACGATACTATGGACCTTTCAGAGTTGTCAGACGTGTCGGTGAAGTGGCTTATGAGTTAGATCTTCCGGTGGACAGTAGGGTTCACAACGTGTTCCATGTGTCGCGCCTCAAAAAGGCGTTGGGACAACACGTAATTCCTTCTATTGATTTGCCACCCCTGGATGATGAGGGGAAATTGGTTTTGATACCTGAGGCCATTCTGGACTCCAGAGAGCGTCATCTTCGGAGGCGGGTTATCAGGGAATACTTGGTAAAGTGGAGGGATCTACCGGCAGAGGATGCTACTTGGGAGAGTGACTGTATTCTTCAGCATCCGGCTTTGAGTTTGCTTGTGGACAAGCAAATTCGGGGAGGGCAGACTGTGATGTCCCCTCGCTAGACAGTTCTCGGGAACAGTGTGTTAGCCCGTTATTGGACCCTTGTGGGCTAGCTGGATTGGTTAGAGGGTCAGTGGTACTTTCTGGAGAGGTTGATTGTTCTTGTTTTTTAGAGGCCAGTGATTGGATCACAGCGGGCGTTGGCATTTCAGGAGTCCACAGCTTCTGACGGCACAGGAATATTCAGAGTTTTGAGCAAGTTATGAATTTTTAAGTGATTAAGTTAATTATTTAACTTAATACTTTTTTTTAAAGTCACATCGACTTTAATACATTTTATATCACTTAAATTATTCTAAAAAGGTGATTTAATATTTTAATCTCTTAAAATATTAAAGGGCGCTCAAGTATTAAGTTATGACTATTGAAAAGACTTAATATAATATTAAAAGATTTAAATGATTGCTAAAAGGGCGCATCTTCTTGGAAATGCGTGCCATTTGAGTATAAAGCAATTTTTGGCAATGAGAAACTCGCCTTTGATAATTTCGACTTTGCCTTGTGCCATTTCCTGTGCATTCACCTGTGATCAGGGTTTGAGCAAACTGCCATTGAAGAACGATACCTCTTCAGTGTGAGCACTCTTGAGATTGTGAAAGATCAATCGAACCAGTGCATGTTGAGAGCTTCATCCAGAGGTTCTACAAATTCAAACAGAGGATTATTATTTGGGTTTTCAGTTCAGAAGAGGGTTTCTTCATCTTGAGGCGTCCTCTCCAGCAATTCTCCAGCTTTCATCTTGGTTTCTTCAATAGTTGACTTGGGCCGTACTTTTACCTTGGGTTTTGTGCATTACTGGAAAAGGCGTGTCAAGGAAGTTAGTGAAACGCCTTCTTCCTTTCTCTTTTATGTGCTTCTACCTTGGCGTCTACCTCTACCAGGGCATTGTACCTCGTTTTGGAGTGGGAGAAGTCAGATCTGGAGATTTGGCGTGCTATTTTGCTTGATTTCACCATTTCCGGCTGTCAAACTCACAATTTCTTTAATTAAATAATCTGGAGCTATCCTGGTATGTGTATCATTTGCAATCTATTTGTCACAGTAAAATAATGCAATCTACACTTTCATTCTGAAGCAAATAGTGTTAATTTACATTTTATGAGCATTTATGATGTGCGCCCCTTCTCTTCTGTCTATCAAAAATTCTCTAAAAAACTAAATAACACCTAAAGACTTAAGAAAAATTGGGGTTTTGAGTTGAGAGCCAGCAGGGCTCATCACACACATAGATACCAAGTTTGGAAATTTCAATTCATAAAGGTGGGGGTAACCAAAATCTTGAATACACATACATCCAATCAATCTCACACCCTCACCCTCACCCACACACACATCCACCCTGCCTCCAATGTCACAACCTGCCCCCCCACTCCTCCCGCACACACACACACACACACACACACACACACACACATATTAAAAACTAGTTTTTATTTTTATTTTAAATGATAAATGAAAATTCTCAAACTGGATTAGAAAAATCCAAATTTAACAAGTTTTGGATGAGATCCAGCAATATCTAGTAACTATGACTTCAAGACTGCTGCAATGTCATCAACATCATAGGCATGAGCATCATAATTGAGGGAATCTTACAAATCAAACTCCACCAAAATGCTCGAAAGACCCCATGATAATCCCCATTGTATCTTGACACTATCCTCCTCGTCCATCTTGGCGGCATCCTTAAGGACAAAATGCCATCACTCTTTCATCCACAAATTCTCAAGTATCTTCTATTGTTGAAGCTAGAAAGCACTATGCACTGCAAATAGATTTTCTGACTTATAGAGGATTATTTAAGGACTTTTATATTTAAAAGCTAAGTTGTCGGTTCTGGTACAGGTTCAGAATACGGGTACGCCGGTACGGAAAGTTTTTTCCTTGGGTACGGTACATTTGGGTGTGTGTGTGTGTATATACATATATATAGATATATATATATATATATATGCAAAATATATATATATATATATATATATATATATACAGAATTGTAAATACATTTGATAGTACGATACTTCATCAATCATCAATCATGATGATGTCTATCAAATGTTGAAAATCATATGAGCTCCTTTAAGTTGAAACATCCAGTGCTATGATTCGGCAGAAAACTCTACAAGACACTAGTTTAAGGTCCACATGCTTTGTTGGGTTGTCTAGCAGAGAAAATTCAAACGAATACATTTTCATTGCACTACAGGTCTTGTGGTTTTTTATTGCAACCTCTGGATTGGCACTGAAATGATATGGTTAGAAAGTAGAAGAAAAGGTATAATAAATATAAGGTAATTAATATTGCACTAAAGAAAAATAAGAGTGTTGTGAAGAATGTTGAGTGTATTGTGCACTACAAGTCCTATAAATGAGTAAATGGAAGGGACAGTTAAAACTTAAAAAATAATTAGTGTAAGGATCATTTAACATCCACTCATAAATGAAGGCACATTCTCCTCTTTATACACAAAAATGATATTAAAATAGGTTGAAAAGGTTAATTAAGTTTCAATAAATTGTAGTTAATGGAACCCAAGGGTACCTGGGCTCTCCCTAGGTGCTCCCAACCGCTCACCAAGCCGCTCCCATACCCAGACGCTCTCGAAGCGGGCACGGGACCAAAATCCAAGGAACCCGGTAACTTAGTTTAAAAGGATTGAAAATTATATTATATTATATTTTGAAGTGTTATGTGATGATATAGTTGAAGACCTTAATTTGGTTTGTCTGTGGAGTATTATGAAGTTGGTCACCTTTTAGAGAGTCATAGTAGGTTCCATCCATGCTGCTCTTGATGGTGTTAGTTTGCTTGTACTTAGTTTTTTCTATGTTCTCCATGGCTGTGCCAAATGTGTATCAGTACAAGTAGGTTTTGGTAACTATTTTCTTATATTGTTTGAACACTTAGACCCACAATGCATTTGCAGCGTGAATGAAATCATAATTGATTGACCTGTTGCCCATTTCCATTTACATTTTTTTATGCAAGGTTGAGTTAGAGACACCTGCACATATAGATACACATATATCTAAAATGCTAATTATTGGGTTGAGCAAAAAGAGAGAAGAAAAGAAAAAATAATAATAATGTCCACAGATGACAAAAAGTAGGTCATTGGGACTAGAGGTTACAGAAGTGAACAATAGAAAGTTCTAGGAAGAGAATAACCTAGAAACAATACAATAAAAGTAAATAAGGAAGAAAAAAAGTACTATGCCACTAACAAATAGCAATGAAGGGTGAACAAGAGCCCCGAAAGCATGTGCTAGTGAAAACTAGAAGGAAATCTCATCAAATATCGTTGTCCACATCTGAAATGGATGAATCGCTTGAGCCATCATAGCAGAGATGGAAGCCACGAGCTGGCTATGCTATTAATCACCCTTTATTTAAATAAAGTTGTTTAATGCTGATTTTTAGGGAGATAAAGCTGTCTTTAAAGTGGTGAATTATGCTAACTGATTGTGGTAATAAAGCCACCATATTCTGCTCCAAATAAGTAGCATCATGTGCCTAGTAAAAGGCAGGAACAAAATGCTTAAGACTAGGAATTGGAAACAACCCTAAATAAGACGCCAACCTCCACTTTATTCTGTTTTCACTAAGTGTTGGTGTATGTTTTATCATCCACCGAACACTTCAGAATACAATGTCCAAAGACACTCTATCCTCTCTTGAACAAAGTCACCGTGTATGCTAAGATTGCGAGAAGATCATATGGCGACTCCAAGGTTTCTTTCATCAGGTCATGATATGTGGATAAGCTCAATGGGCGTTGTGATTTGCTGGTAATACACAAAGGGACTTATGTTTAAGAATTCCTTACAAGTTCGGGACTTAGACGAATTTATCATTAAAGGCTTCTTCAATTGGGACTTTCAGTTTGGATCTCAAAAAAAAGGTGCAAAAAGACAAGGGTTTAGAGGATCTATTCTACACCTAGGAATTCAAGAGACAGTAAAGATCAAGAGAAATCAATAACCACGCTTTGTTTCGCCTCCCTGGGACAACTACGCAAAGTGAGTGCAATCTTCAAAGGGCGTGATTATAATTTTCAAGCCTTGAATAAGACCGAAGTTAAGCATCCACAATCACAAGCTCAGGCTAACTTTACGCATCGAATGAAAATCATCCATCCGAAGAAAGTATGAGCAATATTTCACCATTTAATCTATACAATCAATCTCGCATTCACTTAACAAACATCCAAAACAAATTTTATTTTAATTGTAATCTAACTCTACCTAAGTCTAATCTATGGTAGAAGAAGCTATGCAACCTTGCTCACTACTTGACAATAAAAGTGGTTCAAAGCAAATCATGCATAAGAGCTTTTATTATCGGAAATAGTCTAATGCAACAATTTCATACACTGTCTCCACACAAATGAAAGTGAGAGATCACAAGTTTATAGAGAGTTTTCAAAATCAAATGAAAGGCCAAGATTAAAACAACATCAACGGCCAAGATTAATACAACCCAACCCTAATTAGGGTTGCCCGAAATAACATCAGTTAACAACCAGTAAACAAGCAGTGAACAAGCAGTTGGAGCTATCTTCAAGGGAAGGCGTCCCTATCTTCTTGGGTAGCGTTGTGCTCGACGAATCTAGACACGATCGTGACAACTTCCTCCATCGTGACTGGCGGCAGCATGCTTATCCTGAATTCAAGTCCGTCCAAATCCTCAGCACATTTGGCGAAGGTGTTCTCCCAATCCACCTCCTGTCTCACAAAATCATCCCGGATGGACAAGAGATTCGCCACTTTTGTGAAATCCTGTCTCAAAATTGGTTCGGTAGTACGGAAGAAAACTTCCTGAACCTTACGCTTCAACCTCTCTAGCTACATGTCGTTTTCCCGGACAATCTCTTTGTCAAACACATCCGCACCTATCATATAAATCTTCCCCCGGATTTCTTTAACTTGCTCCTCAACTCTGATCCCATCTGCCTTTGCCTTCTCCAAAACCTCTCTCCGTATTGTCACTGCCCAAAACCAATGATGAAAATCATAAGCCGCTCCCACAGCAATCACCTTTCCTTCGACCAATTCTTCCTTTGAAACGCCCTTCAGTACCTTGAGGCATGGAATGAGCCTCTCCTGAATATCTGGAAGGTTGTCCCAAGTTTCCGCCATGTCAACCAATCTGGAAAGGAAAGAAGAAGTTTGACTGTAGGCAAGCGTCAATCTCTCCATGAACAAAGCCGCTTTCGTGCCCTTGGTTGCCATCCATTCCTGGACCTCCTTGGCCATGACCATACCTTCTTCCACATCCTTGGCCATCTCCTGCGAGGAATTGAGAAGAGGAGGAACTGTTACATCACCCTTATTGAGTGGTTGGGTCAGATGTCATATATACTCCTTCAGGCGTTCAACCTCCCTTTTGTACTCTTTCTTTTTTGCCACTTCCTTTTCCAATCTCGCCTTGATAGTTGAGACGAAATTGTCCAGTTCTTCCACTTCCTGGCCTTTTGTTGTTGGGCCAAGGTCTATAGTGGTTATGGCGTATTCCTGGGGAGTGATCTCATCTTGTGCTTTATCCACTGTTGATACTGCGATCTGTATGGAACGGCCGTCGGCTTTGTCCCTCTGAATGGTGGAAAATTTCTTGGCAGATTTCTTAGTAGCAACCTGTTCCAGCTTTGCCAAGAAATCTGCAGTATCATCTTCCTCCTGAACCTCAACTAGTGTCTGAATTTTCATCCTCTCCCTCAACCAATCTAGAATAGTAGGCTGCTAGATACTATCTTCCTCCTAAACGTTCCCTTCATTTGGAATATCCAAGACTCCTCTAAGGGCGGAAATCATTCCCTCTTCGAAGCCATCATTTTGGACTTCCATTTCATTATCTGAACCCAGTATTTCTGTGCTCGTAGGAGATGGGGGCTCATCGTCATCCAACTGTATCGGTTTCTTATCCTTTTCCTGAACTGCAGAAGGTCTCATCATCTCGGCCAAGGATTCATCTGCGTAAGCCACCAGCTCATCAATATTCCTAGACGCCGCGGAACGAGATGACTCTATCCTCTGTCACTTTGGAGCAGGCTCTATGCTTGCAACTACTTCTTTCCTCTTCTCGCCAATCTCAACTAAATCATCATGATGGGATGCGCTGGCATTGGAGGAGTATGACTTCGTCTCGCTCAGTAAGTCATACGTGAGCGTCACTCTTTTTTGCCTCAACTCCTGGACCTGATGGTCGACCCACCACTGAGAGTACTTAATCATTGGTCTCATCAATGTCGCCAAATCTGAATGCTCAGGCTCTGACCACTTCACAGAAGAAAGAGGTCGGCTCTCCTCGAAGCACGGCTGGACATAATTTCCATCGTCCCACAACTGATCGAGCACCCGGCAAAGTTCGGTTGCCCTCATAAAGTCCACTTGCACTCTAGACCATAATCTTCTCCTGACTTCTTACTCATCGGCGGCGTTCGCCCAAAAGTCCTCCAATTCCACTCTGTGTTTGTATCTTCTCCCATCCACGGTCTGGATATGATGATGCGAGTCAAAATTGGCCCTGGACTTATAGGCTATGAACGGGTACCACTGGAATTCTAGCCTGGCGCTCTCGACTGCTTGCGCTGACGGACAGGACTCTAACATATTCCCAATAAAGAATGGGAAAGTAACAGCCACTTTCTTACTTGGCCTCTGGATGTTCTGGTACTCTTCCAGCTGCCTCAGGACTTCAAGCAAAATCATCCGATTTGTTGGATAGATAGGCAGCTTGTAAGGATATTCAATGAATCCCTGGATCCTGACATATGTAAACTTTAGAAACTGGATAAACTACGATCCATACCTATTGATCAAACTCTTTGCTTCGTGACTCAGCCTCTGGTGCATTCCTCCTTGAAGTGTTCTTATGATATACATTAGGAAAGCATCGTGCACCCGCCTGAAATGAGATTTCTCCCTTAGCTGAAGTTGCGAGTAGCAATCAAAAGACTTGGGTTCATTCTCCCCATTGCCAACTTTGCCTTTGCAAATCAGTCCTGAGTATTTATATGTTCTGGCCAACAAATAGACAATGTACGAGCTCATATGAAAAGACTTGGTCTTTTCCAAATTGGTCAATTGCTCGTGAAGATTGTCACTTATCATTCGGGACCAATTGAACATCTTCACGCCGGAAGTGATTTCATCTATAAAATAATACATCCATGTCTCAAAATATACGCCTTGTGGATTGTCGGCTATCCTGTTCAGCATCAAAATGATATCTCCATAGTCCTCTTTAAAATCTATCTGGCGTGGCTTCTTAGGCATCTTCTTTGTGGATGGTCTAGACTTCTCCAGCCATGCCTTATTAACATTTATAGCGCACAATTCAGACTCGATATCATACAATCTCTTGGCGTCCTCCTTGGTTTTGTAGACAGTACGAGAATGTGTTGGGATGTCGAACGACTCCTGTATTGCCACTTCGCTAAGGTGAGTCAGAACCCTTCCGTCAGGTGCAACAATTTGTCTTTCCTGAGCATTGTAATGGATGGCACATTCTACCATCAACTCGGCACAATCCATTGCAGGCGGGAATCCGGCTGCTTGGAAAATTCCATTTCTCACCATCCATCTGGCAATCGGTGTCGGTAGTCCAGTATGTCCATATACTCTTTTCTTGAACTCCACGAAGTCTACATGTCCCAGATCAATGTCTGCAACATTTTTCCATTTTGAATTTATCTTTCATTCTCGTTGTACCCCCTTACTGGCGATCTTCATCGGCACCTTCTTCGATGATTCTCCTGCCGTCGTCATTAACCTGCAGTAAAAACACTAACATTAATACAGAGACTTTTAAAAAATAATTTATTCCCGTGCCTTGTGTTCAAACATTTTACTTTCAGCTTATTAAAATATTAAACTTCTACGAAAAAGCAAGCTGAAAGTAAATGAATTTAATTGAAATTTAGCTAGAACTTAGCCAGGATGAAAAAGACAGAAGGAGAATTGATGAATTTATCCAATTGAACTCCAAACCTTAGAAAAAACCTTCTGGCTCCAAATCAGATTCAAACTTCGAGAATTTAATCAAAAATCAAATGACAAAGTGCGCCAGTCTTGCTGAGAAGTTCGACATTCAGCCAAGAAATTCTTCACTTCCTCGAAAAATTACTTCCTCAGCAATAAAAATTATTCCTTCCTCTAAGAAAATCGATCTTGCCTGCAAAAGAATTGATCTTGTCTCAACTTTCTTAAAATTTCGAGAGATTAACTTCTCTTCAGCTGTGTCTGTGAAAAATGAGTTGCTGAAACTAATTATAATGCTGAAGAATTCGATTTGTTTTAGCAACTGCATCTTTTCCTCTCGATTTCGATTTGTTTTCTCTTCTTCAATCAGGCAAGTTTCCATATTTTTCCGAAAAAACTCCATGGCGAACATATCCAGGCAAATCTCTTTGATTATCTAAAATTCGATTTTTGTTGGATGTTTATCTTTGATTTTTTGAAATTTTGAAAAAAAACATTAAATGTCAAATTAAATTCGATTTTCCCAAGTTTTAATTCATGGCGAATTTAATTTTGCTCAAGGATTTTCTCTTTTCCGGCGTAATTTATTTTCTTCCGATACATCTCTGGCGAATTTTATTTTGTCCAAGGCATTTTATATTTCTAAGTGTTGCAAATAAATTATTAAAATGTTAAAATATTTAATTTATTTCCAACACGTTCGTTTTTGGACCCATGGTTATTTTAATTTTTTTCTTTTTTTATTTGGCTAAATGTTTATTTTCCAAATTTATTTCAATTTTCGTCTAGCCAAGTTGAAATTTTAGCCATCTCGCCAATAAATATTACGCCAAATCCTTACTTTCTTCTGCCATGGCGGACTTCAAATTGTGTCGGGCACATTTTCTCATGCCGAAATCAATTTTTCTCTTGCTCGAATGAATTTCTCTAGGCAAAGTATGTGTTCGGATGTCTCCTTTAGGCAAAATTTTAACCCTTTTAGCCAGGGGCGGACTTTCTTGCCTCTTTGCCATGTACATTTTCCTCTATGCACTTAGCCAACCTCATAAATTTAGTCCTAGGCATCATACTTAGTCGAATTTTCAATCTTTTCTCCCTTCCTTGTGCTAGGCGGACTTCATTAAATTCTTTCCATGGCCTAGGCAGACTTCATCAAGTTCTTTCCATCTTCCATCAAGGCATAGCAGACTTTCTATCCTCCCTGACATTTGCCTTTCACACTCATCAAACACTTAGCCAAAATTTTCAATTTTCCCCCTTCTTTGTGCTAGACGGACTTCACAAATGTCTTACCAAGGCTTGGGCGGACTTTGGAGAAGGTATGCCATCTTCCCACTAACGCTTGGGCTGAATTTTCAAAAGTCTTGCCATCTTCCCACTAAGGCAAGGGCGGACTTCACAACCTTCATGCCATGTCCCTCAAATTAAGGGCGGACTTCCTTGATGTCTTGCCATTCATTCATCAGCATGCTGGGCGAACTTCCATGACTTCCAGACTTCAACTTTGAATGCCATACATCAAATTTAGTCATGAATTTTATGCTGCTCGTCATGGACCTCTTGATTTTTCATTGATTTTTGCATGCTTTTCATCTGATTTTTACTTTGATTTTTCAATCATTTTTTCAATTTTTTGGTTGATTTTTGGTTCTAAAGATGGAAACGTTGACCCATTGACCAGGGTTAACTTTCTAAAATAGAAAAAGCAAAATCCCTAAAAACTAGGGAACCTCGTTTGGTCCAAAAATGTCAAAAATGAAAAAGCGAAAAAGCAAAAAAGCAAATTCCCTAAAAAGTAGGAAGTGTCAAAATTGGCCCAAAGCACAGGTGATCCTCGTCTCCCGGACCTTCTAAGCACTTCCATGACGTTTACGCATTGATTCAAGCATGGATTATCAACTTGGCTCGAATGACTCTCAAAAGACTGACTTGAAACTCTTAAAATGATGACCTCATGAAACCATTGCACGGAGGCAAAACCCTAAAAACTAGCAAACTACTGGGGGTTCCCATTTGCAATGGGGTGATGTGTGAAAAGGTCACAACACTAAGTCAAACTGTTGAAAAAATATGAGATATCCCTACTAAATCTAACCCCAAAAACTCATTTTTCAGAGTGTTGACATTTTGTCAAACAATTGTTGCGCAAACTCATGAATTCTGATTTTCTGACTATTGTTCTAATTTTCTGAGTTTTGTTTGATTGCTTTTGATATTTGGTTGAGTGTTTACAATGCCAATAACATAAAGGAAATGCATAGAACTGATATATTAATGATTACACAACATAAATTGATAAACCCACTTCCATTTATGCCATTAAATTAAAGATATAAGGTCTGATTAAAATGGTAGTTATGTCTGATATGAAAATTATCAGACTGTAACAGCTCTATTAAACCCAATACAAATGAAAGATTTGAATACCCAATATGCCAATAACATACCAGTTCTATGCCAGCATCTAAATACAATGTATGAAGGCTGATATAAGCATGCTAACAATGGTAGAAGACTGAAATAGAATGTGAAATATGCAGCTACAGGTATGATTGTTGTTATGGAAGTGATGATTTGAAATTGGTTGCCAAAATCAATTTCAGATGCCCACGAAACCCCTTCCAATTGAGGGTGCACCAACTAGAAATGGTACGGCTGTTATGGAAGATGTCAAATCCTCAATGTAAACTTGTCAAACGGCTGGAATAAATCTGCAATGATGATTGTGCCACAAACCCTAGGTGCACTTGGCCAAGAATTGTACAGCCAACGAGTAGAATGCAAACATGTGATAGTATTGGCCTGGTAGAGACTCGATCTATCAATGGCTACACCTGATCTGAAACAATATGCTGATATAACACTGCTGCAGACTCAGGCCTGAAAATTAAACACCTGAAACTCCTCCAATGAAGCCCAAATGAAGACCCAATGTAGGTCCTCCTCAAAGGTGAATTGGGTTCTCGTTTAATCCACAATAGCCCCTGGGAGTTTTGGTTCCCAGAAGACTAAAACCAAGTGAAAACCCTTCTCCAAAGCTCAAACCTACAAGTGCTAATATGAAAAATGACAAATGAATGCTAAAATAGAAGCCCAAAATTCACTTTATAACCTCCCATGAGCTTTTTTATAAAAGATAATAAAATATTCCTCCTCAAGGGTCTTTTCCTCATAAAAAGAAAGGGCCACTTTTAAAAAACAACTTTGTTTCACTAAGATGGGGGAACTTTTCACTATTCACTTTACAATTATCCATTCACTTTTACTATTCCATTAAAGCAAACATTAATATTTTCAATTTATCCCTGGATTCAACAACTGAACTCCAAATAGAAAGGCTCGTAAAGCTCTCGGCTAGGTTCTGCATCCCTCAATTGGGTCCCCTAACCATATTGTTGACCTACGGAAACCCTAATAGTAGGCCAACCTTGGCTAATCTAAGTTGCTTAAGGAAGGGACATTACAGTCCTCCCTTCCTGGGATTGCTTGCCCCCAAGCAACTGTAAAGCTAGATGCTGAAGTATCATCTCTTCTTCCCATGTGGCATCCTCCAACGGCAAGTCCTTCCATCGTACCAAATACTCCCTGATAACTCTGCTATCACCTAACGCCAAGTCCACAAAAGATAAGGTATCATAACTGTACAACACTCAGAAGGGAGTCATACCAATCAACATGTGATGCGTAGTAATACAACAATACTCGCCCAAATACAACCATCGCACCCAAGCCTTCTACTGTCCTGAAACGTAGTTACGCAGGTAACCCTCAAGCCAACACTAAACACATTGTTGCTCCACTCTGATAGTGACATCAGTCTACCATAACCTGTGAAGCAACCTCATGGAATCCATGCAAACACCATGCACCCATAGCAGACCATGCTGAGAAGCGATCCTCACCCAGCTACCTCCTGCCCCATAAGGCATAATACTGCTCGCCGACAGACTAACAAAGTCCCCTGCACACTCTGCCAAAGGAATAGCATCATGCCTGGCAATGGGAGTATCCCCCTCAAAAGAAGATGTCAATTGACTCCCAAATCTCTATGGCCTATAGCCTCCATGTCCAGCAACACTCATACACCAAGGAGTCTTCGAGTGTCTAGTGAGTGTAGTCTCACCAACATCAAACTGGAAATCATTGCCCAACCCAAAAAGTGGATTGTCATAAGTCCTATCGTGACCCATCTCAAACAATGGGTTATCAATACAAGAATTGTAACAAAGCATACTAGTTACACCACTCTCCATCATTCTGCGATGCATGATAGGCCACCTGCACCAAATCTCTAATTGCGCCATGCTAATACAATCAATATCATGTCGGAAAAAGTGAAGCACCGCACAGTGGTCCTGATGGAGTAGAGCATTCAAATCAATGTCGGGAACCGAAATGAACCCTGATAGGCTACAACTCCATCTACCTAAATCACTGCCCCGTGATGAAGTAATACTACTGCCTCCATCAGAGACAATAACCAAGTCACAATCTGACAAGCTGTCAAGATCCCAAATGTTCTGGTGGAATGCACTAAGATCAATTCTCTGTACTAACCGGAAACAAGGATATCCTCCATCCCTGACAGACCCTGTCACTCTATGTCGCAACTGCCACCATCAATGCATCTAATCACTGGGCCTGTAGATTATGGACCCAAACAATTGCCAGAAAAGATGAGTATCCCCTAACTCATCTGCAAATGTTGGTGTCCCCACAATACTCCGACTGCCAAGGCTAGAAGAAGATTGCTCCTGACACCAACTCATAAAGGCAGTTGCACTAATCAATGCAACTGTGGAGCGTTGATCCCTCTCATCATTGAATCCCATCTGATCAAACCCTGCCTCTCTATCTCATGTGCCAATAATACATCCATCTTGGAGAAGTGGTAAAGGGGTTTTGTTAGATATCGCTCCATCCCTTGCAGAAGGGAGCACCTCATACCACATATTCACCCCACTCTTATGTGTCACACGGAAAATCAACTCATCCAGAAGTGAGATGAACACAAAGGAATGTGCGAATCTCACAATGAAATCACTATGAAATGCACCAAGGGATTCTAAGGGAAGTCTGGAATCAACACTATCCAAAACAGGGGCCTCAGAACTCAAAGCATAGGGTGTAAAAACTGCTTCAACACAAGCTGGGTGCTCCCCATGACTAACTGAAACTATCTCACCCTCCTCTACTCCTATAGCCATGTCATAGGTATCCTCTATGGCAGTAGATCCACTACTACTACTAGATACCTCATCCCTCTCAGCATCAACGAAAGTGGATCTCTATGCCTCTTCCCTCACGAGTGCACCATACAATTGTCTAGCAAGCATGAAAGCATAACCTCTATCTGTAAGCAACTGCATGGCATCAGATCTCGTCTTGTCAAACGCACGTCTAACCAAGTGTAAGTTGGATAATGAGATTCCATACTTATGTCCATCTAGTGTCCCATCAAACTGAGTTATCCCAATGAGGTACTCGATCCATCTTTCTACCTTATCATATCGGCCTAAGACTCATGCCACCTCCTCCACTACTGAATACTTATCCTCAAAGATAAGCCAAGAGGTGTAGCCTGCTGCAATTCATGCATGTTCTCTACCAAACCTTGGACTACATGGCTGCAAGTGGCATCATTGTGTGGATTTTCTTCCTCTACAACATGAAGTTTGAGACCCTTAATGAAGAGTAACTCTTCCTTATCTAAATCTGATTCCAAATCAGTCAAACATGTTCATTTACTAAAACCGATTTTAAATAATGCACATGGCTGCCATCAACATCACAATGTGAGCATGCATCATTGCCTTCTTGAACGTCATCATGTAGCTCTTCTTTTTCCTCATTTCCTTGTCCCTCAATCTCATGCACAACACAAGATTCTTGCCCATCCAAAGAGGCTGCAATAGAAGAATGATTTTCTGATTTCTTTTGTGAAGCATGAGCCAAACTCAACTCCACGCTCAACTCCTCAATCTGATTTTCCGCCATAAGGGGAGTCACTTGAGAGTCTTCCAAAGATTTTCTAGTCTTCACTAGCTTCGTAGTGAGTTGATCAACCTCTTCCTCTTTCCTCCTCAATGCATCTAAATATATGACACCCAAATCAACTAGGTGATCTCTATCGGAAAGAAGGGCTAAATAATTATTTTTCATACACTCCATGGTTGTCTTAAACACTTGCAAATCAGAAATAGATGAAGCCTCTTCAACGCCACTATGTCTCCCCTCAAGTTGGACCTTCCATAGGTAATTTCCCACCAACTTATGGGAATGATCAAAATGGGACAGCATTGCAGCAATCTTATCTTCACCAACCTTAAGTTGGTTCTCCAAATTATGCTTAGGGACAAAGGTAAATTCAATAGTTGAAGTAGTGGGCTGCCAATGGAGAGTTTGACTCTCATCAAAAAATTCTTCTGAAGTGTCTTAATGCTGGTCCGGAACTAAGGAAGCATTAGTTCCCATCACAAACTCCTCATCATCACTCTAAAAAGTGGTCTCAATGGATGATGATTCGCTATCCTCATGCAGAGAGGTAAGACCGCTCTTAGAACTATAAAAAGAGTCCCCAAGCATAACCTCCATGTTGCCTACTAGGATACTCATGCAACCCTATCCTGTAGGCTCCCCTATTTCTCCCTCTCTACCTTCTGTAGGATCAACTGGATGAAGATCAACCAAAATAGACCCAATCTCTATACTATTGTTCCTTGCTTCCAATGTTGATATTTTTTCGCTATCTTTTGATTTTTCTTCATGTGTAGGTGATGTGACATTATTGGAATCAACTATCACACTAGAAGATGCTTTATGATCACTCAAAGAGTCCATGCCATTGCTATCCAAAGCACTGACATGAACTATGCTAGCCTCTAATGTAGGAGCCTCTTGTGAAACCTCTTGCAAGGATGATGTAGACAAATCATTACCCAAGGCTGTCCTAATGCCTTCTTGATTCAAATTAGCATGTCTATCTCATTCATCATATAATTTTTCGCATACCTCATTGGAACTTGAAGACACCCAATCATTCTCATGAAAAGTTGTATCAACCATGTGTGAAGATTCTCTAAACAATTCATAAGCTATAGTGTGATGTTCCTTCCTTGCATGCTCAGTCTTGTGGCAAAGATTCGAGTGCATGTCCATGTAGTTCTTGAAAGGAAAATTCTCCTTAACATGTTGAGGAAGAATGCTAAACTCCTGAAATATGCTAATCAGAACCACTTCTTTGATTTGTGGTGTGTTGTACCCAAACCAAATTTTTTGCTTCATCAAGGCATTTTGCATAAATTAGTCTAAACCTTGCTAAAATGATGTAAAATACAGTTTTGGGCAATATCAAGCATGGAGTTTTTGTCAATATTTTGTCAGTCAAAGTCAGTTTTATTGAACAGAACCTGAAGCAGAGACTCAGAATGGAGCTCTTCACGATGGACGAGCATCTCACGACAGCGTTTCACATTGCACATGAAGATTTCAGTGATCAAAATGATGTTTTTAGTGGTTAAATTATGAAGATTTCTCAGGAAAAAGCATAAAAGCGCAACTATAGCCCAGGGGCGCCCAACTTTTTGAAGGTTAAGATCTTGTTGAAAGTGTTCAAGCATCCAGTCAATCTATTCAGAATCAGTCTGGCTATCCGATGAACTATCCAGCGAAGGTTTCCGAGATCTACAGCTCCGGCAAACAGCGTCAGAAGTTGAAATCCCTAAATTTCCAGATATGAGAATTTTGTCACTTTCAGGCAAAAGCGCAACTCTAGCCTGAGGGCACCCATCTTAAAGAAGGGGTAAATCTCGGCATTTTCGATGGCGGATACAGTCAATCTGTTCACAACTAGTCTGCTTATCCGACGAGATATCAAACGTAGTCATCCGAGTTTCAGAACTCCGGCGGCAGTCGTCTGAAGATCAACTTATAATGGAGTTTTCACGTTTCTGAACTTCTCCGTTTATTCCCAGTGCAAGTACAGCTCAGGGGCGCTGGTTTAAAGGACCCTTCAGATGGCAAAATTTGCAGGCAAAGTCTTCCTAACATCAGTAATACTCTAGCCTAGCTCCACAACGCTCCATTCTGCTTGTCAATCCGACGTTCCAGGTGGTCGTGGCAGAGGTTCTACCAAGCACGTAATTTCACGGGCAGACCAACAAACGATTTTTCAGTGTATTTCCACAGTCCAGAGGCTCCTAGCCTTTAGGCTTGTCAAATGAGCCTGTTCGCGTTCGAAGTCTTCACGGCTTTTGAGCGTAATCATTTTTTCTATCCAACGAGCCTAGCCGTCAGCCTTCGGGATTTGGCAAACGCTCGTACGTGCGAGGCCTTTGGCGAGATGCTGAAGAGTGAAGATATCTGGAAAATGACCAAGTCTGGAGCGGTAATTTTAAATAAAATACGCACTGGAGTTTTTGAGGTCTTAGAAGCAGTTTTCTTGCTTCGTCACCTCCAGAGACTTCTCTTGTGGGCCCTTCTGGCTGTCCGTTAAAACAGATAATGTTCGAATCGGGTCATCCTAGCTCCAGATATCAGAGGTCAAAGTAGGGTACTTGGATGAAAGTTCAATTTTCGTCAAAATGACATCAGTGCAACTAAGAGCCAGGGGCGCTTTTACTTTTGAGGCCCTTAACACAGCTTTTAGATGTCGTGCATATATCCGTTGGATGCAGAATGTCTCCAGTCATGCAGTGAGCTTCGTTTCCTGTCAGCAGGGTTCACCGTTCACCATCAGTAGCCGTTTGAAGTGTCAGATGGCAGTTTAGGAAAATGGTTTAAGTCTGGAACCCGTAAATGAATTTAATCAGAGGTGCCTAATTTTTCAAGGGGTTAAATGATGGATTTTGCAGTAGTGTCTCCTAGTAGACATTTCTTCCTTGTTCAGCAGGCTTTCCGATGAATATCTCAGTTCAATCTCAGCATCTCCCGGTCACTCAGAAATCAGTGTTGAAGTTGGCCAGTCGTGACTTTGTCGTTAGCTACAAAATAGGAAGTTAATAAAAAGTGCAATATCTTGAGCAAATGGACACCTATGAGCTCAGATGATGACTTTTTGGAATCGGTGAAGTCCAACGGTGAAGCCTAAAGCTTCATTCAATTGTCAACTGGAGTTTCAAATATTTTGCATATTTTAGCATTGAATGGCGATTTTCTATTTTTGGCGCCTTTGCTATTGCATAATAAATATTTTATTATTATTTATTTTTGAACTTCCAGTCAGTGGCAGTTCAACTGAAATGGTCCAATTGAAAGGCTTCTATTTTCAGCTGAGGTTTTAAATCTTGCAGTTGTCAGATTGATGCGAATTTCATCTTATTTAAGCATGGCGCCATCTTCATTTATTATTCACAAAGCTAAAGAGAAATTCGTTTTTCTTAAGAGAAATTCATATTTTTCAAGCAAAATTCGTTTTTCTTCAAGGCAAAGGCGTATTTTCAAGCAAAATTCGTTTTTCTTCATTCACAAGGCGTATTTTCAAGGGAGATCCGTATTTTTCAAGGCAATTCATATCTTCAAAGTCAAAATTCGTTTTTCTTCAAGCAAAGGGCGAATTCTTTCAAAGCAAAGGCAGATTTCTCATCTATTTGCAAAGGCGATTTCTCCAATCACATTCTTTTGCAGGTTAAAAGTTCACGATTGTCAACAATTTGAAGAATTCAAGGGCGATTTTCATTGAAGAAGAGCATACAAAAAACGTCTTTTTCCTCCTTGGTTCTCAGATTTCTCTCAGTTTTCAATTCGCATGTTCCTGAAATTGGCAAAATTCAACAAGTCTCAGCATCTTGGATCATTTTCATATAGCTTCCTCGAATTAAAATCGTGCGTTTGATTTTTTAGGAATTTTTAACTTCAGAACATTCGTTCTTGAGTTTCTAATTTTCTCAACTGAAAAGTCTTTGCATGGTCGAGTAGAAGTTAGTTTTTCGCATTTCTGACGTTTTGGGTTGTCTTAAAATCTTTTTTTGGACAAAACCCATATCTCAGATTTTCGCCGAAATAACCCTTCGATAGGCTATTTTTAGCCTCAACAGGCTATTTTTAGCTTTCCAGAAATCTTGTCAGAACATAGTCAAGTTCACAGTCAACAGGCGAGTTTTTCAGAGTACAGTACACACAGATTGAATTCAAGACCAAATCGGTCTTAATTCATGACTTCATCAGAAAAGCTGAGACCGATTTGTATCAAGCTGCAGATGAGATAATGGCCATCACTTCAGTTACGGAGCCGCCAAAGTTACCAGTCAGTGAGTTGCTAGTTTGAGTGTGCAAAGATTGCTCAAGTTGCTGACATTCAGATACTGATGCAGTCAACAATCTCGTTGAGGGATTGATTGTTCGAGATCATGACCAGTAGACTTCAGTTCCCACCTCTCAGGATAGACATTACGCACAAGAGTTAACTTGGTGTTACCCTTTCAAGTTAACTCGATGTTGTCATCACATGCATATCTATTCTGAGATCAGCTTTACACACTTGGAGTTTCTTTTAAGGTTTTTCGTTATTTGATGGTAGTCTTCCAGTTAACTCGCTTTCAATAAGGACGTGCATGCTCGCACAATTGTCCATTTTTAGATTAAATGTTTCGGTTAACTGATGGTAGTTTTCCAGTTGACTGTATAGTTTACTTCATTAGGGTTTGGCAGCAAATCTTGCATGCATTGCAAGACTGTAGATGACTCAAGGTGATTTTAGGGTTCCCTACACCTTGATGTATATAAATAAGAGTTTTTGCTCATTTGTAAATAACTTTTGTTGGAGAGAGAAATATATGTCGCCTACCTTGCCCTCAATATTGCTCTTTTGGTATTTGTTCATGTGTCTATTACGATTAATTGTTATGCCACATAGGGTTTCATGCAATTGTAATGGTGAATTATTTCTGTTTTGTGCAACTTTACCATTATGATCAATTGTTATGCCACATAGGGTTTCAAGAGATTGTGATGATAAATCTGTTTTGTGTATCTTTACCATTGTGATCAATTGTTATGCCACATAGGGTTTCAAGAGGTTGTGATGATAAATCTGTTTTGTGAATCTTTTATCATTATGATCAAGTGTTATGCCACATAGGGTTTCGTGAGATTGTGATGATAAATCTGTTTTGTAAGTCTTTACTATTTTGATCAAGTGTTATGCCACATAGGGTTTCATAAGATTGTCATGGTAAATTCTTAAATCTATTTTGTGCCCAATAAACTTGTCTAGATTGAGCTGATAGATGCGCCACCTTGCCTTCAAGTAGAGAATCTAAACTCGTTTATCGTCCGATAGTCAAACCCTGCTCCATTTCCTCATGCTCTGTTTTCTTGAGGAAACTGGATAGATTTAAAGTAGTTAGCTTAGTTGTAGTTAATGATCTGCGAAACCAGAAAATCCTTAGCTGCAACGTTCTTGGTTTTCTTAACCTTGTGCCTCTTCCAGCTGAGAACAAAAAGATAGGACTTAGATTACTTTTCTTTTCCATGCATTCCAACACAACGAGGGAGCTTCCCCTCCTAATTTGAAGAGCACTCATTACGTAGTGTACATAGCTATCCGTACAAACCTGCACTCCAGAGGTGTTAGATTTTACGCCAACATGGTGTTGGGGGCTTTTGCAAGTAGAAAGTGAGGTTGATCCTTTAGAGAGTCCCAACCTTGAAAGTGAATCATTTAAACGCTGCAATTTTTGTATGGTCTTGTATTGTGTTTGCTCAATTTCTTTCCATACCTGTTTATTGTCAAACAACTTTTCCATGATGACCTTTTTCTCTGTCCCAACTGAAGACCAATGAAACCAAATCCAAACTAACTTGTGTAAAACTGATTTCACACCAATTCAATGCAATCATTACCCGACAAGCTGGCAGAAATATGGCTCTGATACCACTGAGATATCCCTACTAAATCTAACCCCAAAAACTCGTTTTCATAGTGTTGACATTTCATCAAACAATTGTTGTGCAAACTCATGAATTCTGATTTTCTGACTGCTGTTCTGATTTTCTGAGTTTTGTTTGATTACTTTTCATGTTTGGTTGAGTGTTTTCAATGCCAATAACATAAAGGAAATGCATAGAACTGATATATAAATGATTACACAACATAAATTGATAAACCCACTTCCATTTATGCCATTAAATTAAAGATATAAGGTTTGATTAAAATGACAATTATGTCTGATATGAAAATTATCAGACTGTAACAGCTCTAGTAAACCCAATACAAATGAAAGATTTGAATACCCAATATACCAATAACATACCCGTTCTATGCCAGCATGAAAATACAATGTATGAAGGCTGATATGAGCATGATAACAATGGTAGAAGACTAAAATAGAATGTGAAACATGCAACTACAGGTTTGATCGTTGTTATGGAAGTGTTGATATGAAATTGGTTGCCAAAATCAATTTCAAATGCCCATGAAACCCCTTCCAATTGATGGTGCACCAACTAGAAATGGTACGGCTGGTATGGAAGATGTCAAATCCTCAATGTAAACTTGTCAAATGGCTGGAATAAATCTACAATGATGATTGTGCCACAAACCCTAGGTGCACTTGGCCAAAAATTGTACAGCCAACAAGTAGAATGCAAACATGTGACAGTATTGGCCTGGTTGAGACTCGATCTATCAATGGCTGCACCTGATCTAAAGAAATATGCTGATATAACACTGCTGCAAACTCAGGCCTGAAAATTAAACACCTAAAACTCCTCCAATGAAGCCCAAACGCAGACCCAAGGTAGGTCCTCCTCAAAGGTGAACTGGGTTCTCGTCCAATTCACGATAGCCCTTGGGAGTTTTCGTTCCCAGAAGACTAAAAACAAGCTAAAACCCTTCTCCAAAGCTCAAACCTACAAGTGTTGATATGAAAAATGACAAATGAATGCCAAAATAGAAGCCCAAAATTCACTTTATAACCTCCCATGAGCTTTTTTATAAAAGAAAATAAAATATTCCTCCTCAAGGGTCTTTTCCTTATCAAAAGAAAGGGCCACTTTTTAAAAACAACATTGTTTCACTAGGATAGGGGCAGTTCTCACTATTCACTTTATAATTTTTTGTTACTATTCACTTTTACTATTCCAATAAAACAAACTTTAATATTTTCAATTTATCCCTAGATTCAACAACTGAACTCCAAATCGCAAGGCTCGTAAAGCTCCCGGCTAGGCTCTGCATCCCTCAGTTGGGTCCCCTAACCATACTGCTGACCTACGGGAACCCTAATAGTAGGCCAACCTCAGCTAGTCTGAGCTGCCTAAGGAAGGGACATTACAAAATCCCTAACAGATTTTTGGCGGATAAGTATGAGTTATTGTTTCCCTAAATTGGAGCTAAGAGGGCGACCATTATCCACTTAATTATAGCCTTCTTATGTGATCAGAAATTGATATAAATAAAGCTTCTAAAAGGTCGACCTTGGGGCAAATCAGTTTCAACGTGTAAAAAGGAAGTTTTGGAAGTTTTAGATTTATTTCCTTTGCTACTGTTGTTGGACGTGGAAGAGGTCTTTAGGGGCAGTTTCAACCGTTTTGCATTTATTGGATTTGAACCAACTTCATTTAATAGGGTGCTAGTGGTAAAAAAGGTGGTTATTCCTCTTTTCTATGTATTCTACTTGTTAATATTGTATTGGGGTTACGAAAATAGAAGAGGGGGATTGGTATTTGCTGTTGATTGTTTATAGAGACTGATAGTGCTGCTGTTCATGTGTCTAGGAGGACTGAATTCTTGTTTAAGGATTGAAGGATAAAGTTTAGGAGTTAGAAAGTTTAGCACAAAGGCTGAAGCATGCATTCAGTTCAATAGAAAGCAGTATCTGAAAGTTGATACAGGCATGTCTATTTTCTGATCTAATTTCTTGTCTATTTCCTTGCATAAAAAGTGAAGTCAGAAAGTCCTGAAATGTTTGGGTTTTTCTTGTTTATAAACTGATAAGGAAAAAGCTGTTTTTCTGAAAGTAATATCTCTGAATTTAAGCAGCGAGATACTTTTCTCTGTTGGTTGCTTGATATCAGTATTTAAAGAAAATGGTTAAAAGGGCTAAGGCCTGTGTATCTTAAGTAACTATTAAACTGCTTGTTGAAAGTACTATTGTATTAAAGAAAAGTAGATATGTATATTTAAATCTTTGTGGGTTTTGAGCACTAAGAGTAGATTGCTCTCCAAAACTGACCATCACTACATGACAGTGAAACCCATTATTCAACGGTGTTCAGAACACTAATTTTCAGTTAATTTATTCTGAATTTTCTATACCTAGTAAGACAGAAGGAAAGTACTTCCTTGCTGAAATGTAATTATAGTTTACTTAAAATGTGAAGCAAAATGATAAGTCTTCACATGACCATGATTAGGTCAGTATAGTGGCATAGGAGTCATCCTTAAGAATTACATACCTTAGGAATAGCATATGATTATCTGTATGAAAGAACATGGACTAGATTCAAAGGACAGATGCCTTGGATTCAACGTTGCTAGTATCGCAACAAGGGTGTCATATTTTACTTATGAGTTTTGAAATCATCTTGATTGCGAACAACTAAGTGGGTGTGGATTAATGTGACCACCTTAGGAGGTAAGCTTTAATGAATACAATTCTTATATTAGTAGAATTAGCTGGTCTACAAAGGTTTAACCTGAATGAATAAGACTACAATATTACCATGATAGGCCAGAACTTGAAGGTAGTTATTTTCCTATTGGAAGATTTAATCCTTCACTATGGGAATTATTATAGGAATCAATATACCTTATGATGACCAGATAGGTCAAGATTTGATTAACTATTATATTACGAGGGTAGTAGCTCTCAAGGGTTATGCTAAGGATTTGAAACAAGTGGTTGAAGCCAAGACCCAGGTAGTTACCTGAAAGTAACTCAGGTGTTCGAGTCAAAAATTACTATCAACTCAAATGAATTGTTACTTAGTGAGTTTTCATATTCTAAGAAAGGATTCCATTGTGGAACTAAACACTGAAAATCTGAGATTATAACATGAGGAAGGAACCTTCAGTTCAAGAATAATATTTATTGTTTATATATGATGAACATTTTGTCAATACTATTTGTTGTGACCAAGAGGGTCTAGTCAAAGACCATGGGTCATCAGTATCTACTACTAATGCTAAAAATGGGAGAGCAAAAACTCCCATGGTTACAATGAAAGACTAGAATAAGCGACAATTGCTAAGGCCCAAAAAGTTACGAGAATGTAACATGGGTATTCTAGGTCAGTAAAGTATACCCAGTCCAGTCGTTTTATCGACTTAGTAAGTAAGAACTAGAACATGTGACAGTTGCCAAGGTCCAAGTTGTTATGTGGATGTAACATGGGTGTACTAAAGTCAGAAAGACTTAACAAACCTAGATGAATTATGATTTAACAAGGAATAATACTATGCTCGAGATTGACAGGTGTCAAGGAGCAGTACTATACTCGGAAGGAACATTAGTAAAGGAGCACTATAATGCTCGAGATTGACAGGTGCCTAGGAGTATGACTTAAATAAAGACATTTCCTTATAAGATGAAACTTTGTATGAAGTATTATCCTATAATCAAATAGTAAGTTTGAATTATCACAAAGTCAGATAAATCTCCAAGTCGAGTAGGGTGGGTGAACCCACGACTTCGGTCCAAATAGTGAATGTATTTTTATACAAAACAACTTTGGCCAAAGTGGGTGCATAAGTCACTGCATGCACATGTCAGTTCACCATGTACTAGATACTTAATGCAATCACAGTTGTATGTCATAGTTGGATGTTCTCCACAGTTGATAGACGGTATTGGTTAAGTAGGTCACAAACACCAAAGCTCAGATGGTTATTATTAGGGGGTTCCTAACCATTCCCTTCACTGAAGGGTAGGGCCACTTCCAGTTCAGAAGGTGTGTGGGGGACCGCTTAAGTCTGTGGTTGGAGGTAAAGCACTTGGGTGATGCTCTCCCTCTTGCAGTTGACTTGTCGAGTCTTGGAAGACAGACAAGAAAGAAAGTATCCAGATAAGGATCTCTAACCCTAAATCTTATTTGCTTAATGTTTGTTTATACTTGAAAATGTTTAAGTGGCAATTTGAAGAAAAGTATAGTGAAATGTACTTGAAAGTTTTTGAGTTATTAAAATGGAAGCTAATATGCTTATCCATGTTTTCATTTAAGAAAATATAATCTATGTTATTTTCGAAATTTTGTTTTACTTATTATTAGGAATATTTACTTTCACTATGAAGTTAAAAATTTCCATGTAATTTCCTTGTAATAAGGTTGTGGTTGTTAGACAAAGAAAGGGAAGAACGTGAGAGAAAGGGCAATTGATGACACTTGGTGGTCGAATATCAAGCAAGAAATTTTCATTTAATATGTTTCTACTTTGTTTTTAATATTTTTTTATATTTAAAATTTAAATTTTTAATATTGTTAATGCCTTATAATTTTTTAAATGCTACTTGCAAATATATTAGATCTATCATATCACTTATTGTGGGGATAATCGAGTATGGAGAGATTCATAAAACTTTTGATAGTGTTACACCCCTCACATTGAGACTACACGTTTGGTTATGTATTTTGAATGCAATGTTAGTTGCAAATAACTGCTTTCATGTGGTTATGACATTTAGAATGCAATAGTTGTTATTTTTATCGTAACTATAATGTTAACGAACTCTTTATTTGCAAGTGAATTTATTGTTCACGTGAAGTTGAATGAGACCATGAGATTAAATTTTAAATGCATATTATTAAGCCGTTGAGAACGATCTAACAATAATCCTTGTCAGTGGATGCAGGATTGTCGACGCCTCGAGAGAAAGGGAAATATCATCAAGGAGAGGACATGGTTAACAAAGGATCAATTTTATCGTCAACCTCGAGTCAGTATAAGTCAATGAATTGACATCGTAACGTGGCCATAAATAATTTATGATAATTATTTATTTTGTAAGCTAATTTATAATGTATAAATCTTTAATCATCTTTGAGGGAGATTTCAAATAATTAATCAAATATTAAATAAATATAATAGATATAATTTAAAATTTATTATATCCTTTTAAAAGGGGAGTGAAGCGACTCTTGATAAATATATATATATTAATCTCGCAAGTGAATATTGAACATTAAATTAGTAATGGACCGATATAAACTAAAGGCTATCAATTTGAAATTTAAAAATCATCAAAATTATTTGGTCAGTGTTGGCGTTGGGCTTTTTGTCGGGACTCCAGGCAGCTCACCATCGCATTGGAGAAAGGCCCAAGACTGGGCAAAGGAAAGGTTTCTTGAACCAGTTCGGGGGGGAATGTAGACCTTCATTCTGGGGATCGATCTCATTTTCCGCATTTTGATGTTTTTTTCTTTTGCTCGCTGTGAATCGTGCAACTTACTGGTGCTTCGTTCAAGTCTTTCATTTCCTTTACGATTAAGATCCTTTGGGGTTCTGCCTTTCACACTAGGCTCGCATTGGACTCCTCTGCAATCGTCGAATTGATCAAGCTTATTCATTTACCCTATTTTCTTCTTCGTGGTCGGCAACCTTGAGATTTAGCTCTTATGGTGAAGTTTTGTTGAGCCGTTGCTTGAGTCGGAAGTCTGCTCTACTCATCTTCATTTCGGAAAGGTGGTGTCGAATTCCTATTGCCGTCTTTGGTTATTTTTCCTCTTCTGAGCGTTGGGGTTCTTTTGGTTTGTGGAATTGCGGGAGAAGAGTTTTGGTTATTAATCTTCGAATTCTGTCTCTCAGGCAAGTAACGAAAAAATATCATTCTCTCTGTATTTGTAATGATGAATTCTTCTAAAGTTTTTCCTGAGTTGCAAATCATTTGGTTAGCATCAACCAGCTTGAAACCATGTCTGTCTATGTGAACTAAGATTTAACTTGAAATGCATTTCACACTACCGTGTATCATTATAGTGAATGGTAGATATTGGAGTATTGATTTTTGAATTGGTTTCTATTGTTGGGAAATGTTGGGATGATACCAGTCTCCTGAGTTCTATCTTCATTATGTGATGGGTTTGAAGCAATGTCGAACTAGAAGCCAATCCTACCCTCAGATATATGTATATTTTTCTCTGTCGATGGGTGGCCTAATTTGAAACCTTGATCCTCTGTTGAGGGACCTGAATGGCTTCAATTTTCTCCTGTTTTTACCATGTTGCGATCAATCTTGATTGTTTAAGTTTTTTGGGTCCGTAATTTGAAATAACTTTCAGTTAAAGGAATCTGAGGAAAATGATTTATTATTTCCAATCAAATTCAATCTAATCAGCAACTGAATAACACTTGGTTTCCATTCTTTCTATTGTTCGGAAAAACTCCTGAATATAAACATATCAGTAAAAATAATAAGATATTGAAAGTCTCTCAGTTCTCATTCGCGATCACTTAATTGATTATGACGTTGGTGCATAGGTGCTCAATGTTAACAACCTTTGTTAGAAGAGGCAATTTAGCTTTTGAGAAGTAATAAGATAAGAGTCCAATCTCTCTCCTTCTCTTGATAAATAGATGCTTAATGATATTAACTTAACCTTAAATGAGAGAAAAGATTCTGAATTTGGGTTCAGTTGATCCATTTGAAAATTATCTAAAGAACTTGATCTACCTAGTTAAACCGAATTCTCTCCTCTCTAATTAGAAGTTGGTTTAGTGCATATTCTTGCTCACCGAGTCTAATAAGGGATAAATAAGAGAGACTTGAAAATCCTCTATGCCAATGAATCTCTTTTATTATATATGAAACTTGATGGTTAAGATATAACCTCGAACCAAGAAGAAATGGTAATTAAATTGCTATTGTAAAATAAGAACTTGATCTGAGAGTTGTCATGTCGAGCAAGGGTGAGAGTGCTGACGGCACAGGAGTGCCAGAGATGTCAGCACAGTAGTGCCAGAGGCATCGGCTCAGGAGTGCCAGAAATTATTAAAATCCTTGGCCAAGGTACGATGCTAGATTCAGCATCTGTCAGCTATCAAGTATCAGATATACCACTAATCAGAGTGACCTTTCTAGTTGGGAGGTACCCTTAGTAAGGTCAATCAGGAGGTATAGGTCCTTGACACCAGGCTCAGAGGCATGATGATAATTTGATCCATGTTGATTACCCTCGTGAAGGGTGGGTTCTTCAATTCAAGAAACTCGGGGGACCAGTTGGTCTTGGTCGGGCGGTAAAGCCCTTGTTGATATTTCTCTTTCCTCAAGTAATGATGATCAACATTTCAGCATAATGATGACTGCATAACGGATTACTTCCTTCTACTAATTCAGGTACAAATAAATGTTCATTTGAGTATCTTATTGCAACATTTACTGTTATGTAATTAATGTATTGCTCAAAGTTAGTTTGAATGGAAAAGATAAACAGTTAATTTTTGTTTACTTCGTTAAGAATGAAATTTAGTTAATGATGCCCTAGCAATTACTCTTTTGATCGTCGTTTTATGTTTGATGAAACCATAGTTTCACAATTATTTAGTTGGAGTTTTAATTGTTTTAGTTGAACTCGATTTGGAAACCCTAGCTAATAACAAGTGAGTTGGACTTCAGCTGAAAGTTAGTTGATAGTTGAATTTTCAAACTGTAGACCGGATAGGTCGTTACAGATAGCATGCTTGATCAAATGAGGAAAGAAATTCGTGACAAGGATCGTCGATTAAAATTATGTGAGGAGCATATCAGCCCTATTGTCACAAAGAGATGGAACACAATGAACACCCTTCTTCATATGGTTGTGTGTGCTATTAATCTGAAGTAGTATGCACTTAGACCTGGTTGAATTCTTCCTTTTGAGGATGATGAGGTAATGGAGCAGTTTATGAATGCCCTTTATAAGATGTATAATGTTAAGGAGGCAACCATACTTTACAAGCAATGGCTTCAATTTTGCAATCTTCAAGTTCCTACATTCAACAAACCAAAGGCTTGGATGGTGTTACCAATAAATTTTCCTTGAGTCTCTATTCGAGATGTTATCCTCATGTTTTGCCTAAGTCATAAACCAAACTTAGCCTTCGGCGGCCTTTTGTCATTCTTTTCGAACTCGGACGACGTTTTGAGAAGTTTGTCGAACCTCCTACTTTACCGCCTACCATACTTTTCTTCCGTCTGGCGGTTTTTTCTTGTCACATTCAAACTTTCTTTTGTTTCCCAAAGTGTAATGTACGAAAAAGGTTAAGTCATAAGTCAAAGTTGGAGACTTGCCTCAAGCGGCATTTTCTACGTCATTTCGAACATGGGCGGGGTTTTCCTAAGTTATACAAACCGTCCGTTTTGGCACCTATGAAGAATTATGTAAATTAAATCAAATTATTGCCAGTCTAGTAACTAGATTGTGATGTTATATAAAAGAAAATCATTATTTTCCAAGCATGGCATAAACAGAAAACCAATAATGTGAAAACACAAATAATACCAAAAAGATATATTTTATTTATATATATAAAATCGTTTTTACATTATGCTGGAAAAGCTATGATTGCTTGTTTCAAGTGCAAAAACTAGATTGGCAGATACAAAAGAGGCAAACAGAAAATGTTTCAAGTGCACAGACTGAACATTAGGACATGGATGCCCTCGGTAACAACCTACAGGTGTTCAATTTGAGCAAGTGAACGCAGGTTCTCATGCGACTAGAGGAACTGTACAAACAGCCCTAGATCATTTCTCACCACCCTAGTGCGCAATAAAGCAACGGCCTCTTCCAAAGTCTCATCCCGGATGGCTGATGCAATGCAAATGGCATCAGCTACCAACCCAGTCTGTGGATACTAGCTAAGTCTATTTATCGCCACTCTGACGCAGTGATGGAACTCAGGCTTCACCAAACGCTCCATTGCTCTCATGCCCCAATCTCGACGCCCAGAAGTCCTAACAACAATGTAAATAAACCGCTCCAGTATGGTAGTGTTATGAACGTGAGCTTGGCTCAAAAATGCCTCGCCCAGGATGCTTCGGAGCACCTCTTCTTCCACGTCACTCTGCACCATGAACACCTCTTTCAGTTGAACAGAAATATTCTTAAACAAAGGATTGTACTCAATCTCCTCCACAACAATATAGTCATTTGCAGAACATCCATCGCTTTGGGAGCTCGCCATATTGGATGCAATTAATGTTGGGAAAGAGATAATATTACTTGAATTTATAGAATTTTGGCTAGACATTTCCGTATTCAATTCAAGATTGATGAAATGTGAATTAAATTCACATTTATGATCAACTTGTGTCAATTAAGTTGCAATTCTCCATCGGATAGCTCGCACGTGCTACCGCTTAGTTTCCTTAAGCGTTGCATTAAAGATTGATGAAGTGATTGGTCCTTTGGCAGCTGCAGCTCGAGTGATGATCAGTTTCCTCTGCCGATATCTATTCTTGGAAAAATTTCCAATTGCCTTATCAACTTCCCAATAAACGTCCGGAATACAAGAAGCCACTAATCTAGTAACATCTTTAGTGTTCGCCCAAATGGCTTTAGCCACATTATAAATTAGGAGAGCATAGATGAGACTTTTTTTGAAAATCTCCTAAATACATCTGGGGGTGTTTCTCGAGGAGGAATATTATTAATGACAGCCTACAATAGCTTATAATCTATGTTATAAAATTGAAAGATTTCAAGTATGCCAACCTATGTGTTATGCATACGATAGTTATGTTTTCTTTGAAGAACGGGCTATTATAATCTCTCATTTATTGCAGTCTGATCTCTTTACATTAATCTGATTTGATAGTCATTATTTTCAATCCTTGAATTGATCATAGTTGGCTGTGTTTTTGCCTCCGCCCTAATTTCATATTTATGACTTAGCGTTTGTCACCTTTTCTGCTTTCTAGTTAAAAGCACACGTGATTCATTAGGATAGATTTATTCCTTGAAGATCTTGTGAGGGAGTTGTACCTCGATAAAATTCAAAGAAAAGCTACAAATGCAATTGTGTGCTTTTCAGAGCTGTTAGCAGATTTATATCAGTGCTATTCCGAGTCTAGAGTCGTTGTTTAATTCAATTATTGAGTCCTATTTCATTCGCTAAAAGATTTTTGGCTACTCCGCTGGGGAAGTTAAATTAGTCGAAAGTCTGACGACTGTTCTTACGTCATGTAGCAAGATGGTACTTCCGCATAATGATGTTTTCCCTGTTTTGCAGCCAGATTTAGATTGGGTTGGAGCTAAGCAAGAGGAAATCATATCACAATTAAATACGCTCGCATGGGGATACAGAAGAAGCGCGGAAGATTACATGCAAGTGAACTTTGTCTTGGACAAGAAGAAGAGCGGGCCCAACGACCACCTGTACCCGTGATTGATCCACCTCCAAGACTGGTATTTGAATATTACGATGACCCACCTCGTCATCCTAATCACCAGCCTAATCCACCTCCACGTCGGCCAAGGGACCCACCTACACATCAGCCCCAGAATCCACCTCCGGCCCGTCCACCACAATAACCTCCTCTTCCTAACCTTACTCCTGGTAAGTTGGCGACTCCGTTTGTTTTATGGCTTCAAATATTTGGTGCAACCAAGTTGCCCCCCTTGCTTTACCACAATAGCACAATTTACCTAAAGGATCCCGTAGAGGATTTCCCAAATTCTCAGGTCAGAATGATCAGGATCTTGAAGAACATATTCTAGCTACGATGGCTATGAGCGCAGTTTTAGGGATCTAGGATGAGGACGTCTTTGTGAGAATTTTTATTGAGAGCTTGATTGAGAAAGTTGTTGAATGGTTCAAAGGATTGGAAAAGGGAAGCATCACTGGTTGGCATGTCCTTAAGACAAAGTTCCTCTAGCACTACGGAATTCCAACTAATGCTGCAGCTACCCTACGTCACCTTTTCAAGATTATGAAGAATAGAGCTGAGACGATGTGGGATTTCGTCTACCATTTCAACCGGTCTCTGCAAAAAATTCTTGCCCTAGAAAAGCCTAGTGCAAAGATTCAATACCGCATATTCATTTCCGCCCTTGAACCAGATATACAATTGCTTTTGAAAAGAGAGAAAATTCAAGGAATTGAGCAAGCTCAACAAGAGGCAATGAAGGTTGAAGATGATTTCATTGTAGTAGGTAAATGGAAAGTAAATTCAGGTATGAAGTCCGGAAACAACTGTAAAACCTTTTCTAAGCTTCTAGTTAAATGCAACACTACTGTGGAGAATATGAATCTAACGGTCCTTGGTAATATACATCAGCCTAATGAAAAGCATAATCACCCCTACACTGATTTGCCCTTGAACTTATGCACTTGTGCTGAAGTTGAAAGTGATTATAGCTTGTCTAATGATGATGAAGGTGAAGAGCTACCCGTAAAGCCATCATTAACTTTGACCTTCCCTCCTGGTCAACTACCTCCTTCAAAAGTTGGCTCAAAAGGTTTGGAATCGTATTCCCTTCTTTCTCCTGAGTATGAATCTTTCCTTTTCAAAGAAGTAGAGAATACAGATTTATGTTTAAATTCGGAAAAAGATGATGCTAGGAAGGATAGTTTTCAAAAGGAAGAATGGCAGTCAACACATTATAATCCTCTCTTTGATTATGATGAATTTGAAATCTATGATAATCCTCTTTTTATAAGTTTAGAAGATCAATTAATGATAGAAGAAGAAGATTGTTCGCTTAAAGCTGCAGTTGATCATGAGGAGAGACTAAAAGAGGAAAATGCTAATCTCTCAATTGAAGGAGGAATTGTGCTTGGCGGATCAGCAATGGAATCTAATGAGTCTAATGGTGTACAAACTAAAAATGGAAGTCTTAAGCCTGTAGACAGTGTGAATGCTTCAGCACATGGTAACCATGGAATTTACTTGCCTCATAACCTGTATGAAGGGTGTCCAATTCGAGGACTCCTTTCTTCTTGTTCAACGTGTCAAGTGCAAAACATGCAGAACAAGTTTGAAACAGATGTTGTACAAGAAAATTCAAGTGAACATACACAAGGAAGTATTAATGTTAACCATTTGACTAGTGAGACGTGTGAACCAGGGTTGGCTTTTAGAACAGAGAACATTGTTCAAGAGGTTCCTACAGAGTGCTGATTTTGTTTATTGGACAGCGGCAGTTGCAATTTGGCAGACGGGTATACATGTAGTCTTCAATCACTCAGTGTTAATTCGTACAGGCAGCTATTTCTCTCAACATGTCAATGGATTTGCATGATTGTCTTGGGAATCCTCTGAGGTAGGATTGCCCTATCGTGTACATAATTAAATTTTGGTGTGTTGGTATTTTAGATGCTTCTTTCCTTCTTTTCCCCCGTGTTTGGTTTGTTTTGGTCTTCTCCTCCTTGACTCCATGCCCAATGAAATTAGGACTGGTCTACATTTGTGATTCTAGGTTCATTGTGTTAGTTTTATGATCAGATGTAATGCACAGAAAATTAAATCAAAATCAGACACAATAACACAGCAGATACCCTGGGAAAACCCTCCTCTTGAGGGAGAAAAACCCAACAACAAATATATCTCCTATGTATATATGTAATGGCAACAAATCTCTTCACAATGAGGCCACACACAAGGCCAATATTCAGCACCAGCAATGGCTGTAATAACACACAAGTAATCTGCTCTTACTTGACCTTCAATCTGCACTTAGAACCTTCACAATCTGCACTTAGAATAAATCGCACTTCTCTCTTGAAGAGTTCTCACTTGAATGAAGAAGGAGATCGAACTTGATTGATGATAGAATGAGGAAGAATGAGCTCCTATATATACATTGTTACAAGAGAGGTCGCACCTCTTCAAGGAGAAGGTCAGCCACCAAAAAAAATATATAATTACAAATAAAAACTAGGTCGGCCACCAAAGAAATTACAAATAATAAATATTGATTACAAGGAAGGTCCGCCATCTTTAGAGATTAAGTGTTGCCATTTATGTCTTCATTCGAGGCTGGAAGAATTGAGCCCGAAGCTGCTAAACATCAACACTCCCTCTCACCTAGGGAGAAATGCTTACAGCTGCATAAGACACATCACCTCATCGTGATGCCAACCACAATGGCTAAAACCATATGTGGAAAAGAAACAATATCACCTCATCGTGATATCGGATATCACCTCATCGTGATATCGGATATCACCTCATCATGATATCGACCATAATGGCTACAACCATGTATGGTATGTACAAGTGTTCATCACTTATGTGATGTTGTCACCTCAACATGACATTCACCATGGCTCTCCTAGAGGGTGAAACACGAGTACAAGCAAATCATCACGGACTCTCTCTCGTGATGTTGTCATCGAGTCACACACGTGACATCCACCATGGCTCTCCCAGAGGGTGGAAACAAGGGCTTTCACCTCAAATCTTAAAAGAGAAATGCATTAACAGGGGCTTGCACCTCAAATCTCTCTCAAAGAGAAATGCATTAACAAGGGCTTGCAACTCAAATCCCTCTCAAAGAGAAATGCATTAACAAGGGCTTGCACCACAAATCTCTCTCAAAGAGAAATGCATTAAAGAGGATCACTGATACTGAGACTCCTTCTCAACTAGGGTTTGATTCTCCACCATACCAAGCTTGTCTCAAAAGTACACAAACTTTATCCTGGAGAGAGGCTTGGTGAGAATGTCTATCGTCTGCTCATCAGTGTTGATATACCTCAACTGAATTGCTTTCCTCAATACCATATCTCTGATATAGTGGTATTTGATCTCAACATGTTTAGTTTTGTCATGAAACACTAGAATGACAGAAACCTTCTCACAGCTTTGATTATCACAAAGGATGACAGTCGGCTCTAATGATTGTCCAAACAATCCTACAAGGAGCTTCCGAAGTCGCACTGCTTCTCGAGCTGCCACACAAGTTACAATATACTCGACCTCTGCGGTGCTCAGTGCCACTGAAAACTGCTTCCTGCTACACCAGGAGATCATCACAGACCCCAAACTAAAACAACATTCAGAGGTGCTCTTCCAATCAATGACACACCCTGCCCAATCGGAATTAGTATATCCAAGCAGCTCCAAGTCCACATCAGAAGAATACCTCAAGCCATATTCAACCGTGCAACGCAAGTATCTCAGAATATACTTCGCTGCAACTAGATGTATTTTCCTTGGTTCACACATGAACTGACTAATTGCACTCACTGCATAGCAAATATCTAGTCTAGTATTGACTAGATACATCAACGATCCAATCAACTACCTGTACATAGTAGGATCCACTAGATCTGAACTAGTTGTAGCCTCTTACAAGTTATGCAAGTTGGTCTCCATAGACGTAGACATGGATTTGCAATCCATCATACCAAATCTCTTCAAGATGTCAATAGTATACTTCCCTCGACTCAGAATGATCTCATCCAGCTTCTGCCATACTTCTAAACCAAGGAAGTAGTCCATGTAACCAAGATCCTTCATTTCAAATTTGGAAGCTAACTCCCTCTTGCATTTGATAATGAGGTGATCTTCTCCAGTAAGATATAAATCAACATAAAGAACCAAGATCAACTAGATTACCATCTTCTTCAGGTTCAGTAGGCTCCCTCTGAATCTTCAAGTACTTGCATCAACCTTCTGACCTCGTCGTCCAAGATTGCCTGCAACACTTGCCTTAAATAAATGTTTTCCAGCACACACCTCTGGTACTGTAGAGAGTTTAGGATTGTCTTCCTCGACCTCATCCCAGATAGCTCTATTCTGAATAGGTTTGCGGAGCTACCAATGACAAATCAAGATGACAGTCTTGAGCAATTCTGATCTCAGCAGCTGAAGGGATCCTCTAAGGTTTTAGCATCTAGCCTTGCAATATAGTAATCTTCACTTCTTCTCAGTGAGTTACATAACTCCCTCCTGATCCCTACTTCAAAGATTGCAAAGAAGACTTCTGGAAGTGAACTCCCTCTAGTTGCCAACTCAGTCCCATGGCTACAAGTTGTGACTTCATGCTTGATCATTTCTTTGGTCGGCATGACTTCCTCATAAGATGCCTCAAGCTTTTCATCACTAAGCAATCTCTCATCACCTTCTTGCTCTTAGATCTGTCCTGGAAGCATTTTAGAGAGAGATTACTAACCATTTATAACTATCCAAAGAAATATCAAGGCTAGAATCATACAAAGTTTACTATCTCAGGTTATAGCATGAAAACATAAGAATTTATGAACAATATTAAAACATGAATAAATATATCAACCTAAAGAGAAATATATCAAAAGATCAAAATGAAGGGATAGAGAAACTTATCTTTATTGAATTTTGATATAACTCTTTTTTCCATCTTTTACTCCTCTCGAGAGTGCTAAACTCAGCACAACAAAAGACAATCTGAACAACTACAAATTTCTTAAATGCATTATGTAGTTAGCATGTAGAACCAACTCTCTCCAAGAGTTCAACGCTCTATCACAGTTCATGCATTAGAGAATGATATCGATGTGACCAAATAATCACCATCGAGATTCCAATTCTCCTTTTTATTTCAGAGTCACACTCAGAAATCTTCACAACCAACATGAAATAACTTGCAATAAATAAATGAAATTTTCAAAGAATCTTATGCTAGTGAATACAATTCAAGAGAAACCACTATCTCTCTTTACTAATTACAAGATCCAAATAAATGATATAACTCAGCAAACCAAGAATACCTATCTCTTTAAATATTCTAATGGTTGCAAGTACTGGACGCAGTAAGATACGCTGCTCTTGCACACAGATCAGCACACAACCTTCACGGCTTGAACACAGGCCCATGGCTTAGAATAGAAATTCCCTAGAATCCTTCTGAGAGATCTCATCCACATCAGCAAATGAAGCATGTTGATTAGGCCTAGTCGGGCAATCTTTTGCATAGTGACCAAACTTGTCACAACGAAAACATTGAACCCAAGATAGATCCTTCTTCTTCTTGAATGCAGGAGTACCATCTGACCCTTTATCTCTATTCCTCTTGAAGGATCCTTTCTTTCCTCCTTCTCCTTTCTTCTTCGAGGATTGAGCAGAAAGAACATGAATGTCTTCATTTGTAGAGCTTTGACCAATACCTCTAGCAACCAACCTAGACTCTTCTTGAATACAATCCGCCCTCAAATGATCAAACTTGGGAAGTTTCGATCTCGCGTTGATTCCTTGAACGTAAGACTCCCAAGATGAAGGAAGACCATTAAGAGCCAACATGGTCAAATCCTTGACATCAACAATATGACCAATGGTAGAGAGCTGATCTCTCAATTCGGAAATCTTCATGAAGCAATGACAGATTCTCCTTCCACCATCTTAACATGATGAAGTTGTTGCTTTAATGCAAGTGCACGGCTTGTGTTGTTGATCTCGTAGTTCTCCTCCAAAGTCTTAAGCATCTCTCTTGCTGTCTTCAACTTAAAGATGATTGGAACAATATGGTCCTTCACAGAATCAACTAACATCTTCTTCACCTTAGTATCTTTCTTCTTCCACTGAACCTTCTCTTCCTCATCCGTAGGCTCGAGGACTTTGGTCTCCACAAACTCAGCCAAATCATTCTCTTCCAAGGTGAGCATAATTATGAATCTCCATGAAGTGAAATTTGATGCTCCCTCGAGTCTATCCTCGATCTTAAGACCGTTTACCATCTTGATGAAGGGATAGTGATAGACAAAAATAAGAAAGAGAATAAAGAGTATCACTGTAATAAGAAATCTGATCACGATCTTCTTCACACCCGCTCTGATACCATGTTAGTTTTGTGATCAGATGTAATGCACAGAAAATTAAATCAAAATCAGACACAATAACACATCAAATACCCTGGGAAAACCCTCCTCTTGAGGGAGAAAAACCCAGCAACAAATATATCTCTTATGTATTTATGTAATGGCAACAAGTCTCTTTACAATGAGGCCACACACAACGCCAATATTCAGCACCAGCAATCGCTGTAATAACACACAAGTAATCTGCTCTTACTTGACCTTCAATCTGCACTTAGAATAAATCGCACTTCTCTCTTGAAGAGTTTGCACTTGAATGAAGGAGATCGAACTTGATTGTTGATAGAATGAGGAAGAATGAGCTTCTATATATACATTGTTACAAGAGAGGTCACACCTCTTCAAGGAGAAGGTCGGCCACCAAAATGAAAACATAATTACAAATAAAAACTAGGTCAGGCACCAAAGAAATTACAAATAATAAATATTGATTACAAGGAAGGTCGGCCATCTTTAGAGATTAAATGTTGCCATTTATGTCTTCATTCGAGGCTGGAAGAATTGAGCCCGAAGCTGCTAAACATCAACACATTGCTTCGTCCTTGCAGTCCTTGTCCCCAGCTAGAGCCACTGTTACCCATAAATTTTCCTTGAGTCTCTATTCGGGATGTTATCTTCATATTTTGCCTAAGTCATAAACTAAACTTAGCCTTCAGCGGCCTTTTGTCATTCATTTCGAACTCGCGCAGTGTATTGTGAAGTTTGTCGAACCTCCTACTTTACCGCCTACCGTACTTTTCTTTCATCTGGCGGGTTTTTCTTGTCACATTCAAACTCTCTTTTGTTTCCCAAAGTGTAATGTACAAAAAAGGTTAAGTCATGAGTCAAAGTTGGAGACTTCATTCGCAAGTTTTCAATCTTTGAATTGATCATAGTTGGTTGTGTTTCTACCTCCGCGCTAATTTCATATTTATGACTTAGCGTTTGTCACCTTTTTTGCTTTCTGGTTAAAAGCACATGTGATTCATTAGGATAGATTTATTCCTTGAAGATCTTGTGAGGGAGTTGTACCTCGATAAAATTTAAAGAAAAGCTACAAATGCAATTGTGTGCTTTTCAGAGCTATTAGCGGATTCATATTGGTGCTAATCCGGGTCTAGAGTCACTATTTAATTCAATTATTGAGTCCTATTTCATTTGCTAACAGATGGATAAGGCCACTATTGCACAAAATCCCCATTGGATGGTGGAAATTTCATCGGAAGGACACACCGGAGTTGAAGCAACGTGCCATTCGTCTACTCTCGTAGATTGTAGTTCATCTACTAGATAGAGGAATTGATCCAACTTTGGCTTCATCAACTTGATCAAGAGTAACAAACTTACCTCTCAAAAAGAAAAAAGCTAGGTGCAATTCATTGTGCCTTGAATCTTCAAGATTGGAAGGCTACTACGTATTGACAAACTCCAATAACACATTGGGATGTTGATCCTAAAGATAGACAAATTGACGAGGAAAAGGTGCAATCAAGATCAATCAGGTTTCAATTGGAAAAACAACTACTTCAGCTAAAGAGTGACATAAATGGCTCTTTTGATATTGATAGCCCATATGAGGCAGAGTTTTATTTTTGAGTTTGGGACACTCAATTTATACTTTCAACTTTAAAATTTGATGAACGAAATTTAAATAAGAAATTTCATTGCTGTTACACAATATACTGCTGTCATGATTAATTTTTTTTTTTATATTGCTGTTAACAGTTACACATATAATGCTGTTGTGATATATTTAAATACTTTAAATTTATTGCTGCTGTTATATTGTTGTCCATTAACTTGTAGAAATCTCTCTCTCTCTCTCTCTCTCTCTCTCTCATATATATAGCTGTACCCTCTGGCATCCCCAAAAAATGTTCCATGGACTACCATCCTGAGACGCATCCCCTACTATCCCCGTCATCAAAATGCTGCCGAACACATTAATTAATCAATAATCAAGCAATGATAATAATAATAAATAATTAACTCATTCCTATCACAAACCAAACCTTCCAAACCTACGAGCTAACTGCTTAGCCACTTCTGCCCTGGTTGAATGGATGAGGTGGAATGGTTCAAGTTAGTTGAGATCACCTTGCGAACATCTCTCCCAAAGGCATGTACAAGGATTTGAGGATCATCATCATCACAGTGGAGCAGCTCACATTAAAAAACTAATCACAAAATTTTATGTTATGTAATTGGCAAGTCACCATTTGTGACTTGATATGTGATAATAATCGATGGATGTAATTCATGTAATATATCAATGATAGCTAAAATGTACTTAAAAGGGAGTTGGTTGCATTGAGCCAGTGTCAAAGTTACTTGAAAAGGGGTTAGTTACTTATTTTTGAGATATTACATACATATATTCTAATATATCAGCGATAGGTAAACATATATGCTAATATATCAGTGTCTGGACAGATGATTACTGGTGACTGCATCATGATGTCATATATCCATTCATACAACGATCTAATTTTTCAATTATTAAACTCCATGTCAACATCAAACCAAGCAATCCAGACCAACTATACTGATGAATTTAAGAAAGAGAAATTATATTAATGTTCACAAATGAACAATCTAAATCAATGGTACCCAGAAACACATTCAGTTACATTAAGTCAAAATACCAACCTACGATGATCAAAGACAACAGCAGATCGCTCAGCTCCACCAGTTCCTACAAATTCATATGAGGAACTACATACTGCATACAAGGGATCCCCAGAAGATCCTGACACTCGTTGTACACAGCCTCCTTGTTGATTTGTTCTCAAATCCCAGATGCTCAACTGTAATTGGTTTCAAGAAAAGAAGAGTTACACGAAGACAAAAGGTATAATACAAATCATAAGGTTCAAAAATAGGCAAGAGACTAAATTTTCCTAAATAACAAAACTGTTTCATTCACAAAGATCTAACACATGTCACTTTTAAATTAGCATGCATTTGAAATTGTTCTGAACACATACATGAGATCCCTCTGTGACAGCTAAAACAGAAGAGTTGCCCTCACCGGAAAAGGAACTGGTCAAAAAGCACAAAGATGTTGGGTGCCACAATCTGCACATAGTTACAGAAACTTTCAGAAATGTCAGCACGTGTCATGAAGAAAAGACAGTAGCTGACTTTTATGTTTTGTAGCTAATACAAATAACAAAGATGTTATTTCTTCTATTAACCCTTACATTGAAAAAACACTATATATTCACATTTTCAGGCTCAGCTTAGAAATTATCAAAGCATATTCAATCTTCATCATTGCTTTTCCCACCGGATTTCTTGAGTATGTCTCTCATATGTCAAATTATTTACAAATATTGTTGCCTACATATACATTGAGTTGGAATATAAAACACAAGAATGATAAACACATGAAACTTAATAGCACTCCACCTTGGCTGAGAACACAAGTATCATAAATACATAACATTTAATAGCATTCCACCTTCACTGGGAACACAAGAATGATAAACACGTAACATTTAACAGCCCTCCACCTTGGCTGGGAATAAGATGTAAATACTAAAAGCAATCTGGTCCCAAAAAGAGAACTTTCCAATTACACAGAATTGTTCAATGTCAGATCCCCACTTGATATACGGGCGTCCTCATCATAGTAGCATTCCACTTATATGGCATAAAGTGTAAATGGAATTTAATTACCTAGGTTTAAAACAAGAAAAACTTGTCAAAAACTCGAGAAACTAAAAAATGATATAATATTTATAAAAATAGAAAAAAATCTTGATACTGTTATTTCATGTCAAATATAGTGCATAGAGATTGGAAATAAGCATTTTATGTTAAAAGAATTCTAATTATAAAATAAGAGTATGGTTTATTAAAAAAGTTATTTTACTTTCATCTAAGAGGTTTATGTATAAACACTAAAGGCTCGTCCTAATTCACAAGAGTGTGTTACTATTATTTTATTCCCCACCTCATTGAGTCACCCGCTAACTTGAAAACATCTCATTTTAACGCGGGCGGTGTTTCATGTCATGGTATGAACCCAGGCAGTGTTTTGTTAAGTTCATCGAACCTCCCACTTTACCGCTCAGGCCCTTTTATCTCCTTCCTATGTTCAAACCAGGCAGTGTTTTGTATGTCTTGTCAAACCTTGCTGTTGGCATGGTAATTATTAGCTTGGGCGGTATTTCACCGTGACATTTGAACTTGGGCGCATATTTATAAGGTTATTCAAACCTCTTTTGTTACCGTCCATAGACGTTTGTTTTTAAATTTTTGAAAGAAGGTTATGTGGGGAATAGTGAATGCGATAGCTACCACATGTCATAATGCAAATTAAGACATTAATGTCCATCTACTTCTATGTTTTTCCATGAAGCCAAGATTGATGAAATAAAAGGCTAGGCAAACATTCTTATTGTGACAATTTCTGAGGACGAGCTAAAGAAGACATAGAGTTCAAATTGCAAGGTTCGCCGTTAAAGGTATTTTCAGTTTCCATTCATTGCAACCCATTTTCTGAATTATTTACGCTTGCATTGAAAAAAGCATATATTGTCAAAAGCCACTGGTGCACATGGCAAGGGTTAAATACACGAGCTATGACTATGTGTCCAGGTTAACATACGAAGGACCTAAAATTGGTGATACTTGGCTAGGGCCTATTAATCTGGATGAATTGTGGAATAAATTTAACGAACCTAACCCTCCACCTATCATTGAAAGAGTAGTGGGTAGTGGGTTGATTGAAGCCGCCGCATTTCCAATAGTTGTGTAATGTCCCAAACTAGTGTTGGAATGTATCAAACACTATAATTCACAGATACGGGAAGTTAAGACAAAGGATAATAGACTTGTTTTGAAAATTCAAAGGTCTACCTTCGTGTCCTATTTGACAACTCCAGAAAGGGATGAATACTTGCCAATGGACATGACAAGCTCTCAAGTCGAGTTCACTACTAAGAAAGGGGTTTATAGAAATGTAATAGCAAAGAACTGGCTGGTCAAACCAAAGAAGGGTAAGTCTCAATTGCCCCGAAACCTACACAGGAACCATTTTGTAGACGAGGTGGCTGATATTGTATTGTTGTTGCACAGGGTAAGGGGAAATGAAAATGCTCACAACTTCAAAGAATGGATGTATTTCTTCATCCAAATCATATTAAGCGGCGAGCAATTCCTGGACTGGGCAAAGATTATTAGCGACCGTCTGCATGAGTTGATGTCATTCTTCACCCTAAACAGATTTTTCTTTATGTCATCGTATTTAATATATGCCCTTGCTAGCACTCGACCCTGACCTGGATTAAGGCCGAGTGATTTGCCTCCAGGAAAAGTACCAATTTATGATTATTTTGACAAACTCCAACTTCACAAGAGCTTCTTGTGTATTAGAAGAGTTGCTGACACTTTTACCATGAGGATGGTCAAAGAATTGCAAGGGCGTTCAGCAATGAGGTTATCTCCGGAAGCAATGCAATTTGTGGATTTTTATGGTAGCCATTTTATTCAATTCCACAGATTTTCATACATAAGAGTAGGCGGATATGTTGGTTTCCCTATAAAATTACCCAAGTATCCTGAAGACAAATGGGTGATTATTGAGGTGAGTAGACAATTGGCCAATGTTAATAGACTGTGCCAAGGTAGAAAAAGATTGACAATCAGTTTTCCACTTGGTTTTGGTGCATATAGTTGCCAATCAATGTCTGATGCTTTGAATATTGAGAAAGAATTGTCCAAGTATAACTTGCCCTCATATGAGGAACGTGTTTCTTTTGATCTAAAAGATTATATTAAGAACAATTTGAAATTGACCCCTACCTTCTATCACCAACCCAACCTTGAAAATTATTGCGCTGATTGCTTCGATGAATATGAGGTTAGGAGAAGAAGCTGGATGGGATTAATAGTAGAACAAATCATCATTTATGATTTGAAATGGGATTTGCAAGGCATTGTTGAAGATGGGTCTGACATGGTTGACCCAATATATACTGAATTAATAGAAAGTCGGCCCATTCCTACCATGGATTGGAATTTTAAAGAAAAAGAAACCATTGAAGCTAAAACTGCTGATGTTCTGACCAGAACCCGAGAATGGGTGACTAAAAAGAAAACTGAGCAATCTTGCCCTTGTACTAGATCCAAAGATTCACAACCTGTTGAAGGTGCCTCTCAAGCCTCTGCCAGTAGGCAGTCAACTAGTAATGTTCCTCAATCCTTATCATTAGGTGCTCAAGGAGATGGTGATGAAGACCCACCAGAAAAGAATGTGTATTCACAAACCTATAGGGATGACATTTTCAACCTACCTACTCTAAGGAAGGATAATGAAGGAGAGGAGGAAGAGGAAGGATTAGAAAACCTGAATGTTGATTCTCCCCCCTCTCAAGATGAATAATCTGTCAAAGAGGTAAGCACCTCTCATAGGCTAGAAACAACCACACCTGCAGGAGATACCCCTCCAGTCATTCGGACGTTGTTTGAGTCCCCAGGTTTTAAGGCAACTAAGGTTGCAGTAACCCCAACCTAGTTGGAAGATTCATTCTCAATGAAAAGGAAAGCTATACAGCCCAGCTTTCCCAAGCAAGGCATGGTAGGTCAGTTGTTGCAAAGGACTTCAACTCCTAAACCTAAAAAGTTAAAAACCACCGCTAGGCTTATAGATGACACAAAATCAGGGACACTCCAGATGGAAATTGCACACCCTTTACTCCAAAGAGATGTTTCTTAGGCAGCAACAAGTGACTTCAAAGTGAATAGGGTAGACCTCGGTCCTCCTACCGGGGATGGGGATGTTCAAATTTTTCAAGTGTCAGCAGCTAGGATGGTTAAGAGATCAAAGAAAGATAAGGAAAGCAAAGATGAATTGAAAGCCCAAGTTCAGGACTTGACCAATTGTCTAAAGTCTATTTTTGAGCTCATCTGACAACCTCTCTCTCAGGTAGATTCTTCTATTGAATCTCTTACTGTAGTTGGAAAAGAAGACCTAACCAGATTAAAAGTTGTCAAAGTTTAAGCCGGGTTGTAGATATTAGATAATATTGACACCACACTTAATGAGTAGCGAACTGTTTGCCTACGGAATGTAATTCAAATCCTACGTACTACTAGCAAACTAGTCATGTGCAGAACATAGAATAAAACAGTAACCAGAAAGATATCATGTTTGAATGCCAGAAACTTTATTCATTTTCAGAAAAATCATGTACAATCACAGAGTATCACAATGCTTAACAATATAACCATCGGCACACCACTATCTCCCAACTACCACAACAGACTACATATAACGTTCGGCGGTAGTTAGATAACCAACCGGCACGACGTTTCATAACAACATTAACATCAATCGGGACTTGATTACCCGAAAGTACATAACATGTATTATTCCTACTAACTATAGTTTTATTAGCAATTGGCCGACTACGACCAAGGCCGACTACGGCCGACTATAACAAAGTAAATATATACTACTTACACGAACCTCTTCTTGAATCGAGCAACAAGGTGCTTTACAATGAGGCCAAACACAAGGCTGATCTGTATAGATAATATTGACACCACACTTAATGAGTATCGAACCTCTTCTTGAATCGATCTACTGTATGTAAGACTCGACTTCTTGCTAAATGCGAACTTGAACAAAGATGAATATATATATCAAATGAGGGAGAGAGCAGCGCCTATATATACAATATGAAAATGACTTCTCCCAAGCGATGCTTTTCTACACAAGAGGTCGGCCTCTTCAAAAGAAATGGTGCGATTCTTTCTCCAAGATAAGTCGGCCTCATATCAAAACAATGTGACTTTTGAAAGGTGGCGAACATACTCTTTATGTCAGCTTCTTTTGATAAAAAAATATAATTACAAATGAATGGTAGTGTCTCTTCAAAAATCGGTTTTAATAAATAAATAGCCATTGGCTAAATTTAATTTATTGCTTGTTAATTAAATCATCACTGGAAGTATGAGGCCCGCGCCTACAACATCAACACTTAAGGCATTCCAAGCGTGGCGGAAGAAACCTTTGGTGATCTCAGAAGCTAGAAACGAAGCGACACCGTCGTAACGGCCTAGCTCCTCTTTGTTTCTTTTAAGTGTCTTTGTTTAATTGGCTATGGACATGAAGAGGCGGGACTCATCCACCTATTTAAAAATGTATCTATCTTCATATGCTCTCTCCAGACAATTTCACAAGTTTGCTCAATACTGTTGATGAATGAAATTACTATTTCGTCTGTGTGTAAATTGGTGGAGTTAATCTGATTTCTTAAATCTTTGTGTTTGAGAATATCTTATGCATATCTTATCTTGGTATGAGCAATGCAGTTCTTATAATCGATTTCATTTCTCATATGGTAGTGGCCAGATGTTTTGTTTTTGATGATTAATTAGTCTTTGTGCTAATGCTTCTTATTTCGCTGAATCATGCACCTGATATTTGAAATTTTTCTGATATTGGGTATACCTTTTCTGCTCTCTAGTTAAAAGCATACATGATGTTTTGTTTTTCCTATTCTTTCAATTCATTGAAAATTATGTGAGAGAGTTGTACCTCGAAAAATTCAGAGAATATTCATCTTGTCTAAAGAGTAATATTCAGAATTGTTGGGTTAATTTTTCTGCACCTTTTAGGCATTCAATTGTAGATTCTCAAGGTGCCCAATCTGTTAACCAACAGAGTGTAAATCAACAGCTATGTTGCAAGGTATGCCCCCTAGGTCCCAATCCCATACCAAACCAATGCTATGACAAGAGCGGCTTGGATTTGTCTAGGGTACTACCAGGGCACCTTGGGCAAACCCAAGCCAAACCCGAGCCAACCTAGGGGGACCCAAGGGCCACCCAAAGAACACAAAAAATAATTTTTTAAACAATTTTATAAACAAAAAAGTGTCAAATACCCAATTTCACCCTTAAGTGATAAAATTGTGAAAATGGTGTGTGCCATGAAGGTTTGTTGGTGGCTGCCCCTTGACTTTGGGTGTGTTGAGCCTAGACTCCCATGAGGGTCACTGCCACGCTAGCCCATTGAAGTCTCCACTCCCAAAACCCTCACTAGTAATTGGGATCTCTTGTCACATAAGAAACCTAATTACAATGAGGGGGTGATGAGGAATTGGGATCTAACTCTTGAGTGTGCTGACTTAGACATTATTGTTGCATAGCTTACAAAAAATATCTTTAGATGAGGCAACTTCTACATATGACATGGCTAGTGGAAGTGGCATTGTAACTCATTGTGGTTAAAATAAAATTGAACCAAATGTCGACTTTGATGCTTTGGATGAAGAGCAATATGAAGATTATTGAATACTAAATGCAATTTTCACTATGTATTGGCATTGGAGAAGTCTCTAAATTTGCAAATTATGAGGTATTTAAATTTTTTTATTGGCAATTACGATTATCATTGGTGTGTGTGTGTGTTTGTCTATATCATACAGCCATACCCACCCAAACCATACCCAAGAATTTTTTTGTCATGCCGATGTACCCAACCCCATACTAGAACCGAAACCTTAGATCAAAAGAAAAACCATCATTAATGTTTAAAAGTGTATTATCATGGATAACAACCTTTTAGGGCATTCCCATGTGTTTTACATAAGCCTTCATATGGGTATAAATTAAAAGAAAAACCCTCATTAGTGTTTAAAATTTTAATCCAAAAAAAGTCTATAAAGTAAAACCTTTAACGAATTTTTTAATGCTCTAAAATTGCTTAATGCCTGGATTTTGAAATTGAAATGAAAACAAACTAGTATGTAAACTCCCTACTCAAAACATGCAAAACCAATAGATAGAGCTCACAATGGAATTCAAAACAACACAATAACATCAAAACAACTCAAAATATTAGCCATGTCTCCATTGTGGTTTGATTTGCTCCTTGAATGATTGGGATGTGGGTGCCCCTTTACTTGAAGATGACCAATTTGACAACATATACTTAGCATGAATGATAATTGATTGATTTGGATGAGAAGATGCCTAAATTTATAGATTTTAGGAATGGGGAATGGATGGCCAAGATTTGATTGTGAGATCAAGGGTGGAAAATGGTTGAAAGGAATTCCCTAGGATCTAGGAGAGGATGAAGGGTGGAGATAAAGGTAGCTAGAATGTAATGGCTAGGATTAACTTACCATATTTAGTAAGTAGTTGTGAGTATGAGGGAAATTAGAGACATGTACACATGAGAAGGCTATAGCTTTGGGATGTGTTGAGAGAATAAGAGGACCATAAGGACAAGTGTTCTTAGGTGCCCAATATTCTTGGAATATGTTGGGAGAATAATGGGAGCACAAAGACAAGTGTTCCTAGGTCCCTATTATTCTTGGAAAGTGGTGAGGGAATATAGGCTTTATTAAATATTATTTAATTAGTTACCCACATGGATGAGGTGTATAATAGGTGGAAATAGGTAATTATTTATTTATTTATTTTTGAGGAGATGGAAAAGGTGATAAATTAAATACTATGATTATTTAATTTAAGTGATGGACTTTAGGTGAAAGGGATATCTCCTATGCTAATAAAGACTAGGTGATGAAATTAGTCAATTAGGGATTAGGTGATAGGTTTAGTGATGATGAATAGACCTAGGGAATATTTTAGGTGTCTACACATTGATCCTAGACAAAAAATTCTAATCCCCTTATGATTTAATTTTTTAAGTGGAAAAATGATCCAAAACAAAAATAAGTCTACATGAAAACATTTTGGAACCACCTTTTTAAAACTCGGCATACAACACAATAAATCTGGTCGTTCATGTTTGCTTAGGATTAACTATGATTTTTTGGAGTCTAATGCTACTATGGTCCTCATTACTAAGCAAAAGCACAAAATACACCAATGGAATTTTTCTATTTGGAAAATTAAGGCTAAAATCCAACAATTGACTCACAAATGGTCAATGAAGTCTACAAGAATTCACCTTGCTACCTTTTTTCAAAATACTATGATCATTTGTAAAATCACTAGAAGACTCAATTTACATTGTTGAGAATAAAAAAATTACACTCTTATCATGAAACAAAAATACCAAACCTATGCTAGCAAAAAGAGTCAAAATTTGTAGGATTTAAATAATGAAGTGAAGTTTACCAAACAAACTTGCTTGGGTGCTTACTATAAAGTAAACAGCCCTACATAGCAAAGTCCTTAGCTATGTCACAAGGTTCACCGTATTTAATCCAAAAATTTCAAAATCTAGCAAACTTCAAGAAAAACAAAACATTCAATTCGACCTAAAATTTATATGGAAAAGGGCTTAGGGATTTTTTTAATTAAAATATACCTTTTAAACATATTTTCAATTAGATTTTTTCAGATATCACATGCTGCACTGTTAGCAAGAGTTGACAGTCCACAAGTGTTTATAGTCTACGCTTGTGCGTGACAATGCCTACAACTCGCAATTGATATTCATAGACGAAATGTTGAGTTTGGAAGCTCGTAATTGTGGCAAATGTGCTGAAATTGTGGCCACTTGTTGTAGGTGAAGCTTTCCTATGAGTGCAACAGTAGGAGGCACAGAAGGGCATTTGCATTGCATTACATTTTTTTAAGTTTACTTTTTGTTTGTTGGTTTCGGTTTTTATATATAATAAAATTTAATACATTAAAATGTCACAATTGTTTTGTTTCAATTTTATCTTGTTTTATTAGTAAATTTAAAATTTAATATTTTAAAATTTTAATTTTAATTTTAATAATTAGTATTTTAATATATAAATTTTAAAATATTCATAATATTTAAATTAAAAATAATAATTTATTGTTATTTTACTATTTTTAAATTTACTATAATAGATTTAGATTAAATATAATGTTATTTCATTTTTAATAATTATATTTAAATTTTAATAAATTAAAAAATAATTGTAGATTTACATTAATTGAATTTAATTGCAATTTTTTTCTTTCTTGTTTTTGTCGAACTTAATTCGAATTTCATCCTTTTCAAATTCAAACACAAACACAAACCTTGTGGCATAGGTCATTAGAGCTAACTATTAGAATAACCATATGTAAGATTCTTCATCAGTTATTGACGACATTTGGGACATCCATGTAGGATGATATTAAGAAAGGTATTTCAGTTATAAAATCAAGAGATTTCAAGGAAGTTGGTGATGGCATAACTATCAAATTTTGAGACGATTTCTAGCAAAGTTCACCCCCTTTAGCCAACTACCCATAATGGAGTTGGATCAGAAAAAAATCAAAAGCAAAGACTTGAAACAATTCGTGATTACACAGCTACCTAACTAGCAATAACTAATCTAATATTTACAGAAAAAAAAAAAAAAACACAAATAGGGCTCTTTTATTACAAAATACTGAACCTTGTTTACAATAGACTGAGCTAGTCTAAAGGGAGAATTGGGGCAAAGTAATATACACCAAGGTTGAAAAACATGCGCATAACTTGCCAAAATCGCGAGTACTAGCGCACCTGAACAGCCAGCGAGTTACTAGCTTTAAAACTCACGTCCAGTTTTTACAGAACTCGTGGCCGGTTTTTGCAGAACTTGCATCCGGTTTTTGCAGAACTCGCCGCAATTTTACTTGTTACACTTGCCGAAAATCAAGCGTTTTGGCTGAAAAAATCGATGGGATCGGGTATATATTTCGTAAAAAGCAACAAAAGGTGGAAGTGGAAGTGTGGGCAGCCTTAGTTTTAGTTTTTATGTTCCACGTAATACTCCTAGTGCACAACCTTCATTGGAAGGTACTGCTTGGAATAGAGAGTTGCAAAATGAGGCGAAGTTGGCATGTGCAAGATTTTGGGACTACAACAATATTTCGTTCAATGTTGCTTCTAGTCCTTATTGGGAAGGGTCGGTCAATGCATTGGCCATGGCAAGTAAGGGGTTAAAGGCCCCAAGTTGTCATGAGTTGAGTGGGCCATTATTGCAGAATGAGGTCCAAAACACACACCGACTAGTGAGGAACAAAGGAGAATTTGGGAAAAAAATGGCTGCACCATTATATCTAATGGGTGGACGGATGGCAGAAATAGGACACTCATCAACATTTTAGTGGCTTCAAGGGGACAACTGGAATTTCTAAAATCAGTTGATACCTCCAATGAAACAAAAAATGCAGATACCTTGTGCAACATGTTGGATGAGGTGGTGATGGAAGTGGGGGTTCAAAATGTCATTCAAATTGTGACCGACACTACAGCTACATATGTTGCAGCCAGTAAACGTCTAATGGCGAGGTATTCGACATTATTTTAGAGCCCTTGTGTTGCCCACTGTCTTGACTTGCTCCTTAAGGACATAGGGAAACTATGTTGGGTAAAGAATGTGGTTGAAGATGGAAGGAATATCACGAAGTACATCTACAATCACACATAGGTCCTAAGTCTCATGAGAGAGCACACTAATAATAAGGATTTCGTGCAATCAAGAGTCACACGCTTTGCCACCAATTTCCTCACCTTGCAGAGTACTTTAGCTACATTGTCTAGCCTAAAGTGCATGTTTGTGAGTGAAAGATGGTTGGAGAGTCATTATTGCAGGAAGGTTGAAGCAAAGAAGGTTGTGAGGACCATTTTTGATGATAGATTTTCCAAAGTAATGGAGGAGATCATCAATGTAAGTTTTCAAACTTGATTGATGGTTTTTTTTTTTTCTCTAATATTACAACTTGCTGATTTTGTTAATTCTTTTATATTTTAGGTGTCAAAAGCATTGGTTAGAGTTCTAAAATTGGTGGATGGGGATCAAAACCCCATGGGGTATCTATATGAGGCCATGGATAAAGCCAAAAAGGCAATTAAACATTTGTATGGGTCAAACAAGACCAAATATGAACCCACATGGCGCATAATAGATCGGAGGAGGAACCAACAACTCCACCAACATATTCATGCTGCTCCCTACTATTTGAACCCCAAGTTTTATTTCTCTCGTAATTTCAAAGCAGATGCAAAGGTTCTTGTTGGCTCAAACACATGTATTGAGAGATTGCTTAGTTATAATGACCTTTGAGATCTCATACTTGATGAGATACAGAGCTATAAGAAGACCGAAGAGGCATTGTTTTCTTCCAATTTTTGCATTCATAGGAGAGACACTCTACAGCGAGGTAACAAATTCATGTGTTTAATATTATTTTACCATTTATGTTAATTTTTAAGTTTATTAAATCTTTACTAATTTATAAATGCCAATTGTTATCCTTGCAAATTTGTGGTGGGAAGATTATGGTGCCACAACGCCTAATCTTCAAAAGCTTGGCATTCATATTTTATCTCAGCCTTGTAATGCATCTGGTTGTGAGCGCAACTGGAGTGTTTTTTAGGCCATTCGCACAAAGAAGCACAACTGGTTGACTCAAAAGCACTTGAATGACCTTGTCTACATGCGGTACAACCTTTGATTGCATGAGAAGAAGGTACAAGGGCAGAGTTCACATGAAACACTTGACCTTGATGGCATTGATCCATTCTCAAATTGGATTGCTGATCCTGATGAGGTCGATGTGGAACCATGGATAAGTGATGATGAGTTAGCTGAGATGGAGGAGGCAGAGGCAGTTGAATGGGAAGTAGAAGTCGCAGCATATGAGGAGGAAGAAGGCAAGATTGGTCAGCCAGCAAAGGCAATTTCTTCACACACACAGCTTGATCCTATCACTATGGATGAGGCACCTGTTGAGGCTCCTATTGAGGATACTGCAACTATACCATCTACTTCAACATACCCACACAGCAACGACAGAAGCTTTGAGTTTCAGTCGTAGAAGAAATTTATGATATCTAATTTTTATAGATACCGAAACTTGAAGTTGATATGTATTCAGAAGTTTAACTTGTTTTTGGGTCTATGAAATGTATTAAACTCTAATTTTGATTTATATATGATGAAATCAGTAATATGTTCTACAAATTTAGTTTATGTGTGTTTTTGAAGAATATTTTTAAAAATTGTGTATTTTCAAATGTTCAATAAATTTGTCGAGTTATTGCTGAGTTTTTGCCGAGTCCCGAGTTTCTCAAAATTTTGGGCATGTCGAGTTATTGTCAAGTCTAAGTTTTTCAACTATGATATACACTTTACTCCACGCAGACAATTTCTCAAAGAGGAGCTGCTAAATGTTATCACAACAAACAAGGATATGCTAGCACTATTCAAGCTTAAAAGAACTCCAAATTCATGAAATCTAGAACAAGATTTGGGGCAATGCGACCTATTCTAAAATCAAGGCATTCATATTCCAAGTAGTTCAAAATTGTGTCTGCAAAGCCCCTCTTGATATTTTCAATTATTTACAGGAAAAGAAAAAATCACGCATTTATTTATTATTGCTTGAGAACTAAAGACATATGGAACAAAGTATTTTTGCAGATTTGGTCAGCAAAACTGATCACAAATTGAAATAAATGGCTATTTGAAAGATGAATTTTGCCAGTTGTTCTATAAATGCAATTAACATATAAGTTGTCTAAACAATTATGTGTTACAAATTCAAGAATGAAATGCATGGAAACAAGATGATCCCTTATTAGAGGCTAACAAGCCAATAATTGATTGGAATATGCTTGTCATGATCAAACCATAGTTACACAACTCGAACTCGGCAAGCTGACTTTTTTACTCAGACTCAAACTTAGTGCCCAAACTCGGCAATGACTCGGAAAATTAAAAAAACATGAAATATAGACATTTTTAAGGATTGAAAACTTGTTTCAAGCACCACTTAATAAATAAAGGTTAAAGACACAATAAACTAATCAAATAGAAACTACTTTGACCATATACACAAGTATACATCGATCAAATGAGTTAAAAATATATATATATATTTTTTAGCTGAAGGAAACAACATTGTTAGACATATAAATTTAAAATTATAAATATTGTCAAATGTATACAAATCTCATGGATTATGAAATCTATGGCATCAAAACAATTATCAAAACTAAAAAAATAATTTTATGGCTCGGAGGAACTTGCATCACTGGTCCCAACATCACAAGTAGTCATGCATTGGCATCTAAGATAGGCATTGGATGATAATGCAGCCATGATATCTACTTGCATCTAAGTGACACCAACATCCAAGGGGTCTCCTTGTGCTCTATCTCCTTTGTGAGCATGGGTAATTGAAAAGGAATTATGATGTTCTTTATATATACATATGAGCATGAGTTAATAAAGGCATGCCCACCTAGTATGTATATTCAAGTGAGGGATTTATTATTAAAGTTTTCTTGAAGCCTTCAAGATTGTATGTTTTGTTGTTAAACTCATTAACAAAGAGGAACAAGTAAAAAGATAGCTTGTTATATTCCAATTTGACCTTAGCTAGGATACTAATAGATGAGATTGTTCTATGAGTTGTCTATGCAAGGCATGATTGATATATTTTTGCATTATGAAAATGACTTTTCTTACCAACTATGACTTAACTCGTATTCATCAATATAATGACTATAGCATACCAACTTTGTCTATAGTAGTCCTTGTTTACTAAACAAGTTGTCCAATGTATGAAACAAGATAATCCTTGAGCGTGACTTTGACTATGAAGATACAGGGATTTGACACATGGTATATGTATTTTGTAGATTTTGTTATCATGATTTGTCATTGGTCTATTACTTGGTTAGACTTATAGTTCGATGGGGGTTTGGGTGCAACACCCCCAATGGGATCAGGGGTAGCCTGTAGCACCCCTTATGGGGGTTTGGGGGCAACACCCCCAACAAGGTCAAGGGGCAATGCCCTTTGCAGGGTCCAAGGGCAATGCATTCCCTATCATGATATATGGCAAGGTCGAGAGGCAAAGTCCCTGCTACCAAGCCCAAATGAAGACCTCCAAAACCACACGAACCTTCATGGCGCACACCATTTTCATATTTTTTGTAAATCCTAGATGGGCATGTCACAAACCAAACAAGCATTGAAAGGTTGCAATTTATTTTTTTAAAGTAACTAAAATGTTGGAATAACATTTCATGTTCTTTTTTTAGTTATCTTCTTTTAACTTTTTCTTTCCCCAATCAAGGTCGAGTCTACCCTATAGGACTCATCAGGACTAGTGAGTCTATCAAAATTGGCAAGTCTCCCAACCTTGTCAAGTACTCGAGTCTCAAGTCCTAAAGCCTCAATTAGGGTCAATCACCTCCAAACTCACCGAACCTTAACAAGTCCAAGCAAGTCTCGTAACACTAGATCAAACTATTAAATCAACACCTACTATTACCCCATCCACCTTGGAAGCTAGAAAATCTCTTGTAAACTGTGCACAATTTAAGACCTGGATTTTAGGGGTACCATTTTAATCATGTGTCTCAGAAGCTACATAGGAGGGAAGACTTGTTAGTCAACACAAGGGCCTCCTTTTAGCCAACACAACCAATACTTTGCACCTACAAAATTCAATAATTTCAAATCTACTAATAGGATGAGATAGTAAGAATATTCTAAGCATGTTTAAATGATAGCTATGCTGTCAATTCACTAGCCCATAACCCTAGATCCAGTTCCAATTTGAATCCAACTCATGTTCCAATTTGAATCCGACTCATGATCCAAGTCAATCTAACTGTAGATTCAGCCAAGGGGTGGGAGATTGACTATAGGTTCATCCTAGACCAACCCATGTGAACCCAAACTAAATTTCACAATATTTTTGTAATGTCCCCTTCTCAATGATCACTCCTGGAGGACGCATTAGCCTATTTAATTCCCGTAGGCTATAGTTGAGAAAAGGGAATTAATTTAGTTAATTATTTAATGTTAGTTGGCGGGAAAAGTGTAATTAAAAGGGTAAAGTTAAATAATTAATTAAAAAGTGACTTTTAGAAATATTTTAAAAAGTAACTTTATAGTCACTTTATTTAATTTAATGAGCAGGAAAAAGCCAAGCAAAATAAAAGGTGATTTTGGAGCTCATTTGGAGTATGCTTGTTTATTTTCTCAAATTCACTTTCTGAGAGCTTCTTGGAGTTCTTGGCTTTGGGAACGGAAACCCTAGGGCAACTGGTTTCAATGGTGAAACAATTCCACCCTAGCTGGTTTGTGGTGAGATCATTTAGGTCTTCCATTGTGAGCGATATTGCACAAGTTTGTGGGTCTCCTATGGAGACAAACTTGATATAGCCATTATATCTTTTGCAAATCTGAGATTGAAGGCTCCTGCTGGTCGACTGGTTTGGAGAACATTTTCATGGCTGATTGAAGGTTTCAATTCTAGACATGGGTTTAAGAAGAGGGTTTGCTGTCCATTTCAGCGCTGGGCATACACATTGTGCTTCATATTTTAGGTGGCCTGCAGATATATCTTTGGAGCTGAAGTTTTTATCACTGGCTGGGACGATTGGCAAATGAAATACCTGTATTGCTGAAGGTCGTGGGAGTTTGCAGTGGTCTGGCGTGGAGTTTGAGGGTCATTCTTGTTGATGTTTATGATGCAGCGTCAGGAGTATTCTTCCAGCAATCTCCTTATTTGCAATAAATTAAATAATAGCTTAATGCTATTTAATTTATAAGAGATGTTTATTCTTGAAAAGGCACGAATATTTAAGAGGTGCTATTTATATGGTAAAGTCGACATTATGAAGAGGCACGTTTTATTTTAAAAGGGACGAGTTCTTATGAAGCCAACCTACTTCTTATTGGACGCGATTCTTCTTGGAGGCCGACTTTGAGATTAATGAAAGGATGCGTCTCTCATCCTCTCTTGTATTTATAGTCATTGAGTTCTTTCCATTCAGCATTCAGTTTTGTTCAATCATTGTCTTATCTCAAGTGCGAATCCATTTTTTACATAGTTCGATCATTTCATAAGTGCGAGTTAGAAGAAGACATACAGATTGCGAATTCTGTAAGAGCAGATTATTTTTCATTGGAGGCTGAGTTCAGTTCAAGAGCAGAAGGTTGTGTTATTAGTTCCAGATTGCTTATTGTTCAAGTGCGAGTTCTTCAAGGCAGTTCGATATCTCTTGAGGCTGTATCTTGTATCAGCGATTTGTTATTCTGTGTTGACTGTGTTGCATTCTTCTTTGGTGCGCACATTTGGCCTCCATATTGGCTCATTGTAAAAGGAGACTTCCTTGTTGAAATTCAATATATAAGAGCTATATTGTTGCTGGGTTTTTCTCCCTCAAGTGGAGGGTTTTCCCAGGGTATCTGCTGTGTACTGTGTCTGATTTTAAATTAATTTTCTGTGCACTTAATCTGATCACTAAATTTAACAATTCTAAGTTGGACGTGAGAGCTGTGTGACTTATTCTTGGGTCATGGTCAAGCTGTGGCCCTAGCATGACCAATAACCAGCTTTGGAGATGCGTGTTTGTGTATTTTGAGCCGTGGTAATCAGTTTGAGGCTGCTATGTATTTCTGGGCAGTGTAGAAGATCATCCTGGGGGTCGTGTGACTGTTGCTAGACTTGGCATGTGGCCCTGTGTGTTAAGTTCATGCGAGCGCATGCTTTGGAGCCTCATCTGGTCGATATGGTGTCTGTTGGACATGATTTTATGCAAGGGAGCAGACATTAAACCTGTAACCAATCTCTATACCAGCCATGGAGTGATTCTGTAGGAGTCGTGGTGCTTCCAGGTGTGCAAAATGGTATTTACATAGTTGTCGGGAGACGCAGGGTACTGGTACTGGTACGGGCACGGGGATGCCAATCAAATTAGGGTACATGAGTTAAATGAATAAGGAGATGGCTAATTTATATGTAAATGATTCACCGGAAATTTTGGGTACAGGGACTGGTACGTTGTCTATGTTCCCAAAATAGAGTTTCTCAGCAACTATAGGTATTTATATTGCGGACTGCTATTTATTACTGAAAGTCTTTAAAGCTGTAAATGCTCAAAAAACTCTGTATAAAACTGCTACAGTCAATTTGTAATTTCATTGGCTAAATAGTATTATGAATGGCCCATAATCAGCAAGGGTTGTAGTGTCATTACGCTGGGTATTTGAATAGTCTGAGTAAATCAAATGACTGCAGTTTATTCATGTCCAAACTTGGTATTTCAGTATCATATTTTCTGAGAATAAGGAAATCTTGATTGTTGCTTATATCTTCATTGTAACGTTACCAATATTCCTTGCATGGTTCAATGTAAGTTTGACAAAATCTTTACATGTATCAAACTGGAAAACAAATCGAAAATTATCGTGCAAATCTGAGAGGCAATTTTACAATTTTGCAGAATCCAAATGTGTAGCATTTTGATGATTTTTTTTAATTGTTTTTTTAATGTCTATTTTTGGCAAATCCAATATTTTTCTCGTTCACATTTGCAAGAAATCGGTTTAATGCTGCTCAAGAAACAAGTACTTCTTTCATCAGCATATAGTTCATCAAAACTGAAAAGACACTTGTTTAATGTTGCCCGTTACCCACATCAATGTAATCTTCACACAAAAAATTACTGCACTAATGTACTTGCTTGGCCAAGCACAGCAGTCATACAAAGGATGTCAGCATGCATTATCCATTATCTGCTGTCATCAGATTTTTCCCCACCCAGTGCTGCATTTTCAGGCAATCTTTATTTCAACAAAATATAAAAATAATAAAAGCTATCATCTAATATTTCTTTCAATCGATAATATTTTGAAGGTTAAAAAATTTAAATACATAAAGAACTCTATTATTAAATTGTTAAGGGTTTATTTTCTTTTACTATTATTAATTGATGATAAGGATTTATTTATTTATCTATTAAGGAAACACCTTATATGGTTTACTTTTTAAATATACACTTTGAGGATGTTATGGGAAATGGGAATTTAGATTGAATAGAGGCAAAGTATATGTATATGTGTATATATTAATACATGATTTTTATAGGTATTTTGTATGGATGAACCCAAACCCAAAAAAATTGCCAAATCCTGAAAGGTTCCCAACCCAAATCTGATCCAATTTTTCTGAGTTTGATTTCTGATTTGACTTTGACCAACGAATAGGGAATTTGTTTTTCTGTTTGTTTTTATTGTTTTATGAGTTTTTTGTGATTTTTAGTGGTTTTCCGATTTTTTTGAGGTTTTGTGCTTGATAATTGCGAAAAAGAAATAGATGCTAAAGGAACATAAATGACTGAAATAAAATTATGAATTCTAATTTTCCTAGGACAGCAAATGTAATTTACAGAATTAATGAAATTGATCCATCGATTACATAGAATTTGCATACCCAAAAGCCAACGCTCAATTTACTGAATATTTAATTGTTGGAACCCAAGCATATACAATAAAGATCTAATATAAAGTCTAGTCTGCTCCTTAATCGTCTAAACACCCTAATTTTCAGCTACAGTTTAACTGAAAATGACACCCAAATAGTACGGCCAATTGGTGAATGCACTGAAATGATGATATATGTTGATAAGAAGCCCCAACCTATAATTATATTTTGATAACCCACTACTGCAATCAATTCTAAATGCAAATTAACCTAAGATGAAGACCAATGATGCCCAAATGGTAACCCTAGGTAGATTTCCCTGTTTTGTGAACTGGGTTTTCATCCAATTCACTATCCTCCAAGAGATTTCGTCCTCAGAAGACCTATATGTTGCTGAAACCCTCTTCCAAAGCTCAAACCTGCAATTTGCTTTTGTCAAAATGAGAATAGAATGCCCAAGAATGAGCCCAACATATTGCTTTATAACCTCCCATGAGTTTTTTTTATAAAAGTCAATAAAATAATCCTCCTCAAAAGGCTACGCCCATCTTGAGGGTCTTTCCTCATCAAAAGAAGAGGCCACATTTGAAAACAACTTTAAGTTACTAGGATGGGGGGGCACTTTTCACTATTGCTTTTATAATTTTTTGTTACTATTCACTTTTTACTATTCCATTAAAGCAAACTTTAATATTTTCAATTTATCCCTAGATTCATCAACTGAACTCCAAACTGAAATGCTCGTAAAACTCTAAGCTAAGCTCCACAGCCCTCGGTTGGGTCCCCTAAACATTCTACTGACCTACAGGAACCCTAATAGTAGGCCAACCTCCACTATAGTCTGAACTGCCTAAGGATGGGACATTGCAGTCCTCCCTTCCCGAGATTGCTTGCCCCCAAGCAACTGCAAAGTTGGATGTTGAAGTATCATTTGTCCTTCCCACGTGGCATCCTCCAACAACAAGTCCCTCCATCGTACCAAATACTCTTTGATCACTCGGCTACGCAACCTCCTATCCCTCATGTCAAGAATCTCTGCAGGTATCAAAACTAATCGGCCCTCCTCATCCAATGGGGGAAAAATAGGTGAAGAGACAACATGTTGTCCCAAAGCCTTCTTCAAACAAGATACCTGCAAGACATTATGTATCTTACTCTCGAGAGGTAGCTCAAGCTCATATGCGACCTCACCAATCCTCCTCAATACTCTGTATGGACCATTAAACCAAGGCTTGAGCTTCTCTGCCCCACTCCTCTTAAGTGTACTATGTCTGGAAGGCTGTAGGCACAAGAAAACCATGTCTCCAACCTTAAAGGTCCTCTCAACTCGATGTTGATTTGCATACATCTTCTGCTAATTCTGTGCATGTTGAATATTATCCTTAAGTGCCTTAAGGATATCCTGATTATCCTGTAACCAATCCTGAGCTCTAGGCACTCTGCTATCACCTAACACCAAGTCCACAATGTTGTACCCAAACCAAATTTTTTGCTTCATTAAGGCATTTTGCTAATAGAATCTTAACCAGGTTAAAGTGATGTCAAAACACTGTTTTTGGGCAAGTCAGGTATGGACTTTGTGTCAGTTTGATGTCTGGAAGACACTAGTAAAATTTGGAAAAATTTAAAATTAGGGCTTTTCAAGCTCCTGTTTCAAGCCTCGAAACCTTAAAAATTGAAACTTGTCAGAATGGACTGAAAATTGTTTTGATTGGCTTATTTTGCTTCACGATCACAATGGTGAAGTTAGTTTCAGTTAAAACCCAGTTTAGGTCTGGTGGGTAGTTTTCATTTTTTCATATGGAGAAAAGAGATTTCTGGAGTTATCAATGGCAGATGGCCAAATGTCAGATGTTGAAATCTAAGCCTAAAACGCTCAAATGAAGAATCTATGGCAAGATAAGTGCTAAGTAATGCTTCGTCTCGGCGGAGATTTTTCACCAGGATGAAAATCATCAAAATTTGGCTAACTCTAGAGCACCAAAGCCCCTGGAGGACAGGGGCACCCTAGATTTTAGAAGCCCAAATGTCAGTTTTGAGACTTGTCACTTCCAAGAGGGTTTGTCAAGAATACTGTCAGCTTCGCGATGAGCTATCCAGCTAGCCTAAAAGATATGTTCAACACTTGTTACGAGGAATTCAACGAGAAATGAGGAAGGTGAAAAATAACCTACACTGGAGGGAAAAACACAACTTTTGAGAAAGGCGCCCATCTTTTTGAGGGGTCAAATGAAGGTTTTTGATCAAAAGCCACCTAGGATGTTTGTCTCACATCTGCTCAGGCTTCGCAATGCATCCGTCAGCGGGTGAATCTGAGTTGCTAAATTTCCTGAGCCAGAGGTCAAACACGAGGTTAAATCTTGGTCAATATATCAAGGAAAAAGCAAAAGAGCACATTTTGAAAAAGGTGCTTGAGCTTTTGGAGCCTTTAATGCCTTCTTTTTGATGATCTCAAGTATTCATCTTGACCATGTTACATTCATCTCTCTGTTCCCTGTCTCCGTCAAGTCAGAAGTTGACTTAGCAGCCTGTAGCCGGAGTTTTAGTGATATTTTGGCCAGTTTGAGAAATGGCTCTCTGGGATGAAAAGAGCACATTTTTCAAAAGGCGCACTTGATTTTCAATCCCCAGATGATGTTTTCAGAAGAAGTGCTCTCTTGAGGTTGTTGTGTGGAATGAAGTCAGCTCCACAGTGAGCCAGTTATCCAGTCCTGAAACTTTGTCAAACAGAAGTTATGGAGGATTCAGTTTTCCCTTCGTATGAAATGAAGATGGAGAAAATGTCTAAGTATGAGAAAAAGCGCAACTTTTGCAAAGGGCGCTTGGATTTTTGAGCTCTCAGATCTTAATTTTGTGGTTTGCAGTCTCAAGGAATGTTTTGATCAGTTTTTGTCCTACTTTGCAACGCACCTGTCAGCCAATCAATCGGTGAGGTCAGTCAATCAATGTCAAGGATTGAACAAAGGCTCCGAAGAGGTTCAAAATCCAATTTTCATGAAAAATGGCTAAGTCTAAAGAAAAACGCCAAAAGTCAAAGTTGATTTTTCAAATTCAAGATCACATGTGCGCCTAAAAGAGGAATTTTAAATATTATTTCAATATTTGAATTTCGACTTTCAGTTGAAGAGAACAATTTTTGGGTTGTCATCTCCAATTGACATCTTTGCATGTCAAGTGTTTTTTCAGTTGAATTAACTGATTTGCATGTCCAGTTAACTGTTTTGCATGTCGAGTTATTATTCTGCATATGCACTTAACTGAAGTGCATGTCAAAACTTAACTGAAGCTTGAATGCATGTCGCATGTTAAGATTTTTGTCAAATATCAAAGCTTGGCGTTTTATTTAGGATTTTTAACTGAAGTTTCAAAGCAAGGCATTTTATTTAGGATTTTTAACTGAAGTCTCAAAGCATGGCGCCTCAGTTAGGATTTTTCAACTAAAGTCTTGTTTATGGCGATTTATAATATCAAAGCATGGCGCTTTATTTAGGGCATATTGATCATCAGTTAACTGTTTTGAGAGCCAATCAAAGGCTAGGCGTGGATTTTTGAGGTCCAATCATAAGTCAAGCGCCATTTTTATGGGATTTGCATGCTTTTACCATGCTTTTGATGAGAAAGCTTATTTATTCAGACTTAGGCGTCCATTATTCTTCATCCCAAGCAAAGAGAAATACGTTTTTATTGAGCAAACAATGATTTGAAGGTGCTACAAGTGTCAGTTTTAAGTGTTCTTCATAGCAACGGATCCAGTTTGTTCAGAGGAAGGATATTCCAAACTTCATTTTTCATTTGCATGCAGGTTTCATCAAATTCCAGTCAAGCATAGGCGATTTTCTACAAAAGTTGAATAAACAAAAACAAACTTCTATCTTCTGTCTAATTTCTTCTATTCTCCTCTTAGGTATTCTTCGCATGTCAAAGAAAACGGCAAAATTTCCAGTGTTTGATCATCTGGGTTCGCATACTTCAGCATCAACATCAAAACCCATGTCTTAGATTTTTCCGAGAAAATTGCCCCGTAGCTTTTATTCTAAAGCTCTGTGCTTTTTTTCCAAGAATTTCTTTGCATGTGGGTCAGACACACATCTTTTCCAAAATCGAGCCATCTGGGTTGCCTTAGATTTCCATTCTGCATAAAACCCATGTTCCAGATTTTCTCAGGGAAAATTGCCCCTAGTGAGCTCTAGAACTAGTACTTTTCTCAATTGAAAAACCTCTGCATGCCTTGCTAAAACTCAATTTTTCGATTTTTTTATTGATTTGTGTTGTCTTAGAATTTGATTCTGCACAAAACCCACGTTTCAGAAAAATTTCGGAAAATTTTCCAGCCATAAGCTATTTTTAGCCTTGTCCAGAATTTTCCAGCCTTTTCGGAAAGTTGTCCAAACGTACCCAACTTCATAGTCAAAAGTCCTCATTTTCAAAATTCAGTTCAATCTCATAAGACCAAATCGGTTCTTATGCATGACTTTGTGAAAACCACTGATACAGACTTAGGTCATGTCTATCCGGCGGTCAATCTGAATGCTTAGGAGGGCATTAGCAACAATACATTGAAGAATCTTGAACATTTCGGGTTGATGGCAGCAACGTCTATTCCCATCACCGCTTTCGATCTTGAGTTTGTTCTTGCTTGCATCAAGCATTACGACTCGTCTATACGAAAAATCTGATCAGCTGATGGGAGAGTCATCTGCAGTTTTAAGCCAAAGGACGTAGAGAAATGCTTTGCTATACCTCCTCATTCAGACAACTTCACTGTGATTATTGAGGCTTGCGAGAAGATATGGAATGAAGATTCAGAACGTTCTCAAAGAAAGGTCGCCAAAAGATGGTTGAAGATTCAGAAGACTAACATGCCTAAAAAGGTTGGTCATGGTGAATTTAAGGATGAGGTTGTTGTTTTGATAACTCTACTCAATCGGGTTACAGAACAGGATGATGCTAGTACTTTCCGACCATGGATGTTTTACATCATTTCCAGGATCCTTGATGGCACAGAGCATTTTGACTAGGCCACGTTGATCAGTGATTGCCTACATCAACAGATTACTAGATTCCTCAAGTTTCACGAGTTTCACATGGTGTCTCACTTGGTCTACTTAGTTGCATCTCAAGGCAATTATAGACACCTGAAGACTAACGAGACTCTTGGTGTTCAGTGTGTTCATGAGTACTACTCTCAATTGGAGTTTTCTGAAATATGCTAACGAATTTTTTGCCACATTTTTTACACAATCACCAACACTTGGCCACCTTGATTAGCGTTAGCTCCAAACCCAAGCTCTATCAAAGCAACTCTAACCAAGAATGTGCCCTAAAACCACCTATGGAAGAGGGGCAAGCATATGGTCAGAGGATCCCTAGGATCTAAAACTTGATACAGAAATTGAATACAACTGAAAACTAAAGATAAACTCAATGCCAAGAATGTGCACTCAAGATCCCTTTGAAGGCGAGGTGCTAACATATGGCGGAGTACTTATTACAAAATTGAAATGAACTTAGGTGGATAACCAGCCATGAAAGTTTCAAACTATCTAATTCATCCGCTGCAGCGGGCATCCACTCTTGAGTGGGAATTCTCCACTTTTCAGTGAGAGTTACAAATTTATTCTCCACACTGCCAGTAAACCATTCAGGGGTAATTAGTGTTGGCTTTAGAAATTACAAGTAAATGCAGCAATAACAATTGGTTGGATTAGTACTACTAATGCACAAACTTACAATCAAAATACTCTGCAATTTACTAGTATTACAATGATAGAACAATGCCAATATGTGAAGAATGATTTTCTCAAATTACTAAGCTCTCAAACACTAAAAATGAAGCCAAAATCTGATCTCTTTTGAGGTATGATAATTAAAACCAGCAAACTGAAACTGAAAACCAGCAACCTGTGAATCAATGAAATGCTCATAACTTAATCAATTTACCTTCGAATTGAGTGAATCAATTGCAATGAGCCTCTGGAGGATAGGTGCCCATGTCATGATGAAGAAACAGCTTCAAAATGCAATCATTAATTTCATTGCACAATTCCCAATGCCCATGAAATGGTATGGCCCTTAGCAAGGGCAATTTTGCTAGAACAATTCAAAATCTTCAAAATAAAATCTGCAATTCACTAAGAAGGGTCGCCCTAGCCATAGTAATGAGATTATTAAATGCCCAGAACAAAATAAAATTCATACAAGAAGCTGGAAACAAAATCGACTTTCAGCTATGTAGAAACCAGCAACTTTGAAAACTGAAAATCACACCAAAATTCACCACTTTGAAGCTCTGTCTGCTAGTCTAATTTGAGAAGCAGCCTGAAAACCAACTAGGTGTTATCTTGCAAACACAAAATTGGATGAGAACTAGGAGGTCAGCATTCCTTGAAGTGCAAATTGAGTAATCAATTCGACAGCATAACTTTAGCATAAACATGAGATACCAAAATGTTGGAGCAAATCTCTCTTTTATAGAAAGAGAGGTGACTCTTCAACTTCTATAACTCCTCCAAGAAGAGGGACGCCTTTTCTCACATGGAAATATTTTTAAATTTTCAAATAAACACTTCATTTCCTCTCTAAGGCGTCCATTCTAAGGCAATAATAACTTTTAAAAAAATATTAATCAATTACTTCATGAGGCGTACCCCCTCAATGACCCTCTTTTAAAACAACTTAAAGTTATCTTCCTAGGCCAAGGGGTCAACAATGAAACATAATATTAATTGCCTTGAGTTAAATAATTGACATCAAATACTACATTTTGAAAGCTACACCAAAAAACCAATTGCTCCAACAAGAATAAGAACATACTGAAGCAATGCTAACAGGACCACTGCCAAAAATAGTATTTACTATAAATTGTAAACACCTAGAAATGCCACAAAACCTCCAAGCAAGGAAACCCTGATTTCACCACAATCCAGCCTACGGGCCTCCGAAATAGGCTAATGAACTACTAAGCTGATCACTGATGAGAAGGGGCCATTACATTTTCTAAAGCTGAACAGGATTTCCGAGCAGTGAATGATCACTTTTCCATGAAGACAATCAGAGATCTCGACAATGAAATGCACATCCGGATTTCTACAGAGGCAAAGTCAGCGATGGAGACTTGGGCGGATTGGTTTATCTAATTCCCTACTTTTACATACATCCACGTTTATGGATATGTCAAAGAGCCTCTAATGTTACCGAGGTACCCGTCAGACAAGATTCTTTTCATGGAGTTTCTCAGACAAGCTCAACATGTTCACTCTTTTCTTCGCAGTCGTCATAAGTCTGCAGTTTCCTTTCCTTTTGGATTGGGTATTTTCACATGCAGAACTGCAGCAAATGCCAAGTATATGTCAACCGAGATGGAGAAATTCAAACTCAAGTCTCACACTAAGAGGCGTTTCTATGATCCTTTGGGTCAGTATGCAGCCAGGTTGGAGCGAGGGATTGCACATAAGCCAGCACTTGAAGACTTCTGGGCTAATTGCGAGGATGAGTTCAAGATTCGTCGTTGTCACTACTGCAGACTCACTATTACTCAACTCTCTGACTACCTATTAGAAGATGTTGACGGTTTATCAGATGATGATGGGGAAGTTCTACTCAATTCATATGTCAAGGATCAAGTTGCTCGGCAGCCACTTCGCTCACCAGATTCGTATGCTAAGGAGAATACTTCTATTGAAGATGTCTCTAGATCAATTATCAAGACCAGCAAGTGGTTCTTGGAGAGTAAATGAAGGCGAAAGTCAGTTCCGATTACAGAGCCGCCGGTGGGTTTTTCTTCATTGCCTTCTACTTCGAGGTCAAGGCCTCGAGTCAAGGTTATCCTGAAGCCACCTTAAGGGGTTAGACTCAGCGGAAACACGAGGAGGAGGACTACTGGCAAACGGAAGCAAAAGCAAGTAGAGAGTGTGCCTGAGATTCCAGTGGAGACAGTCATTTAGGCTAAGCCACATATTTCACCTCCTAGTTCACCACGTGTGCATCCTATTGATATAGATTCAGAGCCTGAGATGCCAATTCGAGTAGAATCAAAGACAACCAACCCACCACAATTTGATACATCAGGGGCACTCTCTCCTCGAATTGATAATATTGTTCAGTCTTGTTGGCTCGAGAGATCTTTGGGGAGACAAAGGCGAGAGCCTTCATATAATCTTGATTTATCTAAGTTTGGTGAACCTTATTAGAAGAGATCGAACAAGAAAATCAAGAAGCAGGTGCATATCGAGAAGACTCCAGAGTCAGAGATTGTCATAGATTTTTGCACGAGAGAGTAATATATGTTGTGCCTACCTTGCCTGTAATATTGCTTATTCTATATCTGTTCGCGAGTATTTGTTATAATGATGAATTGTTATGCCACTCGGGTTTCATACTATTATTATGGTGAATGCTTATTTTAGTTAAAAATAGTGGCTAGTTCGATCGCAAATTGTACGCGTGTTTGGTCTATGCAATTTACTGTCCTAGTTGGCTATCCTTTGTGTTTTGTTTTCAATAAGCCAATTCAGATTCAGCAAATAGTTGTGCCTACCTTGCCTTCACGTTGAGAATTTGTACTTAAGCTTATCATGTGATGTGTGTGATAATAAACTTGTTCAGACCAGCAAATAGTTGTGCTACCTTGCCCTCATGTTGTGAATTTGTACCTGGTTTATCGTATAAGAACATTCCTGCTCCATTTCCTCATGATTTGTTTACTTGAGGAGACTGGATAGATATAAAGCTTTAGTTTTAGTTCTAGTTACTAATCTGCAAAACCAAAAAATCCTTAGCTGCAACGTTCGTGGTTTTCTTAACCTTGTGCCTCTTATAGCTGAGACAAAAAGATAGGAAATAATTTAGTTTACTTTTCAAAGTATTTTGTTTGCACGAGGGTGCTTCCCCTCCTAATTTGAAGAGCACTCATTGCGTAGTGTGCATAGTTGTCCGTACCAACTTATACTCCAGAGGTGTTAGTTGTTATGCCAACACACAAAAGATAAGGTATCATAACCATACAACGCTTGGAAGGGAGTCATACCAATCGACATGTGATACATACTATTATAACAATACTCTCCCAAATACAACCATCGCACCCAAGCCTTCTACTGTCCTGAAACGTAGTTACGCAAGTAACCCTCAACCCACTTATTAACTATCTCTGTCTATCCATCTATTTGAGGGTGGTAACTGGTGCTAGGTGTCAACTTTGTACCCGCTAATCGGAATAGCTCCTGCCAAAAGATGCTCATAAACCTGCTATCGCGATCACTGACAATGGTCCTAGGGAGTCCGTGGAGTCTAAACACCTCACAAAAGAATAACTCTGCCACCTGAGATATTGTAAAGTCGGCTGCAATAGAGAAGAAGTGTGCAAACTTCGTCAACCTATCCACAACCACATGAATGCAATCCTTTCCCTGAACTCTGAGAAGACCAGTAATGAAATCCATCGATATACTTTCCCACTTTTGCTCTGGCATAGATAATGGTTGCAGAAGACCTTCCGGAAAAGTATGCTCTGACTTGTTTTGCTGACAAGTCACACACTCATGTACATAGCGCAAGACATCGTCCTTGAGACCCTTCCATGAGAATCTCTCTCTCACTTTCATGTATGTCTTAAAATATCCAAGATGTCCTGCTAATGGTGTGTCATGGATGGCACGTAAGATCTTATACTTCAGTTTGGATCCAAGTACCAAATAATTCCTATTCTTATAGTAGATAAAATCATCAATCACTGTGTATCTACCATCTTGAATCCTACCATCCATAATCTCACATGCAAATTGATTCTTGGAATACTCAACTAATAGTTGAGACTTCCAATCTGCTGGAATCTCACTCAAAGAGCAAAGTGTAGCAACTATAGGCCTCCTAGAAAGTGCATCAGCAACAATATTCTTTTTCCCCTTGACACTCTCAGTGTCAAAATCATATGCTTGTATCTTGATGACCCATTTTTGTTGGCACTCATTAAACTCTTTATGCTCCAAGAAGTATTTCAAACAGTTGTGGTCAGTCCTCACCACAAACTTCCCACCTACCAAGTATTGTTGAAACTTCACCAAAGCATGCATAATGGCGAGCATCTCCTTGTCATAGGTGGAATACAGTCTCTCATTATCCCTCAACTTCCTACTCTTGCAGGGAATGGGATGGCGATTCTGCATAAGAACCACTCCAATACCCTCTTCGGATGCATCACACTCTAACACAAAGGGCTGAGAGAAATCTGGAAGCGCCAAAACTGGACAAGTGCTCATAACTTGCTTGAGCCTATCAAATGCAACCTGTACCTCATTTGTCCATATGAATGCGCCCTTCCATGTGAGATCTGTCAAAGGGGCTGCAAGCTCTAAGTACCCCTTCACGAATCTCCTGTAGTAACCACATAAGCCTAGGAAACCCTGCAACTCTGAAATGTTCCTAGGTGATGGCAAATCAAGGATGGACTGAATCTTCTCCTGATGTACCTCGACCCCATCACTACCAATCACATGCCCCAAGTACAAGATCTTTGTAAGTCCAAATTCACATTTGGACATCTTGGCAAATAGAGACTATGCCTCCATAATGCCAAGTACCTCATCCAAATGCCTCATGTGCTCCTCCCAAGTCCTATTGTAAATCAATATATCATCGAAGAACACAAGTACATACTTATGCAACTGCTTATTAAATATATGGTTCATGCATGACTGGAAAGTAGCAGGTGCGTTAGTAAGGCCAAAAAGCATCACCAAGAACTCATAGTGCCCATAATGACATCTGAATGATGTCTTATGTATGTCCTCCTCACACACACGAATCTAATGGTACCCTGATCGAAGGTCAATCTTCGAAAAGTGCACTACACCATGAAGCTCATCAAATAACTCATCTATGTGCGAAATAGGAAACCTATTCTTGATTGTTTTCTTATTCAATGCACATGCGCATAGTGCCATCCTTCTTCTTCACCAACACCACAGAAGAAGCAAAGGGGCTAGAACTAGGTTTGATGTGCCCCATATCCAACACCTCACGGATAGACTTCGATTTCATCCCTAAATTTCTTAGGATGACGATAAGGAGTAGTAATCACGAGCTTGGCGCCCTCCTCTAACTCTATCACATGCTCAAATCCACAGTCAGAAGTCCTGCCAGGAGGAATATCACCGAATACTGCTCCACGTTTGTCCAATACTGTCTGGACCTCGATGTGGAATGGCTGGTCATCCTGTGAAGAAGGTGACTTGGGTGAAATGAAACACTGTATCGCCCAAGCCACATCTCCATGTCTGAATATGGATTTCATCCTACATACTGAAACCACCATGGGCCCACTATCAAAAAGAGCCTTCAGCACAACCTTCTTACCTACAACTATAAACTCCAACTCCATCCTCTTAAAATCTTGTATATACCTGCCAAGTGACTATAACCATTGGACGCCTAACACTGCATCAATGTCACCCAGACCCACAACATAAAAATCATCGATCAAGGTGTAATCTCCCAACTGTATACTGAGCTGCAGAACTACCATGGTGCACCTCATAGAAAATCCATCTGCTATTGTCCCACTGAAACCAGGAAAATCCTCCGCCTACAATCCTCGTGAAATATGCTAACCAAATTTCTCAAAGAATTAACACAAGATAACCAGCAATAGATGATTGGATTAGCGTTAGCCCCAAATTAAAAATCTGAACTTGAAGGGAAGATACTGAACTTGAACTGAAGAAACTGAACTTGAATGGAAGAACTACTCAACGTCAAGAATGTGCACTCAAGATCCCACTGAGGGCGAGGTGCTAACATATGACGGAGTCTAAGAAATTGAAATTATAAACTATTAGGCGGATAACCAGCCATGAGAAACAATTCCACGCTACCACCAAACAGTGGGGGGAAAAGATTACAAAGTAAAGCAATTCATCCGCTGCGGCGGGCATCCACAATGCTGTGGGGATTCACCACTTTGAAGTGGGTATAAGAGAGTTACAAAACAGTTTGTCCACACTGGCGGTAAACCATCCAGGGGTAATTTAATGATAGAACAGAAAAGTAATTGCAGAACTAAAGATTGGTTGGATTAGTAATGCTTAATCTCAACCTTACAAGGTAAACTCTGCAAATTACAAATTACATTGATAAGGAATGAACCTTAGATATTAGCATGAACTTTTACAATGATATAACTCTCAAAAACTGAAGTAAATGATCATAAACTGGAAGTTGCAACAATCTGATATAAAAATCAGAATTCTGGAAATTCAACCAGCAAACTGTGAAATCATAAAAATGCTCATAAGTTGATCAATTTACCTCCGAATGATGTGAAATCAGTTGCAGATGTTTTCTAGAAGAGGGGCGCCCAAGATGCAAATCAGAAACCATCCAGAAAGACTCCCATTTATTTAGCACGCATCCCAATGCCCATCAAAATGGTACGGCCTCCTCAAGAAATCGATTTTGCAAGATAAAAATAAACACTTGGAATTAAATTCCAATACTTTGTGGAAAGTGGCGCCTTGAGTCAATAGATGGATTGCCAAAATACCCAGAACATATAAAAATTCACTCCAAAAGATATGAACAAAAATCAGATTCAGCTATGTAAAAACCAGGAAACCAGAACTGTGAAAAAACTCCAAAATCTTCAATCTTTGATGCTCAATCTGCTAGTCTGAAGTTGAGAAGCAGCAATGTAACCAACTAGGTGTTATATTGCAAACACGAAATTGGATGAAAAGGCTAGGAGGTAGACATCCTCGAAGCAATATGTCAATTGTCATTTCGACAGCATAACTTTAGCATAATTTTCATAGATGAAATGCTGGAGCAAAAGCCTTCAATAAATAAGAGCTCACCAAAACTCTTCAATTGCCTGAGAAGCAGCTCAAAAGACACAAGAGACCTTTCCCATTCCCAAAGACCAATCAACTTCTCAAGTGGCGTCCCAAAAGCCTCCAAGAATTTCACTTTATTCAAATAATATAAAAGTGGCGTCCACTTTTGCTCAAGGAATAAAGTTCTTAATAAAATTAATAAAGCTCTTTATGAAGGCATACCCTTCATGGCCCCACTTTTAAAAACAACTTAAGTTATCTCCTTAGGCCAAGGGGGTGTCAACAGTGAATTAAAACATAATGCCTTTAATTAAATATTTTTCACCAAATAAAGCTCTCTGAAGACCAAGCCAATATAATAACAACTGCTCCAACTGAGAAGGACTAAGAATGGACAACTGCAACTGCCACAACTAGCATTTACTAAAAATAGTAAATAACATGAAATGCCACAAAACTCCAAGCCAAGAAACCCTAATTTCACCTCATTCCAGTCTACGGGTTCCGGAATAGACTGATGAATCAAAGAAGAGCGTATGGCCAAAATGGGGACATTACAGTCCGCCCTTCCCAAAATTGCTTGTCCTCAAGCAATGCCACAACACTCCAAACTGATCCCACCAAACATGTAGGATCCCGGGGTCCCAAGTCCATCTCGGAAAGGTTCCATCATGCTGATGCTGCTCTACTCTGATCACACAAATGAAATCACTGCACCAGAACTGCACAAACCATCCCTGCAACCTCAAGGAGATAACATGCCTAAAATTCAAACTGAAAAACATGGAAGGAATGGAATCAAAATGTAGCAGCATCTCCTGCCCAATAAACTCTGAGGAATTAACATCTGCGATGTTAATGTCAATCACCATCCTGAGAATAAAGAAGATTACTCTAAACAACTCAAATATATTCTCATCAACATCACTGCTCAAAGCGTCAAAACATATCACATCAACAAAGGTAACTCCATCATAGCTATTTGTAAAAGAATAAACAGCCCTTTGCATGTTCATAACAGCCGCATCATCAAAGCTCCTCAAGGATGTATAATGCCTCTTCTGAATAATTCTAATATATGCAAGAAAATTTATGAAAACTCCCACTAAAATCTCAAAAGTCTCAAATAGTTGAACCCAAACAAGCAAGGGTTCGCTGCCCCAAACACTAGTGCAAGAAATTGTATAGATTAAATCACTGGAAAGGAACTTAAACACTATCCAAATCTGGTCCAAATCACTATGGAGCATCATTTCCCACTTTTGAGGCCATAAACCATTACTGAAAAAAGATTGAGAAGAGGAAGAATGAATGTACCAGCTGCCTATGAAAACTGAAATGAACCTCTCAAAATCTGATTTTAAGAAAATCATCATGCAATGAACTGAACAGTTGCTGCAATACTGAAAATCAGCGTCCATAATAGAACAATTGACCAAGGCTGAAAACATCTTCTCAAGAGACTCCAAACCAACATTAAACCATCCTTTGTTCGAAATATCTCTCCAATTCACCAGTTGATGAGCAAAAAGAACCTTCAAATGATTGGCGAAGATGAGGACATCATCGGAGGATCTGAAAATTAAATTCTTATCTCTCCAAAGATTTCTCTTTCTAGTTGTAACAATCTCCATCAAGCCATATTGAGAATTCCAAACATGGATACTCGACTGAAAATGTTTTCCAATGCATCTGAAATAGTACACAACACTTCTCCAAGTACTAATCAAGGCAAAATGCAAACTCAAGAATTTAGAGTCTTCTTTGATAAACCCATGCAGCCCACTCATGAAAACATCAACATTAATGGAGCGCACAACAAAAGTTGTTCTTAATTCCCATTCCCTCAAAGGACTAGGATGGGCCAAAACATCACTCAACTCAAGAGATAGATTGTTAAGAAAGTAAATAATTTGTTTAGGTTCAACTTTCTCCCAAACTTTATGAGTAATAAGTCTAGAATCTTCGCTTGTTGCTGTTGCAATGGAGTGACCAGCAGCTACCACCAAATCAAGAATGAAAGACTCAACATTAGAGTTCAAAGAAATCTGCAAACAAGAGTAGGAACAACTGCTGCAATATTGAAAATCCACATTCATCTTGACCAAATTGCTCGAACACAAGGGTGGAAACACCCACTCTAAGAGTTCCATTACAGCAAAGAACCATTCTTTGCTCAAAATTTCTCTCCAATCCATTTGTTGATAAACAAATGGAATCATCAAGTGGCTGATAAGAAAGGAGAAAACACCATTAATTTTGAAAGTTTGATCCTTATCCCTCCAATGAACCTTCCTACCATACCCCAAAAGATTTTTCACAACAAATTTCTGAGTACCAATCAACTCCAATTGCACACCCAGAAAATTATTGACTTCTTTGGTAAACCATTGAAGTCTATCCAAGAAAGCTTCAAAAACAAGGGAGCCTGAAACAAACATCGTCTTCAAATCCTTCTCCCAAGACAAGATAGTGTGAGCATTACTCAATCCAAAGGATAAACTGTCAGGCATGTAAACAATATGTCTTACCAAAACATGTTTTAACACCTTGGTGTCAAAGATGGGGAAGTCGTCATGAATCAACACTTCCCATATGGAGACTGAATTCTCTAAACCTCTTATGCATTCACTTACAAACAAGCTTGGAGGATTATCAATCACAGAATATATCTCGTCCCTACATTCTCTGAGAAGTTTGAAATCAACTAGCTGGTCTCCTACCTCCATTACACCCAACTGAACATTTGCTAACATGCACTTTGTTGATTTAAGCTCATGGCTGCAAGCTATCCCTTCTTGAGGCAAGTTCTCTTCCCAACTCAAGAGTTCACACTCTTGATTTACCTTCCAATTACCATCATCTTCATGAATCTCTTTAAAATTAAGCAAGGTTTCATCATTATGGAGTTCATTAATGCCTTCAACTATTTGCTTGATCTCCATAATCCTTGTATCAGCTTCTTGTCCTTCAAGTGTGGCTGCAATAGGAATTTGATTTTCTCCCTTGCATAAAGAGTGATGAGCTAAGGAAAGATCAAGGTAAAGACGATCAACTTCTTTCTCCTTCTCTTGGTAGGCATCATAGGTCTCTTCTGCAAACTTAATGGCATTATCCCTATCTGACAGTAAATGCAAATAATCTATCTTTAATGATTCCAATGCTTCTTTGGTAGTTTGCAACTTGGAAAGAGTGACTCCTTTAACTCCATTTTGTCTCTCTTCAAATTGTGACTTCCAGTAGAGTTCTTCAACAAAATTGTGTGTGCTATCAAATCTTGATAATGCTTTAACAATTTTCTCTTCTGAAACCATTAAGTTATCCTTCAAAACTTGCAGCTCTTTAGGTCCATGATCAAAATCAGCAAAGAAGCTTTGCTCATCAAACATCAACTTTTCTGATTTATTTTCTTTGACTTGATTCTCAAAATCAGCTTCCTTCCTAACAGCAATATTTTCAAACAATGAATCATTATTGATTGATTCTCTTAAAGTCTTGGTAGCAACATACTCTGCTTTAGTGGCTACTACTACCTCAAAGGAATCTTTATGGAGCTTTGCCAAACAAGCTTCTTCATCAAAGACAACGTCTTCTCCAATGACTTCATAGCTTGCAATACAAAATGAATTTTGAACTTTATCAGGATCAAAGGGAAATTTATCCCACTCAAGTTCTTTAACATACCTTGGTGCCATCTCACCAGGATCCCAAATGCAAAAGGGTTGATTATAATGATCAATAGGAACAAGATCTTCATGCTCCTCTTGGATTGTTGACTCATTGAATGAGTCACTCCTCATTCCATTCAAACTGAAATCTTCATCAGTAACTTCCTCCAAGAGCTTGGTTTGATGATCAAGCTCAATACCGCCTTCGCCACCGTCATCATAATGGAAATAAGAGTCATCAAAGCTGGCTGCTTTGATTAATTTATCATTTTTATCTTCAACAAACCCATCATGAATAGATGTGTTGCTGATTTTATCATTAGCATCCACATACATACCAAAGAAACCTTTTTGGTCACTTGTCATAGACTCTTCATATGTATTCAAAATTGATGTTGCCTCCTTGCACTCACCCTTAGCATGTGCGGACAACTGCATATCAATAGGTACTTCTTGAGAAACAGCCTTACAATCATTGAGAAACAACATTTTATTTCTGATTTCTGCATTAATGACTACCTCATTTTTCTGCTCTATCTTCCTCAAGTGTGGCTTCAATTTTCTATCACACTGAATGAACAAATCTCTGATCAACATACCAGCAGTAGAGGAATTATTTCCTTCTTGTTCATGAATGTTTAATAGATAAGTTAAGACGGATTTTGGAATGTCATCCATCTCATTGATAGTTAAAATTAAAATGTTTCTCATTGCTGCAACTACATCCTCTTCTTGTTCACTCCAAGTTGAAATGAAGAGGTAATGGATCAAATAATATATTTGATCTTGCATACCCAATTCAACCAGCAAAATACTTGTTTTGAGTTCAGAAAAAATCTTCAATATAGTAGCTCTTCTGGAGTACTGATTGCTATCAATTTCATCAAGGTCTTGAAAACTTTCCACTATCATATTTAATATGGTCTTCATAGTTTCGACATCATAGGGCAATTGGGGAATTACAATTCTTATTATCTCCATGAAACAGGAAGAAATCAGTAGCTTGGTTTCTTCATCAGGATGCCCCAACCAATAGGGCTGATTCAAAAAATTCACTGTAGGAGCTAGTGCCAACTCCATTTTCTTTGAAGGTGATTGTTTCACTTGTTTCAAATATTGTTCTAACAAATGAAGAATGTTTTGTTCATCTTCTCTTGACTGAAATTCTTTACCAAGTCTCTTTCCAACCATAAAGAGAGTCTCTGCCAACTTCATCTCTTCTTCATTAGCCATGCCTAACTGCCAACTTCTGGATACCACAAGGAGCTGAACTAAAATCTGCTCTGACTATCGGTGTAGTACCGGAGATCTCTGTCACTCATCTGATACACAACTGCAAATTTGCCACAGGATGGCAGGGTCTTCTGCTCTGATACCACTGAAATATGCTAACCAAATTTTTCGAAGAATTAACACAAGATAACCAGCAATAGATGATTGGATTAGCGTTAGCCCCAAATTAAAAATCTGAACTTGAATGGAAGATACTGAACTTGAACTGAAGAAACTGAACTTGAATGGAAGAACTACTCAACGTCAAGAATGTGCACTCAAGATCCCACTGAGGGCGAGGTGCTAACATATGACGGAGTCTAAGAAATTGAAATTATAAACTATTAGGCGGATAACCAGCCATGAGAAACAATTCCACGCTACCACCAAACAGTGGGGGGAAAAGATTACAAAGTAAAGCAATTCATCCGCTGCGGCGGGCATCCACAATGCTGTGGGGATTCACCACTTTGAAGTGGGTATAAGAGAGTTACAAAACAGTTTGTCCACACTGGCGGTAAACCATCCAGGGGTAATTTAATGATAGAACAGAAAAGTAATTGCAGAACTAAAGATTGGTTGGATTAGTAATGCTTAATCTCAACCTTACAAGGTAAACTCTGCAAATTACAAATTACATTGATAAGGAATGAACCTTAGATATTAGCATGAACTTTTACAATGATATAACTCTCAAAAACTGAAGTAAATGATCATAAACTGGAAGTTGCAACAATCTGATATAAAAATCAGAATTCTGGAAATTCAACCAGCAAACTGTGAAATCATAAAAATGCTCATAAGTTGATCAATTTACCTCCGAATGATGTGAAATCAGTTGCAGATGTTTTCTAGAAGAGGGGCGCCCAAGATGCAAATCAGAAACCATCCAGAAAGACTCCCATTTATTTAGCACGCATCCCAATGCCCATCAAAATGGTACGGCCTCCTCAAGAAATCGATTTTGCAAGATAAAAATAAACACTTGGAATTAAATTCCAATACTTTGTGGAAAGTGGCGCCTTGAGTCAATAGATGGATTGCCAAAATACCCAGAACATATAAAAATTCACTCCAAAAGATATGAACAAAAATCAGATTCAGCTATGTAAAAACCAGGAAACCAGAACTGTGAAAAAACTCCAAAATCTTCAATCTTTGATGCTCAATCTGCTAGTCTGAAGTTGAGAAGCAGCAATGTAACCAACTAGGTGTTATATTGCAAACACGAAATTGGATGAAAAGGCTAGGAGGTAGACATCCTCGAAGCAATATGTCAATTGTCATTTCGACAGCATAACTTTAGCATAATTTTCATAGATGAAATGCTGGAGCAAAAGCCTTCAATAAATAAGAGCTCACCAAAACTCTTCAATTGCCTGAGAAGCAGCTCAAAAGACACAAGAGACCTTTCCCATTCCCAAAGACCAATCAACTTCTCAAGTGGCGTCCCAAAAGCCTCCAAGAATTTCACTTTATTCAAATAATATAAAAGTGGCGTCCACTTTTGCTCAAGGAATAAAGTTCTTAATAAAATTAATAAAGCTCTTTATGAAGGCATACCCTTCATGGCCCCACTTTTAAAAACAACTTAAGTTATCTCCTTAGGCCAAGGGGGTGTCAACAGTGAATTAAAACATAATGCCTTTAATTAAATATTTTTCACCAAATAAAGCTCTCTGAAGACCAAGCCAATATAATAACAACTGCTCCAACTGAGAAGGACTAAGAATGGACAATTGCAACTGCCACAACTAGCATTTACTAAAAATAGTAAATAACATGAAATGCCACAAAACTCCAAGCCAAGAAACCCTAATTTCACCTCATTCCAGTTTACGGGTTCCGGAATAGACTGATGAATCAAAGAAGAGCGTATGGCCAAAATGGGGACATTACACCTCGCTTATCAACCAGTCCCTCATCAATAAAATTGTGCACGGCACCACTATCAACAAGGCAAGTCACACGTTGTCCCTTAATCACTCCCTTCAAGCGAAAGGGATGGTATCTAGGGACTCTTGAAAGGGTGGCAATGATAGGATTGGGTGCATCAAATGCGTCACCCACTCCAAGCTCCACCTATGGGGCCCCCTGTTCATCCTCACCATCGCTGCCCTCTAAATCTATATCCTGTATATACTCATCATACACATCAGACACAACCTCAATGAGATGCGCCTTGCCTTTCCCAAGGCATCGATGTCCAAGCTCCCAAGGCTCCTTACATATGAAGCATAGCTTCTTCCTCCTCAACTCATTACGTGTCTCCTAATCCATCCTGCGCGGAGGTGGTGCACTCCTGTGTTGTGTTGAAGATCTCTGAAAAGGCTTGTAGACCCTAGAAAACTTCTTATTTTGCTGATAAGGAGTAGGAGGTGGTTAAGTATCAAGGTCTAGGGTAATCTAAATAGCCTCATGTAAAGTCTTAGGCATAAGAGCCTTGACCAAACCCCGTAACTTGTCATGTAAACCCTCTATGAAATGCATCACCACACGTCTATCTGGCATCTCAGGAACCATAACAACAATGCGTTGAAACTCATTAATGTAAGTTTAAACATGTTCAGTATGTTGCAGTAGTGCTAAATCCCTATAGTGCAACTCAACGTCCTTACAGTCAAATCTGGCAATCAACCGCTCAGTGAACTCCCTATAAGAATGAGTAAGTCTATGGTTTTGGGTGACCAAACCATGATGCCACCAATCATAAGCCACGCCCTCCAAGTGTCGTACTGCAAACTAAATGGCCCCATCCTCAGGCATCGGCTTAAATGAAAGGAAGATGTCAAGCTTGTGCACCCAAACTCGGGCAATGATCTTCTCGCTACCATCAAAGGGAGATATAGTGAGCTTGCTAGTAGCTCGATGGAGGTCACCATTGTGTTGTTGTCTAGGCCACCTATCACCACGGTTCCTCATGCTACTCTACATTGTGAACAATACTGAGGTAGAGGGAAAGCATCTCTAACATGCTCTGTAAGGCGTGCCCACTCATCTTATTTTGGGGTTTGTCTAATTTGTGAATTATTCTAATTTGTCTTATTTTCTCTCTGAGAACATTGGGGTTTGTGAAACAAGGGTTTCTGCAAATTCTTTCAATCATTGGATTTTGGAGAACGTTCCCTCTTCAGAATCAGACATACTGAGACTGTGCAATCCCAGTTGAAGCTTGTCCATCAGGGTGACTTTATTCAGAAGTCATATTTGTGCTTACAGAGGAAGAATCAACAAGGGTTTGAAGAAAAAGTATTGAATGTGAGAAAGGCCGATTTCCAATCTCATTCATCAGATCTCAAGCACATTTCTTCAGCCGTACGGCCCTCCATCTTGCTGCCATAGCCATACTGTACCAGCATATAGGCGTGTGAATGAAGGAAGAGAAACGCCTTTGCCTTTTTGTTTGAATTCACTCCAGCTTGGTCGCCTTGCTTCCCAGTGGTGTTTGGCGTCTACTTGGCTAAGGAAATAGAAGTATTCTATGTTATTCTGATGTTCTCTCAATTGTGCTCCTTGCTGTAAATAAAATCAGGTTTTTCAGTAAGTTTCTAGCTGCCTTTTTCATTGCATGTGTTGCCTTTTATATTGTAATAGTTGGGTTGAAATAAGGAAGACATTCTCTGTTCAAAAATCATTCATCCACTGTTGTTATTATTTAGTTATTGCATTTTACAAATTTATAGCATTTCTTTTCAAAATCGCGCCTCGCCTTTATAGTGCAAAAACTTCGAAAAAAAATCACAAAATACAACAAAACAAACAAAACATTGCATTATCATCAAAAGTCAGGGTTAAGAGACACCTGGTCTCTTACAGTGGTATCAGAGCACAGTTTTCCTGCCGTCCTGTGCTTTTTCAGTTAGATGTGTGCTTTTTCGATACTTTTTCATGAGTAGAGACATTATCTTCTACAGTAAGGGTAGAGGAACAAGCAAAGTTGAGGATTGGACAGGTCCACCTATTCCAGAAGGTGAGACAGTATCAAGGGTTTTGGGTATACACATATCCAGTTCCAGCAGCAGTGAGAACAATGTCACCACACTCATGGCAGATCGTGAGACTCCTACAGAGTCTCGTAGGGATACAGGGAAGAACCTACCGAGGGTGAGATGTCAGAGATTGAGTTTAGACGAAGACATGATAATATGATGGACATGATGTCTCAATTGATGGGCACGATGAGACAGTATACTCTGCCTCAACAGCACTACTTTCAGATAGGACAGACGAGGGGGACTGCAGGCATAGACCAACCACTGGTGTCAGTACAGCGGCAGTCGTCACCTATCTTGCATGAGTGTAGGCCTGGACAACCTACATTTTTATCTAGAGAGGGTCCTCTGACTCCGGAGGCAGAGCAGCAGGGTCACCAGCTGGCATTTCATCCATAGCATGGTATGTCAGTGGCAGATGTGACCAGATACTTCGAAGAGTATTCGACATTGGCTCCTGAGATCAGGCAGTCTTTGTCTTTTCATGAGTTCATGGATGTGCATAAACCCAGAGGGGGAGGTAGGTTTGAGTGCAGAGCTCCATAGCACCAGCAGCCACCGCCATAGGTGAATCGAGATCTTCAGCATGCAGTCAGCAAGATTATCTTGCCCTATTTTGATGGCTTCGATAAGAGTTCAACGAGGTCTTGGGTACAGAAGTTAGACAATTACCTATCATTGAGACCTATGCAGGAGAACGAGGCCATTAAGTTTGCTACACTGTATCTTGACGGGTTGGCACATGATTGGTGGCATCACGGCATGTATACACTGGGTCACCACACGGTTACTACTTACCAAGAGTTCACAAACAGGCTCATAGAGCGTTTTGATAAGAAGGATCCAGAACTTTACTTTAGGGAGCTAGCTCAGCTCAAGCAGACAAGTAGTTTGGATGCCTACATTGGTGAATTCCAGAGGGTTGCAGTCATGGTGACAGGTATTTCGGAGAGAAGACTTATCATTCTTTTTATCGAGGGATTGTTTGAGCCGATGAGAGGTTGGGTCAAGGCATTTGATCCTCCTACTCTTCAGGAGGCAATGAGGAAGGCACGCAGTATGGAGCTTGCAGCACCTTGCAGCAAGTTCTCTTCAGGCTCAACACCTTATTCGAGGCCTAACAGATCATTTGACAGGAAGAAGGATCCACCTAATCCTAAGAAACGGAATGCACCACCATTTGACAGGGAAACATTGAATGATTTACGCAAGAAAAAGTTGTGTTTTTGGTGCAAGGCACCTTATGATGAGAAACATGTATGCCCTCTTCGTCCTAAGGTCAAAAATAATCAATTGGAGTGGTTTTATGAGGGTGAAGAGCAATCTGATCTGTCAGACCAGCAAGCTGATTCAGAGCATTCAGATGATGAAAGGTCTGAAAATGATAGTGAAAATGAAGGAGGAAAGAAGTTACAGGAGGCACATTTGACTAGTCTTTAGAGAGATGGATCTTTTAGGCTACGTGGGCTCCTAGCAGGTCAGAAAGTGACTACTCTACTTGACACTGGTGCCACTCATAACTTTATAGATGCACGTTTGGTAGAGAGATGAGGCATACAGACTGAGGAGTTTGAGGATATTCGAGTCAAGGTAGCTGATGGTTACACCCTCAAATGTGATAGGAGAATAACAGATCTTCCGATGCGGCTTAACAACTATGAATTCAAGGCTGAATTCTACGTTGTGAATATGGGAGATACTGATGTGGTACTTGGGATGGCATGGCTTCACGATTTGGGTGAGTTCACACTCAATCTTCGAGACATGGAAATGAAGTTCAAGGTAAACGGGAAACCACGTCATAAAAGCGATCAGGGAAAGTAATTTGAGAGTGGTATCTTTTAGACGGATGGAGAGGCTCATTCGTCATGATATGGTGGATTGGGCTGCAGAATGTTTGTTGTTACCAGCACAATAGGAGCAGCAAAAGTTTGAGTACCATCCTGACATTTAGGTATTGAGAACTAAACACTCTAAAGTGTTTAGTGATATTCCACCTGGCAGACCTCCAGATAGGGGCATCGAGCACATTATCGAGTTGGAGGAGGGCGCAAAGCCCATTATGATCACACCCTACAGACATCCGAAATGCCTCAAGGATGAGATAGAGAAAACAATCAGTGAGTTGTTGGCTATGGGGCATATCAGACCTAGCAAGTCACCTTTTGCTTCATCGGTTGTGTTGGTGAAGAAAAAGGATGGGTCACTACAAATGTCTATAGATTACCACCAGCTTAATAAGAGAACAATCAAAAACAGGTACCCTACACCCCGCATCGATGAGTTGATTGATGAGTTGCACGGTGCTATCTTTTTCACGAAAATTGACTTGAGATCCGGGTACCATCAGATTCGGATGAGGGAGCAGGACATAGAGAAAACCGCTTTCAGGTGCCATTGCGGTCACTTCGAGTTCTTGGTTATCCCTTTCAGTCTAACCAACGCCCCTCCTACCTTTCAGGCTACAATGAATAGAGGTTTTAGTTCTCAGCTGCGGAGATTTGTGTTGGTCTTCTTCAATGACATTCTGGTGTACAGTAGGTCATGGGAGGAGCATTTAGCTCACCTGGATACAGTTCTGAGTATTTTGGCTGAGGAGTCCTTGTATGCCAAGGAGTCCAAGTGTGAGTTAGGCATGGCTGAGTTGTTGTATCTTGGGCACATCATCAGTGCCAAGGGAGTCAGTATGGACCCTGAGAAGCTCCGAGCTATAGTTGAGTGGCCAGTACCAGAGAACCTTACCCAGCTCTGAGGATTCATTGGGTTGTGTGCTTTTTACAGACGATTTGCTAGTGGGTTCTCACGACATGTCGCACCCCTTACTGATCTGACAAAGAAAGGGGCATTTGCGTGGTCACCGCAGGCTCAAGAGTGTTTTGACAGATTCAAGGTGATTATGACTTCATGTCCAGTTCTAGCACTACCAGACTTTACGAAGTCTTTTGATTTGTATTGTGATGCCTCAGGAGAGGGCATTGGTGCCGTTTTGATGCAGGAGAGACACCCTATTGCTTTTGAGAGTAGGAAGCTTAGGGGTCTTGGGAGATTTTATAGCATTTATGACAAGGAGATGTTAGCCATTATGCACACTTTGGCTACGTTCAGGCAATACCTGGTGGGCAGTAAATTCAGTGTGCGTACAGATCACAACAGCCTGAAACACTTCCTTGGACAGCGAGACTTAAATGAAAGGCAACAAAAATGGGTAAGCAAACTGTAATCGTATGATTTTGATATCACTTTCATTAAGGGAAAGAAGAATGTTGTAGCTAAGGCATTGTCTCGCAAACCTTAGTTGAACGCTATGGCACAGATCTCTAAGGATTGGAGGCACAGGATTATTGCAGAGTATGCTAAGAACCAATGGGCTTCTAGCATAGTTGATGGGACAGAGCAGGATAATAGATACACCATTGTGAATGACTTGATCATTTACAAGGGGCGGCGGATTTTTCTGGTTCCTGATTCAGAGTTGAAGGATACAGTTCTGAGAGCCTTTCATGATCTTCCTATGGCGGGCCATCCCGGTTATTTCAAAACATATAAGCTGGTATGGGAATGGTTTACTTGGAAAGGGCTAAAGGCTAATGTTCTTCGGTATGTATGAGAGTGTTTTGTTTGCCAGCAGAACAAACAGGAACACACATATCCTGTTGGGTTGCTTCAGCCACTTCCAATACCTGACAGGAAGTGGGAATGTTTGTCAATGGATTTTATCACGAGCTTGCCTAAATCCCAAGGGAAAGATTGTATTTACGTGGTTGTTGATCAGCTGACAAAATATGCACACTTCTTTCCAATCACCACTACATTCACAGCATCGCAGAGCATATTAGTTGATTATTGGGCTTTAATAGCGGAATTACTTGCCTCGTCCACCGTCAGAGCATATTAGTTGATTATCGGGCTTTATCTCTACCACCATTGTGTATGAAGCTCGAGAATATTAAACCTACTGGCATTGTTGTGATTCTCGCATAGGAGTTGACAAAGGTCAACAATTCTCAATGGGTCGTGTCCAATTATCATACTCCTTCGAAGTATATTGATTAAGGATAGACAACGAATTACATAGTTAGAAGATACGACTGCAGCAATCATATAATAACCTAAGAAAGGCCATATATTAAATAAGCATTGATTTACTTCAAAGGGCATGGGTAAAGGATGCCACCCTTAACATAGAGGCATGAGGGCATATAAAAGGAGTATGGCATGTATAGGAAGGAAATCATCTAAGGGTTTTAAAATGGGTTTCTCCTCTATAGCAAATCAAAGGGCTCCAAGAAAACATATTATTTTATCAATTGGGTTGTATAGCTTTATCAACAAATCTAAGACCGTTTAGTTACAGGCTGCATAGATAATTGGCAAACATCAGACATAGCACCTTACCACATATTGCATACAAGATTATACTCAGAAACAGCATCCGGTTTGAGGCATCAACCAATTACAGCTTCCTCACATGAGTTTAGGAAGATAAAGATCAGGCATAGTAACCTTACCAATCTCCTTTCCAGAGACCATTATCCACTCATACTTCATTACAAAACTATGATCAAGCAGTAGCATCCCTATATGATGTCAACATATACAAGGATCAAACAATTACACTATTAATCACCTAAAGTTACTATTCAAATAGACCAAATGGAGCAACACTTTTAATGTCTCTCAAAGTTTATGGGTTATTGGCATATTAGATATCTTCATTTATAAATATGAACTTATATCAGATTGAATCACGCAAGGGACAGACCGTGGGTGTATAAGCAATCAAATCGAATGTAAGGAAGAGGGTTCAGTTTACACATATCCAATAGTTAGAGCAGATCGCAGTATGAAATTATGAATGCATATACAGACCAGCAATTACACAATATAGCACACCTATTGATTCAATGATCTTGAATTCAGAAGTCAAGATGTTAAGGCTAAGTGAAAGCTTAACCTGATTTGGCGTGTTTGTAGTCCCTATCCAATGCTTTCTTATTTTTAATCTACTTTATTTCTCCCCTCCCAATCAACCCCTCATTTCCTCTATATCTATGTTTGGAGAGATTGCACCTTTCCATTCTTGGTCGCGTTTCTTGTCTGGAGGCAACCTGTCACTATCTTAATGGGGTGATTAACAATTGACAAGTCTATATCCCTATTGCTTGTTCTAAGGGTAGTGCTTTCTTTGGAAAAGGAATTTAATTAGTGTCAATTTAATTTCCTTGTGTTGCATTCGAATATTATTTTATATTTATATCTTATGCATATTATAATGTATAAATATGAGATTTATATTTATATATATTTTCTTATAAATGGTTGTCTATTTTATTTATTTATTTCTTAATGTTATTTTAGGGACATGACAAATGTCTCCTTCTCTATAATCACCTAGGATGATATCTTAGCCTATTTAATTCCCGTAGGCTAAAGGTGGAATAAAGGAATTCATTTATAAGTTAATAAGGTAATGTTAAGTGATTAATTAAATATTTTATAAAGTGACTTTTGGGGAAATATTGAAAAGTAACTTAATAAAGTCACTTTATTACATTTTGAGGGGTAAATTAAAGTGAGAAATATAAAAGGGGATTTGGAAGCTCATTTTCACTATGCTTGGTTTATTTTCTAACTTTCAATTTGGAGAAAATAAACCAAGCATAGTGAAAATGAGCCTCCAAATCCCCTTTTACTTTCACTTTGGAGAGTTCTCGAAGCTTCGTGATCTTGGGGACAAGGAACCCGTAGGGCATCCGGTCTCAGTGGTGAAATGATTCCACCCTAGCTGGTTCATTGAGGAGATCATTCAGGTCTTCTACTTGGGTGAAATCTACAATTTTGTGAGACTCCTATGGAGAAAAAATTGGACGTATCGATACATATATTATTTCAGATTGTTGGAGACATTGTTAATCAGGCTATTGAAGGGTTTACACAATATATGGTCACCATATATGCATTTTCTCAGTTTGTTCATTGTTGTTCTCCTGCTGGGTGTATCCCTCCTAAGCTTACTTCTGCAATAACTAGGATTGAAGTTATTTCAAGCAATGAATGTGTTACTGTGGGGGCGTGAGGTTCCAAACCCTAGGTGCCAAGGTATATTTTTGTTCTGAGTAAGGGCGTGAGCATTTGGAAGGGTCATGAGTCTTCCTGTAAGGGCGTGATCAATATCTAGAGGAAGTGATTCATGTTTGTTGCTATTGTGAATGCAATATCAGTCTAAAACCATTTCAATGGAGGCATGACAAACTTCAGACCATTTTGTGGCCTTTCAAGATAGTAAGCAGCTCATATTATCACGTGGGCTCTCTTATAATGGTTGTGTGGGAGTTTTGAAAGAGATTACTACCTAAGTCTAAGTCGCCCGGCACAGAGTGTTTGAGACGTGAGGTTATTGCATCTTCCTGGGCAGATTCAAAGCAAGATTCATCATTGGCATAGCTGGATGAACTCATTCCAGGTCTGGAACTATTGTAAAAGCTTAAGTATTGTTGTAGTTCAGTCTATAGTTGAAATTCTAAGTTTAGTGTTACATCCTTTGGTGTTGTGTATTAAGGAAGATAAGACCATACTGTTGTAGCATCACATTGTTGAATACCACATATGTAATCTGCCTTCAACATGGCTCTGTTATAACTGCTGTAATCTGCTCTTAGTTGGTTATTCTGAGTTTGTACAAGTCTGATATTAATTTCTGAGCAGATATATTGTAAATCAGTCATATTAAAAAGTTAGAATGTTATAGTATTGATTCCAACATTTGTGTCGCATTACACATTGAATATCAATCAATACACATATATTATTGTGCTTTGAGTTTGATAAAATGTTTCATCTATCAAACTAAAAAACAATCGTAAAACATCACACACCGGAATGGTACTTTACATAATGCCAAATCTGATCATGCCAAGGGGAAACTGACATGGAAAGGTCAAGTTCCCAAAAACACTCCAAAAAGTGTCAGATGGGATCTCCCGTAGCCGTGAGCTCACTGCAACACACAGAATATGCCAAATAGTTGAACAACACAGTCTCCAAGATCTGTGGAGTCCCCTAACCAAACCACATTAGCCTACAAGAACCCAAAGAATAGGCTAAATGTCACCAATGATCAACTGCTTAGGAAGGGGTCATTACATTCCATTACTTTGTATAATTTTTCCAAGAAGAACAGCCCCTTTTAAGCAAACTACTAGTTATTCAACCACCTTGCAGTTACAAACTACCCCTATTAGAATTAATAGTTACGAAACCTCTAATATAGATACAAGTAATTTCAAAACCACCCAATTGATGATTGCATCACCATGAAATAAATACTCCATTTAGAACCTTGTTATTGACTGATTAGGGTTGACCAAAGAAGAGGTTCTGATTTTCACTTATCCTTACGGATCATATCTCCTTTTTGGGAGGCTATTGGTTCCACAAAATCTTAGTGTTTGAGGAGATGTTGAAAGAGATCTCCCACTTTCTTCTCAAGGATTTGGCTTGCCTTGGCATCTTCCATTTGAGTCCAACCCACCAAGATTATTGTATCCCTCTTATAATCTCTCTAGCTTTTCACAACAATACTACATCCTCCCACAACTCCCCTTGTGAATCCAAGACCACATCTTTCAAGAGGGGATAGAAATTTTGCTTCTTCCTCATCCAAATGGATGACTTATAAAGGTGCAAATTTCAAAATTTACTATTAAGTGCATGTGCTGCAAATCTGTGGACTAGGACTAGAGCCCACAATCTCTATAACATCCACCTCTATTTCTTGTGCCGAGTCAAGATTCATGACAACTACATTGGGTATGGTTGTATTCATCCACTCCAATTTCTTTCTTTTAGTCTATCAAGGCAAGGGCTGCTTTCATCTCTTGTTATACCTCATCCACGACATTGTGACACAGTTTGATGTCACTACCAACAATACATCTAAGGTGGTACTTGGGCAATTGATGTCTCCACTCGTCTTCAATCCACAGTGGTTGCAAATAACAGTTTGCGCAATTATCCTAGCATATGCCCTAGTATATCATGCTTCCAAGTGGCATGAAAACTGGATTAAATAAAATCAATGTTAAATGACATGAAAACTGGATCGAATAAAATCAATGTTAAATGACATGAAAACTGGAAAAAATACTTTGCAAACATTTTAAAAACATAAATATAACATTTAGGAATGCTTGGAAGAAAAGAAAACAACTAAAAAAAATTAACCTCAAACTCAAAAAATTGCAGAATTTTGCTCCTTAAAACACCTTCAAACTCATTTACTCACTCAAACAAGGTTGCAAATGGGATATGAGGAATGGTGAAAGGTCAAATGGATTTAAGAAGGAAAAAACTTGGGGCCTCTCAGAAATTTTCACACTTACCCTAGTTTTGTCTTGTCTCCTTGTTGCTTTGTTAAAATCCAAGTTGGATTTACATGTCCTCTATTCAACTATCAATAACAATGTTACTAGGAGATTTGTGAATAACTATGTTTTCCCTGAGGAATTTTCCTTATTCTGTATGTCCATGGTTTTAGTTTCCTGGTTTACCTTAGGTCAATCCTCAAATACTTGATGTTTGAATTTCAAATTATATCCCTATGGTTACAATGTTTAGAGGATTAGTTTATGTGTGTTTTATGATAAATGAAAATTGAGGTTTAATCTATGTTTTAATCTTACTTTAGGTCTATTTGGTGCCAAAATCTTATGTTTTAATGCATCCATAGGGTAGAGTACAGGATTAACTGTTCTAGGCCTGAAATCAAGATATATCGAAATTTTATTGTAAATTGCTTCCAACCTTTCTTGTAATAACCCACCCTAATCTGGGTTATTTGAATTTTGCCAACAATACAGATAATACAAATATTTGCAAATAAACCAATTTCCAAATAAATGCAAGAGATAAATAACCAGATTTATTAATGCTTCAGGAAATACATAAAATCCATACGCGGAATCAACTGCACCCTGGAAACTTTGTAAACTGTGAATGTGCAACTGCTGATTTGACCTCTATCTGATTTATAATATGCTAATGAAATACTGAAATTGCTGATTGAATCTAGTGAATTAAATATGTGAATGCTCAAATGATGACCTTTGTGTGAAACCATCTGAACGAGAAGACCTTGGGTGATCTTTCACACCTGTAGACTTCGTCCTATTCAAGGGTTTCCATCCTCTAAATAGCTTGAAGCTTCATAGCTGCAACCCTGTGCTCGACTTTCTTCAATTTGCAAATGATAACTTGGATAATGAAAATGATCTTCTTCTTTGCTTTTTATCCTTCTCCAAACCCTGCGCCCTAATCTTGGTAATTAACTTTATTAAAATAATAAAGTCATTCCTTTCCAAAAACCAACGCCTCGTTTGGCCTCTTTAAATCTTTTAATTAAATTCACTTTTCGAAACATGTGCCATTTAATGAAACAATAATAAAGTAACTTAAAATATATTATTTTAATTAAAGTTACTTTATTCACCTTATAACGCCATATTATAAAGTACTTTATTAAAAGTAACTTTATAACATTAAATCATAAAGTCACTTTAATGACTAATAATTTAATTACTCCCAGCAATGATCTAGAAATAACGTCCTGAGAGTGTCCTAACACAAATGCCAACTGCAAGTGTGCCACCATGGAACCTAATAGCACTTACTATAAATAGCAAGTGTGAATGAAGAACTCTTGAACTGCCTTTGTAAGGCCTACCAAGCAAAATACTTGATCACTAAGCTGAAGATGCTGGAATGAAAGCATCAAGCCTACTGAAGTCCCTGAATACCCTCCAAAGGGTCCCCTATACATCTCGCTAGCCTACGGGAACCACATAATAGGCTAACCATTGCTCTGATACAAATCCCAGAAAAAAGGGGACATTACGTTTCTCAAGAGGAATCACCAATTTTTTAAAAAAAATAGCATCTAAGCTCAAGAGCATCTATATACCAAGGTTAAAGAAAATTTCACATATGAGGTTTTTTTTGGAGGATAAATCAATTTAAAAGTTTGGATTTAACGACTGAGGGTAGAGTGGAGCTGACAAATTATCAAATCCAAATTCAATCAATTTCTAGTGTACCTCGAGGACGCGTCCCCCCCTAAATCCCGAGCATTCCCAGAACGGGGACGTCCCCGGGACGTGGGGACGGCATTCCCAAGTCCCCAGCGGCAACACCAATTTTGCCACTTTCCACCAGGGATGCGCCTATGCGTCCCTCGAGCATCCTAGGGACGCCCAAGCATCCCCCACGGTGGCAACTTCAAGCACATGTTTTAAAAAAAAAAAAACACATTTTGACATTTTGATTTTGTACTTGTTTTGATATCATGCTACTTATTGTAATCATCTTTATGATCAGATATTTTTGATATCATATAATAGAAATCTTCCATTTGTCGATTTGACAATTTAAAATTTTATGTAGTATTGAGTATTCTAATTTCTAATTAGTAATTTGATATTGAAACTTCAATGTTCATTGTTCAATGTTCAATGTTCAAGTTGTTGTACCCCAAATTAAAAAATTTGCTACACTTAGGCATTTTGAAGAAATGAGTAAAAGTCTTGTCAAATCTGTCGAAAAAGGTCGAAATTGGGGTTTCATGTGTTGCATGAGGGGCAAAAAAACTTGAAATTTTCAAAATCTAACAATCTAGGTCGGCTTAGAGCAACCTAATCCACAAAACCCAGATCTCAGTTTTTCATCCCTACTTTTTAGGAAAATTGCTATTTTTAGAAACTTTCTAAAAATAGTAACTTTTTTTGGGTTTTTCTACATTTCTTCGGATACTTGCAAAAATTTCTAAAAATAGAAAGTTAGTCCGTTAGGATTCAAACTGATTTTGATTGGCTCAAAATACTTCCTAATCAAGGTAGTGCAGTCAAAATCACAAAATGATCAGTTTTGCCCTAGTGGGTCTATTTTGTTTTTTCAATTTCAGAAAGCATTTTGGGAGCTCCAAAAGTCATCAATGGAGGCCAGTCAAATTCAATGTTCAAGCACTGGACAGAAGATGAGATGGTGAACATGCACAAAGAACGAAGGAGGAAGGAGAAAACTGCAAAGTTTTGACTAACTCTGTCAGCCACAGGCACCCCAGGAGGAGACAGGGGCCCAACCTTTTAGGGCATCAGATGTTGGAATCGAGGTTCGTGCTCCAGGCAATGTTGTTCAGATTCTTCCCAGCTCCGCAGCGAGTCCGGCAGCATCATCATCAAATCAACCAGTCACCCAGAATTCAAGATCAAACAAGGAGGTTTCAACCAAAAGATAGAAGGCAAACCATGAAAAATTCAAAAAAAATTTCTAAGTATGGGAACTTTGGGCGCCCCAGGTGCCCAACCTTTTGAAAGGTCAAACTCAACAGTTAGAGTTTGCAGATGAGCTCAGTCTCTTCAGGATTCTGCCAACTTCGCAATGGATGTCTTCGTCAGATTGTCGAACGTGATAATCATCGGCAAATCTAAGCCAAGCTGAAGATATAATACGAAGGTTCAAGTTTGAAGGTGGAAAATCAAGAAAAATGGCTAAGTCTGGTGGATTTGGGCGCCCGAGAGAGAGATAGGCACCCAAGTTTTTGGAGGCTTAAATGGATGAATTTGTAGATGACCCCTCCAACACGACTTCCTCAAATTTGAAGTAGCTTTCCAATGAGACCATCAACAAGACAATCAGAATTGATGATCACCAGATATCGAAGGCGGAACAGAGGGAGAAAAATGATAAAATTCAAAAGCAAAGGTGAAAATTTCAAAATAAAAACTAACTTTGGAGGAGTTGGGCGCCCCCGCTAGCTAGGGGCGCCCAAGCTTTTGACCCCCATGATGCAGTTTCCAGAGGATGCAGCCTCCAGAGAACCCCCCTCGGAATTCATCAGGCTATCCAACGAATCCAGTCGGAGCTCCGGAGCATCTAGAAGTGAGGATTCATCAGAATACAGTGAAAAGTTGGGAAATATTCTAACACTAGGAACCTTAGGCGCCCCAGGCAGCTAGGGGCGCCAAAGGATTTGAGGTTCCAAATCAACTTTTCTGAAGATGGAACCTCCAGAGTACCCTCCTCAAAATTCATCAAGCTATTCAACAAATCTAACAGTTAGTCAATCAGATTAGTCTAGCTACCGGAATCGCGAAATCATCAGAAGATCAAGGGAAGCAAGCAAGAACTTCAAAACCATAAAAATGGCTAAGTCTGGTAGAGATGGGCGCCCCAGAGAGAGACAGGCGCCCATGATTTTGAGGGTCCAAATGATGTCTTTCTCAAAAGCTGCCTCCAGAACAATCTCGCCACATTCGATCGAGCTCCATGATGAACCATTTAGCTCGTCCATAGGATCAATCTAGAGGCCAGAAATCAAAGCCAAATTGTGTAATGAGCCTAACCTAATCTGACTCAAAACTCTTCATTTGCTGCCTTGGAATTTTTGTCAAACAATTTGCAAACAATGTCTGAACTTGCTGGTATGAATTTCTGTTTGTCTTGCTATAAGTTTGTATGCTGCAATTGATGTTTTTGAATGTTTCTAAAGATGCAAGATTGATTTACAATGTCATAGAAAAGATATGCTAACTGTTTTTGACCTTTTCATACATATAATGGACTGAAAATATGCATCTACAGCAGCTAGGAATTTTGACAAACGTGTAGCATGCAACTTCCATATAAATGATCATCTACAGCATTAAGACATTTCTACAAACACTTTGCCGACAAGCTCAAGACTGAGACAATGCATTTACAGCAAAGGCATTACATCAAACATATGGCATGCAAACTTAGTTTCAACCTTCTTATTCAAAATAAAATACTGATATGTAATGGACTAATTACAAATGATCTTTTCTTGATAAGAGTACATCTACAATGCTCAATATTTATCAAAGCATACCCGGAATGCAAGCCAAACTGATTATTTAGAATTCTAGAACTTAAACACAGCAGCAATAATGGAGATAAATATGATCGATCTGCTCCAGATAAACAATTCTCCACACCAATAACCAAGCACAATGCCTTGTATAGGCTGGCCACCCACCATAGACAAGGAACAAGCCCCAAAGAGAAGGCGTTTTGCAAAAGAATGAAGGACGCCTAGCATAAACAGCAACACATGGCCATTAATGACAGCAGTACGGCCTCATAAGATTGCTGTGTATGAATTATAATGGCAGCCAATGATGTAATAATGATCTACAGAAGGAAACCCTTCAAATCTGCTCAAACCCTGTAGCATTTACTGTTCACGCATTACTGTAGCAGCAATAAAAAGCTTGAAATCTGATTGATAATGGCTGCCAATGATAATAACTTAGGTCTGCAATAGATATACATTCAATCTGCTTCAAACCCTATGTTGATTCCTCACCTGTAAGCTCCAAATGGACCCCTGAATGAAGCCCACACTATGGCAATAATTCGGCTAGTCTCTCACAACCTCAAAATTGCATAAACAATGAAGAGTTTTCGTTCTTCACTGCAGAAAATGGACTAAAACCCTTGTGTATTTCTACACTCAACTCTCATACCAAAAAGCACAAGTCAAATAACATCAAGAATGAAATCTATTTGCTTTTTGAGTCCTTTTATAACCTTAATCTCCTTAATAGCATTTAAATCCACTTTTAGGTTTTTAATAAAAACTTTATATTATCTCCTTATACTTGGGCGCTCAACTCAATAAATATAAATGTACTTTAAGTTGTTTTTAATTGAGGGTCATGGCCCCATCGATTATAAAGTACACTTTACTTTATAATTTAACTTTATAATATTAAATTATCAATAAAGTGCCCCTTTAATGATAATTAATCATTGATCCTTTAATATTTCGCCCACCTATTTGCATATGTGATCAACACTGCAACTGAGGCCCGTCCAAGTGCCCTGCTATAAATAGAAACCCAGACTTCCTGAAATAGTATGTAGAACTTGTTGTGACCTTTTCACACATCGCCCCATTCAAAATGGGGGCCCCTAATTTTTGCTCCATTCTGGTCTTTTGGGCTTTGGTTTTGTCTCTCTCTTTCTATCTCTTTTTTGTTATCTGCCTTCGGGGACGTTCCCGTCTACTAGCTTAAACGTGAAACTTTTGGCCCAGTCTGAAAATTGGGGTTTGTACTTTCCTAGTCAGTCCAAGGTCAAACGAAGTGAATAAATTGAAAACAGAGCTTAACATTGATGTCAGTATGCTTCCAGTTGATTCTCAGCTAAATTTCATCAGATTCTGACAACTTACTATTTTTAAGTATGTAATTCCAGGCGTTCCTTCAGCATTCTTGAAGTTTTAACAGTCACACTGCATTCAGAACACATCAAGCTACTCACTGGCAAAATTTGAGTTAAAACAGACAACTTGCTATTTTTAGCAGTTCGGCGTCCAGAGCAAATTTCAGGGTCTATATGCAAAGTTTTTCAGTGCATGTCTAAGGATCCCTTCTGGGTTTTTTGAGACCTTCGCGATGGTATAACATGCAAAGTGAGACGACGACTTTTAGAGTTCAGCCTTCAGAGGCTATTTTTAGAGTTTGCATGTCAAGGTTTTCTTTGCATGTCTGATGATTCCTTGTGGGTTTTTTGAGACCTTCGCAATGATGTGACATGCAAACGGGGATAATCACTCCTTCAGCAACTTGCTATTTTTAGCAGATGCATTCTGGCAGCCACCTCCCAGCACTTCAGAATCACAAACTGATCGCAATGCAACGGAAACAAGGACAAACGGAGGTCATTTGATATGCATGCAGGTCAAATTAGGGTTTCCAGCTTCGGGACCCAAAAAGAGGGGTAAAAAGTCAAAATTTCCGAAAACCGGTGTATACCACCGTGATCAGCATCTTTCAAGCTATCCGCTGGTAAAATTTGAAGGCAAACGGAGCACTTACTATTTATAGTAAGTCATTTCAGAAACTGGCTAAAAATAGAAAGTCAATGTCAGGCGCCGATGTCAACAAGCAGGTCACGTGGTGAGGAGTGTGTCATTCGAATTTCAAGTCAATTGGAGCTGTGGAGCTATCAGAAGCAAGCAGTTACTATAAATAGCAAAACACCTTCAGAAATATGCTATTTTTAGCAAGCTAGCTCAGAATAGCAGTGTCAACAGGTTGACAGGGTCTTGAAGATCCGGTGTTCAAAATTTCAAATCATTCTGAGCCTCTGAGATATGAAAATCAAAGGACTTACTATTTATAGTAAGGCATGGAGAAACTGAAGACAAGGAAAATGGCAAAGTCTGAGACTTCATCCTACATCACCATGAAAATGCGCCCATCTCAGCTGGAAGCCAGGAAAATCTTTAAATGTTGAAATATCCTGCTCATGCCTCCATTTGCGCCCTCTTCAAGTGGATGATTTGAAAAAATCTCTAAGTGTCAAGTTTATCCTCCTGCCTAGGCAAAATGTGCCCTCACATGCAAGATGACTTGAAGAATGAAAATATTTAAAAGGCATAAAGTTTATCCTCCTACCTTGGCAAAATGCGCCCACCTTGAGAAGATTGATAGCAAAATATTCTAAGGCATGGCTTTATTCCTCTCTCCCTCTCAAATGCACTCAAATCATGTCTAGCAAGGAGAAAGTCAAAAGGGTCAAAGATGCTTTATCCTCCACTACCCTCCATTTGCGCCCTCCTCACAAGCAAAATGCTAGAAAATTTTCTAAGTAAGAAACTTCATCCTCCACCACCCTCCATATGCGCCCATACTTCAAGAGGGGGTCAAAGATTCAAAAGAAGTCAAAATTTTCATCCACCTCCCATGCTTAAATGCGCCCAAGTGAGGGCATGTGAGGACAAAAGGAAAGAAGCTCAAGGGTCACACAAGTATTTCATCCTTCGTCACTTAGCAATTGCGCCCATCCTCTACTATGTTCAAATGCGCCCACACTTAAGGAGGAAGTCAAAGGTCAAAGATGAAACTCGTCCTCCTCTACATGCAATATGCGCCCATCCTCTTGAGCATGTGATATGCGCCCACAAGGTTGATGGATTTAAAAGAAAGATTAAGGCGTTGAGGGTGAAATGATTAATGCTAGGCGTTGAGAATGTTCTCCATGATATATGAAGTGCGCCTAAGATGTAAAGGGGAAACAAGGTGATGGAAATTTAAATGGAGAATATTGCTAAGTGATGAATAATAATGCTAGGCGTGGAAATTTAAGAGGACACCCTTCATGATAAATGCGCCCAAGGTGAATAAATTTGCTAGGCAAAAATATATTCCTCATGAAGTATTAGATGCGCCCAAGGCAATGGACATTAAATTGTCTAAGTGAATTTCTTCGCCACTGGATGAATAAACTGAAGATGAGTTTTTAAAATTTTTTCTAAGGCAAATGTGCCTATGCAAAGTGATTTAAAATTTTCTCTAAGGCACAATATTTTCTTCCTTAAGAAAATCACGCCTAGACTTGAAGGAGATAAAATTTTCCTGAAGCACAGATAAATTGTTAATGGATGAAGTCAGAGAATGTTGGCATTGCAGGATGGATTAAAAATTTCCAAGTCAGAGCAATGAGGCACTCACAGAGATGAAGGAATGAAATAAATTTCATGAGGAATTATTTTTCTAAGGTTCAAAATTCAAGAAAATTAAATGAACCCGTTTGTTGTATACCCATGGATTCGACAAGTTCTAGAGAAAATTCTCTTCAAGGTATTGAAGATCTTCGACGAGAAGTTGATTTCCAAGTCCTCTGCACTTCGCCAAGGCCTTCAGGATGAAGAATTTAATCGGTGCTCAAGTTATGAATTTTCCTAAGGGAAAATTTAAAATCTTCTAAGGCAAATTGAATAAAATGTGTTTTCAAGATAAAAAATTTCAGACGATGAATTCGAAGTGAATTGCCAAGACGATTTTGATTGAGTTCTTCACATATGAATTTTCCAGAGTCAGGGATAAATGAAATTAAAAATTTGAATGACAGAGCTCCGGCTGGTGAATAAAATTGGTCAAAAGATGAATTTAAAATAAATATTTTCGAAAGTTAAAATGCTCCAGTCAAAGTTGAACTTCTAGAAGATTAAGATTCCAAGCGTCGGGAGACAAGTGTCAAAACTGGCAAAGGAGGGAAAATTCGAATTCTTGAAATGTAGTGGAGATTTAATGTACTGGCTAAACTTAGCCTCTTTCTAGAATTCGATTTTGCTATAAGAGCTGAGAGTTTATTCATTTCTTTTCACAGTTGAAGAAATTCGATTTGCTCTAAGTTTGATATTGCAATGAGTTGCTGAGGCTGAAGTGTTGAAGAGATTCGAAATTTTGCTAAAGCTGAAGATTGAAATCTGAATTTGTTGCTGAAGAAGTTCGATTTTTTTGCTCTGAGTCACTTAAGAGTTGCAAAGAACATTGCTGAAAGTTGTTTCAAAAGGGAACATTGTTGAAGCTGAGTGTTATTAAGGAAGTGTGCACTTGCTAAGTTACTTGAGATTGCTGAAGTTAAAAGTTAAAAAAATCTAAGTTGCTGATTGAAGTTGGGCGATTTTCTCTAGTATTGAAGTTATTGCAGCCAGCTTAGAAAATTTGTTGAGAGTGTGAAGTTGCTGAAGCTTAGTTGTTGTAACTTTCTAAGTGTTGAAAGTTTGAATCTGTTGAAGGAGAAGTGAGGTTTGCAAAAGAGATATAAATGTTGCAGCTTCTCAAGTTTTTACAAATCCACTGGCAGCCCCTGCATGATATGTTATTTATTTTCTAAGTTAATTTGCTAATGGATGTTTATTATTTTGTAGGATGGCTGAAGAAAGAGCAACTGGCAAGGACAACAATGGTGCATCCAAGCAAGCTGTTATCAAGAAGTTGAGCAAGTCTTTCTTGCCGGAGTCCAAGTTTACTTCGAAGTTGGCCAAGCTTGCTGACACGAATTTGCGCTCTTTCAACTTGGAGACTTTCAAGAACAGAATGCTGGGAATTGGTAATCATCAACCTTCAGTCACTTCACACAACATCATCCGAAGTGGATTATATGCAGCTGTTGGTTTCCCACCAGCTATTCAATGTTCGGAGTTGATGATGGAGTGCGCCAACTGCTAAGAGAAGGATCACAGATCAATTATGTCACCAGATGGTCAAGTGCTCGCCAACCTCACTCCTGCTGCTATTGGTGAAGCTTTTGGGATTCCGACACACAGGAACATGATTTACAAATCGAGGGAGCATGCAGAACGAACGTATGCTTTTTCATTCAAGAGATGTACGGAGACGATCAATACTCACTGGATAAGCAACCCCAAGCCCTCTCGTACGAAGCTACCAAGGAAAATTATATCAGATGACTTGAAGCAGGAATATTGTGATCTTATCATGACACTGAGCAGAATTGGAGGTTGCCCTCAAGCTTTTATTTTTGAACCGTGGATGTTCTATTACATCAACCTCGTGCTGGAAGGAAAGGAGTACATTAACTGGGCTGAAATGATCAGTGACAATTTCCACGAGCAGCTCCTGAGTTTGAGAAGAACGAAGACATATTATATGGGCTCTTACATCATTTACATGCTGGCCCGTATGACGAAGTATAGAGGGATTTCATATAAGGAGCCTGTTGGTTGTGGCTCTCATCAATTCAAAATCCATGAGGCTTGTCTGCAGTTGCACCTGACAAGCACTACTCACTACAAGCGTGTCAACGACGCTTTTACCATGCACATCATGAGAACACTTCAAGAGCGTATGCATCATAGGATCTCGAGGGAAGCTCAAGAATTGATTGAGAGGTATGGGTGCTGGTTTATACAGTTTCTGAAGTTTTCTTATATAAGGCCGCAAGGATTTTCTTCATACCCATATAGGCTGCCTAAGTATCCAACCAACAGAATTTTTATGTTAGAGATATCTAGGCAATTGGTTGCCTACGATAAGATTCAGAAGAAAAAGAAGAAGGGAGGTGTTGACTTCCCAATTGTCATGGGCAATTCAGATGAAGTGTCTCCTTCATTACAGGCAGCTAGGGAAGCTGAGAGTGAGCTTCAGTTCTTTCACTTTTCCTATCACACCAGTAGACAGCATTATGATCCACATAACAATATCAGATGGGTACTGTCAGAAGAATTTAAACATAAGGCAAACATTGAGGATTATTGGGCTGGTGCATCAGACGAGGCTGAAGTCAAGAAGAGAATGTTCTCTAGGTTGCCATTGAGTATGATCCGGGAGTGTGAAGTCATTCCAGTACCAGACCAGGTGAGCGAGGACATGAATGTTCTCCATCCAGATTATGAGGCTGTGAGAGATACTCCACTTCCACTTCCAGATTGGTCAGAACCAGAGATAGCTGATTTGGACACACTTTGCATTCCAGTCTTGACATTTACCAGAGCATGGGTCGAGAGGCATGTGGGCAAATTGAAGGGTAGGTCGATTTCCCTGACTTACAGTTTGATGGGAGATCACAGGATGCCCACTACCAGCAGAAAGAAACAAATTACACGAGGTCCAGAATACCGAAGGAAGGAGCCAGTTCGGCAGGAGCCTCCAAGAGCTATAGTTGAGTCACCTAGGCCATTGGGGACACATTCTCCAAGTATACAGGAGGTTTCTTTATTTGCTGATCAAAGAGATGCATTGAATCAAGTGCAGGTGGTACAAGAAGAAAATCAGCCACCACGGAGAGAATCAGTTGGCCAGAGTGTTAATGCGCCTACTAGGGATGATCGGCAGACTGATGAGAGAACTGCTACTGACACTCAGTTTCAGCAGGAGTTAGAGGCGGCTTTAGACGATGATGATATAGTTTCAGGAGATACTCAGCCACTAGAGGCCGATGAGCCTCGCCAGAATGATATTGAAGTTGAACAAGTCCGTGAAGTAGAAGCACAAGAACAGCAGCCATTTGTTATACAGCATGTCGTACCTGATTGGCTTAGAGATAGGATGAGAAGGAGCCCCAGCGAAGAAATTGATCCAACAATTGAAATGGAAGAGTTTTTGAACAGGATCAGCGCGCCTCCACAAAAGAAGAGAGCATGAAAATTTTCAAAGATTTTGACTGATGAGGATGGCTCTCGCACCCTTCATATGGCAGTGCCACAGGTTGATTGTGATAGAGATGCAGCAGTGCCCGAGAATTATGTGATCACAACAGTGGAGTTAGGACGTCTCACAGGTGCACAGATTGTTGAAGAATGTGATAATTCCTATTAGGCACTCAAGGACAGATTATTTAAAAAGGAAGGAAAATATAAGAAATTGAAGAAAGAACATAAGACGTTGATAGGATACATGCATCACTTGTCTCGTCCTTGTGGACAGGAGATTCCAGCAATAGAGCTTCCAGCCAAGTTATCCAGAGAGTCAATTAGTGGCTTGTTGGAGTTGAGAAAGATGGCACAGGAAGCAGATAAATGGGTTATAGGAGTTCGTGCCGAGACAGAAAAGTTCATGGAAGACCTTGCTCATGCTTTCCAGCAAGCTTCCAGTATTACGGCACGTATGGAGGCAGTTGATCAAGCCTGGGGTGATGCCTCCATCTATCAAAGCAAAGTTATTCAGCGTTTAGAGGCATTGAGACATGTTCCTTTGCGGATGTTGATTGATGGAGTCATTCAGGAGAATGATAGATATGACTTTTCTAGATGGTACTCTTCAGTGATCACGGGGCGTGGCTTCTTTGACGCAGCACAGGCAGATTCAGCTAGAGTTCGAAAGGCTATGACAAACATCATTGATGGAATCCAGAATACCTTGGAGGCAATCTTTGCTAGACAGCTGAATCCCGATGAGGTGACTAATGATAATTTGAGGGGTAGGCTGGTGCCTTTCTTTTCAGAGGTGAAGACCTTTGTGCAGGATGACTTTGAGAACACTTCTACTTTCTCCAGCTTGATTCAAAGCACGCAAGATTCCTTAGTCGCTTGGAGAAAATCTTGTGCACGGCATGAACAGTCAGTCACGGTGTTAGAGTTTCAGCTTGATTGCCCTATTTCAATTCAGGAGGTTGAGGCTGTACTTGCCAGGTTCATTGAGTTTGCAGCCAGAGAAAAGGAGAATGGGAATGCACTTCTGGATGATGATCTTCTAGAAGACTGATTGTGGGCATTAATTGCCTTTACTATTTTGGGAGTGAGTGGGAATCTTGGATTCATTTATTGTACCACTCCCCATTCTGGCAGTTTTTAGGGTTAGGGCTAAGGTGGCTCAATCTGAGCCATCCATCTGATTGTAATCCGAGCCGTCCATTGGACTGGGCTATCTATAAAAGGGGGAGTCCCCCTCATTTGTAATTCATTAGAAACTAGAGATTAGAGGAGACATCAGAGAGTAGAAGAGAGATTGATAGTATAATTGTAGCTTAGCATAGCATAGTTTGGAGGAGAAGGAAAGTTTTCCTTTGAAAACTTTTGTAAGAGATTGTTGTGTAAAACTTTCATAATAGAAGATCTTTTCATTGATGGTGAAATTTGTCTTTGTTATGGACAGCTAGCAAGGTTTCTTCATCCCTTTGAGTCCAAGTAGCATAAAGTAGTTTAAGAATAGCATTTCTATTTCATGCAAGTAGATAGTAGTTGTGGATTTGTGGCATTGATCAAGGCAACTTCGTTTTATTCCATACCACTAGCGGCTTGCTGACGGCAAGTTTGCCTTGCGTGGTCTACTGGAGCATTTCATAAACTTAACTTCAGTTGTAGCTCATACCTTGGTATGCGTCGTTCTAACGGTATCTTGATGCTGGGTTGTAACTTGAAAATTTCTTGCTATCCCCTTGAAGATTGCACCAACTTTGTGTAAGCTGTCCAGCGTGAGGTGGAGCAGAGTTCGGTTGAAGCTGTTGAGATTGATCCCACGTCCCGCCTTAGAATAGAATCTAGAACCTTCTTACCCTTACACTCATTTCAATTTCGTTCATCTCTGGTTAATTAGGAAAAAGTACTTCATTGCCAAATCATTCGCATTACATAAATCCCTTCCAATCACCTACCTGTTGTTAACTGCAAGACCTTTTGAACAATTGTGTAAGTCCCCTCGTAAAAACAGCAATTCACAACCAACCAACTGAGGGTATTCCAAAGCATTTCAGAACCTTGGAGTTGAACGTGCGATCTATCTCGCAATCTTAGCGCACGGAATACTTTGATCAAGAGAGAATGGAGTAGCCTTCGGACAACTTTGTTCTGCTGATTGGTGCGGTCACAAAAATCACATCAACAGAACTGAGTCCAACGAAGGCCAAACCTGAACATATACTGAGCTCTAAGAGAAATAACACATCGATCTCTGCCAAAAGGGACCCTCTAACCATCTGAGTTAGCCTACGAGGGCCAGTGATAGGCTAAACCGTCAAAAACTGAAGCTCACGAAAAATGGGGACATTACAAATTGGAGATGAAAAAACACAGAATGTTGAAATTTTAAGAAAAATGACCAACACTGGTGATCATGGGCGCCCTAGGTAGCCAGGGGCGCCCAGCTTTTTGAGGGGTCAAATGAAGTTTTTATCAAAAGATGCCTCCAAGTTAACCTTCTCAGAATTAGTCAAGCTCCGAGATGGATCACTCCGTCAGTTCACAGGATCCTCTAAGCATCCAGAAATCAAAGATCAAACAGAGGTTAAAATCAAGCAAAGAAGTTGAAGATGGTGAAAATTTGGCTAAGTATGTGTTAGTAAACAGATTTGTCCTTCGAAAATAAATGAAAGAAAATGACTCAGAATGCCCAGCAAGAAGAACAAATAGTACTAATAGTTGAGTCACTTGCAATGATATTTGCAAGTGCTCTCTACTTATTTTACAAGGCGCAGCTACCTTCGAAAGATATGCAATGAATGAAAACTCAGGGTATGCTTTTAACCGGAAAGCAGAAAAGGCAACTGACACCTACCCATAACCATGAAAGTAGATGCGAAAGATTTAAATTCAAGATTAAGTGAATGCAAACAATTGACACAAAGCCCTCTTATCTCACACCCACAGATGATACTCAGGAAAAGAATGAGCAGCAAATTCTCCCTTCAACAGATGAATTATTCTGAATTCAAAGCTTCGGAAATAAATACACATACAGCTTGACATAATAGAATTAATACTGGAAAGTAATTGCAAAGACCCAAAGTTCATTCACAATTTAAAGAAAACATCAGCAAATGCAAAGATCTGAAAACATCTTCCTTATTTCTCCAATATCAAAATTGTAAATACAAAGACTCAATATTTTTTACAGCAAGCTGTGAGAAAAGAAAATTAAACTGCCCTCCTTCCTTCTCCGAATAGTAGGAAAAAGATCTCCTTTAGAAAGAATTTTTACAATAAATAAGCCTCACCCATGAGACTCTTCAATTCCCGTAACTATTTCTTTCAAATGAAAAAGAATATTCTCCCTTTTGATATTAACCGCTTCTTGAAGAAGTTACAATGACCACTTCTTTCTTGCCCTAACAATCTCTTGGACTGACTTTTGATTTTCCTCTTTAAATACATTCTATATAATCATAAAATATAGACAAAGCCATGTCATACTCATTAAATGAGGAGGTTATGAATCTTGAGAAACCCGCGACCAAGGTTATGAAACTTGAGAAACCCACGACCAAGGTTATGAAACTTGAGAAACCCGAAACCAAGGTTACGAAACTTGAGAAACCCACGACCAAGGTTACAAAACTTGAGAAACCTGCAACATCTAAGTTTCCAGCCTTTTTAAATTTTCATATGGAGTTTAAATGCATCTATTATTTTTCCCACATTATGCTCTGGCTACAAGATGAAAACCTTCATATCTTCCAAAAATCAGCTCTGTTTTGCTTAAAATTTGGACAGCAAGAGGCTTGAGTTCTTTTGAGCAAAACCCAAAATTGTTTTAAGTTCCAGCACTCAGAAACCTGAATTTTAGCCTCATCTGCAACTTGGCGGGGAAGAATGTAAGGTTTAAAATCTCTCAAACGGTGAGGCCTTTGGGCATGAAAATTGGCCAGATTAATTGGATTGTGGTTAGGATCAAGCTCACAAAAGGATTCTGGACCAACTTTAATAAATTTGCAAAAATAATTATTTTTCAGGATTTCGCAGGCTCAAGGGTATAAACGGGAATGCACCAAAATTCAAAATTTCCAAGCTCAAATTTTGGGGGGTAACAGTCTGCCAAACAAAAGCGCCCCACGTGGAGATTGGCGCCCAAAGGCTCAATTGCTTAGTCATTTTTCCAAAATTTTAAAGTTTTCATCATTCAGCATTCGAACAACGTCTACATTCGACGAAACTGCTCAAGATAAGCTCTGAAGGATTTAAAGCAAAAAGAAAGCAGATTCTCTCAAACCTCATCTTATTAAAGAGAGTTTTTTCCTTTCGTTATTCATTATTGCAGGTTGGCGTCCTGAGCAAGAAGATTTTCTATTTTCTCTCAACGAGGATTTGAAGACTCAAATGACATGCTTTTTCAGTGTTCTTCGTGGTTTCGAGATCAATGAGCAGAGAGGAATGCTTTTTCGTGTTCCGAATTTCTAGGGTGTTGCTTTTTCAAAGCAGCCACTCAGCTTTTTCCATTTCTAATCACATGGGTCTCTCTGGTTTTTCATCCTCTTCAACATTGAGAGAATTTTCCCTCTTCTAGAAACTGCTTTTTGGCCGCTTTTTCAAGATAGACTTTCCTTTTTCAGTTTCTGAGCATCTGGGTTTTTTCCGGAATGTGATTTTCTACAAAACCCATGTCCCAGCTTTTTTCGAAGAATTTGCTTTTTCAAGGAAAGTCAGCATTCTATTTTCAGCAGCACTCTCCACTTAAAATCAAGGAATAAATAAGCTTTTTGGCAAGATGTGGACAAGGTTTCAAGCAGATTTCTTCTAGAAACGTTCTTTTCGCTTTCTTTCTATTCTCGGAACAATTCTTATCTATTCTTTGAAGAAGAGAAAGAAGATAAATGTAATGGTTGGCATTTCATGTTTTCATGCTTTCTTAGGTGTTAGATGTTATCTTCTTTCGTTTTAGAAATAAAGTTTGTTTGTTGAGCAAATCTTGGTTGTAAAAGCAAGGAGATTTTAGGGTTCCCTACTCCTCTGCTTGCCTATAAATAAGACCATTTGCTCATTGTTTTTTGGAACGGTTATTGTGATAGCAAATTGCGGGCCTGTAATGCAGCAAGTTGTTATTTAGTGTTAGTTCACTTTGTGTAAGAGCAAGTTTGCAAGTATCTTTTAGCTGCAAGTTCTTGTTTTGTGCATTTGTTTAGTGTAATCTTTGTTCTAGAGATTTGAGAAATAAAGTCTTGAGCCTATTTTTCCTTGATATAATGTCTCAAGTTTCCATTTATTGTGTTATGCTTATATGATCTTTAATTTCAGCTTGCATTGTGAAAATGTAATCAAATCTGTATCAGAATGGGATCCTAAAACTAAGAATAAACTAAGGTCTAAGATTTCTGAGTGATAATTTGTAAGTCAAATACGATTTTCTGAATTCTTCTTTTATTGCAGAATGTACTGAATGCTGAACATTAATAAATTTCGATATTCATACTCAATGATTTCCATCATGCTTTATACAAGAAAGAGGAGACACATCTCCACAAAGATACGCACCTCCAAGGAAAGACGCGTCTCATTAGAAGGGCGTGTCTTCACAAAGTGAAGACACGTCCTTTCATGGGACGTGTCCCTTGATGAGTGCGAGTTCCTCACAGCCAGATTAAAACTTAATCGGTGTTTAAACAAAACAATGTAAGTATCCAGCGATGAGAATAAAATAAAGTTCAATTTATTTATATATATAACGAATTCCTTTAATTCGACTTTCTCAATTTTAGAAATATAACTGATGAGTAATTTCAATCACATATAAATGATGATGATGCTTTCAGCAATCATCATTTATATTTGACCGAAACTACCTTGCATCAACACTCCCTCTTAGCTAGGGAAGATATTTCAAATCAAATAAGTAGTGATATCACCTTCACATGTGATATCGAACATATGGTATGATATACTCAATATTGCCAAGTCACATGACATTCTTCATAACACATCTTTATTATGGTATGTGCACTGACATCAAGTCACATGATGTCTACCATAATTCATGGCATATCAACGGATATAAATATCCACCATGATTATCTCTTAAGGATCACAATAATCTTCAGATGATATAAAGTCCCATGACATCCATCAAAGTGTCCAAGAGATACTATCATGACATGTCCACAGATATCAAGTCACATGATATCTATCATGATAGTTTATCATTGTAGAGTTGTCACTTTACAATGTCAAATACAAGTGTTCATTATTAGAAAGATCGTCACCTTTCAATAATGTACACAGGGGGAGTAGGCCCATAAAGTCATGGAGTCACACACATGACAAAAGAGTTTACACATTAAACATCTTTATATATTAGTACAATTATAAACAATTTGTATTTCAAACATAAATAACAAATTACATTTCAACCATACCAAGTTTCTTCCCTGAAGTGCTCAACTTTAATTCTGGAGAGAGGCTTGGTGAGAATGTCTGTGTTTGATCATTTGTACTGATATACTCCAACTGAATCACATTCCTTTCTACCATGTCTCTACATAATGGTAAGGGATCTCAATATGCTTAGATCTATCATGAAGACAAGATTTACGAGCTTGATACAACTCGATTATCACAATGAATAATTGTAGGATTCAAGGGCTCACCAAAGAGTCCCACAAGCAATTTACGAAGCCAAACTGCTTTTCTTGCTCCCATTGAGGCTGCAATGTATTCGGCTTCTGTTGAGCTCTGTGCAACTGAAGATTGTTTTCTGCAAATCCAGGAGATCATAGCCGATCCTAAACTGAAGCAACATCCTGATGTGCTTTTTCGATTGGTTACACTTCCAACCCAATCAATCGTGAGTACCCATGTAGATCTAGTTGATCATTCTGTAAAGGAGACCATATCCACAGTGCCTTGAAGATATCTCTGTAATATGTTTTACAAACCATTAAGTGAATTTCCTTTGGCTCACACATGAACCGGCCGAGAACATTCACTACATAGCAAATATCAGGTCTAGTGTTCGCCAGATACCTCAAGGATCCACTCATTTGTCTATAAAGGGTTGGATCTGCACACTTGGATTCTACTGCTGCTTCTTTTAATTTGTGAAGGTTGGTTTCCATAGGTGTAGACATTGGTCTACAGCCCAACATTCCAAATCTTTTCATAATATCAATAGTATACTTCCCTTGGTTTAGTATAATGCCCTCTGATTTCTGCTAAACCTAGGAAGTAGTGTAGAATGCCTAAGTCTTTCATATCAAATTCAGAAATTAGATCCTGCTTCCCTTGAGCAATGAGGTGATCTTCTCCTGTTATCAGTAGGTCATCAACATATAAAATAATTCATTAGCATATCACCTTGATTACCTTGAAGTAGAGATTGAGTCGGCCTCATTCTTGGAAAATTCTAATCCCAAGAAATAGTCATTAATTTTTCCATACCGCACTACGGGGAGCTCGCTTAAGTCCATAGAGGGCTTTCTTCAATCTGCATACATGTGAGTCAGATTTATGTATCACAAAGCCTTCGGGCTGTTCCAAATAGACTTCCTCTTCAATGGTTCCATTTAGGAAGGCAGTTTTCACATCCATTTGATGGATCTTCCAACTTTTAGCTGCTGCAACGGCTAACACTGCTCTCACTAATGTGTAACGGGCAACAAGTGCAAATGTTTCTTCGTAATCACGCCTTTGAGAAAAACTCTTGCCACAAAACGCTTTATGTTTTTCTATACCGCCATCGGGCTAGTTGTTACGCGAATTCAAGACCTCGAATGGATTTGAAAAATCCGATAAAGGCGTAATGATAAACCGGCTCAAATTAGAGGGGAAGCCCTCTCCTTTGCTGATGGTGTGTTTGAAAAGAAAGTAACCAAAACTGTTGCCTATCTTTTGATCAGCTTAGAGCACAAGGTTTTTAACACAAACGCCAGACGAGATTTTCTGATAAGAAGTTCAACTACGACTAACTTAAACTAAAGACGTTCCTAACCTCTCAAGTAATAGCAGAGCAAGAGAAGTTAGAAATTAACAAGGCAGATTTTCTGACAAAAATACTTTAACAATCTCGCTCCCAACAAACAACTACACACTTCACTGTAAGCTGAAATAAAGATCATAAAAACATAACATAGATAACGGAAATCTGAGATTTTAGACCAAGGCAAAAGAGGCTCATGATTTCATTACTCAAATCTCTGAAACAAAAAAACTCCCTTCTAACATGCCTTGAACAAGAAATTGCAGCTAAGGAGGCTTGCAAACTTATTCTTAACACAATAGAAAACAGCAATCTTACTAACTCCTTGTTGTCTAAAGAGGCTCAACAATTTGCTTATCACAATACAAATGAACAATACTTGAGCAACAAATAGAAGGCACAATAGGCTCAGCGTTTTGTTCTCACTAGCACGTTTAAAGAAAATAAATGAGCAAAGGCTCTTATTTATAGAGAAGCGTAGAGTAGGAACTCTAAAATCTCCTTTTTGCTATTAAACTAGGGTTTGCTCTCGCCAGCAAGCTTTTTTATTACTAAATCTAGAAAGAAGAAACTCCTAAAAGCAGAAAAGCGGAACTCCGCCAACTATTACATCTTTATCTTTCTATCCTCCAAGAATGGATAAGGATGATTCCAAGAATAGAAAGAAAGCGGGAAAGAAAGCTTCTAGAAGAAAGCTGCTTTAAAGCTCGATCACATCCGCTAGGAAGTTTGAGATTGTGTCCCGGTTCGGTGCATCTATACCATCAACAGCAAAACACCGCTTTTCAAGAATATCTTCGGCATCTTCAATAGATCTTAGGAAATCTTCAATCTCATTGGCCGCTTTATTGAACTTTGCTGACATCATTGAAACATGACCTATCCTTCCACCAACTGGGCTGCAACTATGAACAACATTCTGGAACTGATTTTGCACCTCCTCAAGCCCGACGTAAGAACCATCCTCAAGACTGTACTGAGAGGGGATCTCTATGACAAATTCGCTGATGAAAAGGAGAGCTTCCACCACCCTTTGTCTGTAGGTGATGAATTCTTCAGATATTCTCTCATAAGTTTTAATTTTGAAAACATGACGCTCTCTCCAAGCAAGGATTTGCCTTTTGTGCTCCTTTGAAACCGCTGAACCGTAGGCTGTGTCTAAATCAGCAATGATAATCTCATGCCTAGGTTTTACTTCAGCCAGTGTTTGTTCAAATCCCTGAATGCCTTGACGAAGTTCATGAGCGTTTTCTCTCAACTGGAACATCTGAGCCAAGATCTCCTTTCCTCTAACAATGAAGCTCTCGATCCACTCCTGAGTCTCTTTCCCACATATGACCAGCTGTCTTAACTGATGATGATCAGCTGGTGTCTCTAAGACCTGGGGCAGCAACTAAGTTGCTTGTGAAGAACCACGAGCAAGGTTAGAAATGAAAAGCTTAAGTTGCTGATTTTTAGCCTTGAGGGCTGCCTTGTCTTCTCCGTCTTTTAGCACTCTTTCATGAAGGTTTTCAGATACAACTTTGAAGAGACTCAAATCTGCATGTCTGGTATTTCTACCGAGATTAGCCTTGACCATGACAAAATCATCCATATTTACCTCATCCCTATTCTTATCTTCTGGGGGCACTGCAGTCTCCACGACTATCTCGTTATCAGGATTCCTATCAAAATGAACTTGCTTCTTTGCCTTCTTCTTAGGAGGTTCCTGATAAATGTTATCGAGATCATCAATACTCACTTGATATGAAGGCCTTCTCCTAACCCTTCCTAAGGAGTTCTCAAGCCAAGACACCGTAGTATCTTTACTAACTGCCTCAGGAGGTACTGCTGCAATCTCTTCATCATCTTCGATATCAAGATCAATATGAATTGGTGACGAACCCGTCAAAGGTACAGGAACATGTGTTGAAGGCGGCTCCTCTGCTTCATTCTGAAGTATGGGCTCGTCAAGAGGAACTTTTGAATCAATTGTAGGCTGTTCCTGTATGACTATGCCTGAGAAATCCATCCTTCTTCTTACATTTTTATTCGATCTACTGCCTTTGATGCCATCTTGAGACTGACTTTTACCCTTTCCTTTTGACTGTGCTGTGGAAGAAGAGGGAATTATCCTTGGCGGTTCTGCTACTGGAATAGAGTTCTTCCTTTTAAGCACTAGGAAAACCTTACTATACTCCACAACTTGTTTTGTTCTGTCTTCAATTGAAAGAGATTCCTTGTTTGCCCAATTAACTTGTGGAAGAGGCTGATCCTCGATTCTTTTCTGAGTGTACATTGGTAGAAGCACATCTTCATCATCATCGGAGAGTCCTTCAATATCTTCATTCAAACAGTCTTTCATCTGATGGAGAGTCAACCTGCTGTAACTACGCCTTCGCACTTCAAACTCATCTGCACAGTTAGCCCAAAAGTCTTCAAGTGCGGGTATGTGATTGTAGTTCTTCTCCAACCAGGCAGCGTAGACACCATGAGGATCAAATGACCGCCTTTCACTGTAGGATTTTAGACCAAATTTATCTAACTCTTCTCCAATTGTCTTGGCATCTGTAGCAGTCCTGCATGTATAAATACCCAACCCTAATGGAAAGTGAAGAGAGGGTTTCTTTCTATTTCTCAAGACTGTATGAACACCGTGAGCTTGCCTCAAGAATTCCATGAAGATGACTTCGTCTGACGGATACCTTGGCAACATGAGCGGGGCACCTGAATAACCATAAACCCTGAGATAGGTAAAGGTAGGAAACTGTATAAACCAATCTGCCCATTCTGCCATTGCTGCCCTGGCAACTGAAGAGATGCGGACGTGCAATTCATTGTCTAAGTCACGCACCGTGTACATCAAGAATGCCTCGTTCACCCTTTTGTAGTGGTGCAACGACTTTGTGAATTCCAACTGGGGATAATAATTATATATGTGTTGAACGCTCAATGACCCCCTCGGTGTTCAATCCTCTGAATTGACCTTGATAGGCCACCAAATAGACTAGATATGACACCATGTGGAATACATGAAACTGAAAATATTCTGTTATTTGCTGATGTAGGCAGTCACTTATCAAAGTAGGCCAATCATAAAACTCAGTCTTTTTCATAATGTGAGGTATGGCATAAAACATCCAAGGTTGGAACTTGGTGGCATCTGCTGAACCAGTGACCCTGTTGAGCAAAGTGATGATGATGGCAACCTCGTCCTTGAACTCTCCTCGTCTTTGAACTCTCCTCGCCCGACATTCTTGGGCAATGTCTTATGTTTTTCTTTCATCCATCTCTGTGCAATCTTCTTGCTGTATTTGTCCTTATGCATGTTCCACATCTTTTCACATTCATCCCTCGAAAGAGTTACACTTTCAGGCCATGGGGGAATAGAAAAACACCTTTCGACCATGTCAGGCTTTAGACTGCAAATCAACTTGCCATCCGCTGACTGGATCTCCCTAGTAGCCGGGTTGTAATGCTTAATGCAAGCGATTACGAACTCAAGGCTCTGAACTGATATAGGAATAGACGCTGCTGCGAGGAGTCCAGAATGACCGAGGTTCTTGATTGAAATGTTGCCTGCTCTCTCCAAGGGATATAGATCGAACACCGGCTTAACATGATGCAAGTCTGTCTCAGCTGTTTTGATGTAATTATGAAAGAGAGCTGATTCGGACTTGAAAACATTAGGAGTGTACT
>VDFB02000008.1:123009266-123080644 GCA_007258455.2 Sequoia sempervirens
GAGAGGGGGGAAGGAGAGAGAGGTGAGATAGAGAGAACTAGAGAGGGAAGGAGAGAGAGGGTAGACAGGAAAGGAAAGAGAGAGGGAAGCTCGGAGAGAGAGAAAGAGGGGAGAGAGAGGGAGGGAGGGATATGTAGTGATAGAGAGGTGATATAGAGAGTAGAGAGAGAGATATATAGAGATAGAAGCAGAGGGAGGGGAGATAAATAAATGTAGAGAGGGAAGGAGGGAGGGAGGGAGATATATATTAGAAAGGGAAGGAGATAGATATTAGAGAGGGAAGGAGAGAGAGATGGCCATGTAAAGACATAGTTCTTGAGCTCAAGGGAGAGAGTGTCAAATAAAGGGATGGAGATAGTGAGAGAGAGAGAGAGAGAGGTCTAGAGAATAAGAGATGAAAATGAGTGAGATAGATAGAGAAAGATGAAATTTGACCTCTGATTACTAAAATTTGACATGCTGATTACTGAAATTTGACTAAGTCTAATTTTTTTTTTAAACTTCCAAAAGCTAGAATTTGCATTATAACTCCTAGAGATCTAAAACCACTCTCAAACATCCTAAAACTATATACATGAAATATAAATTAAAGTATAAGAAAGTTAATGTCCATATTTAAATGGGTTGCTTCATTTGGCGAGCACCAAATTTGGTGCTAGCCAAATAAAGCAACCCATTTGGTGAGCACCAAATTTGGTGCTAGCCAAATAAAGCAACCCATTTGGTGAGTTCCAAATTTGGCACTAGCCAAATAAAGCAACCCATTTGGCAAGCACCAAATTTGGTGCTCACAAAATGGGTTGCATTGGGAAATACCAACCCAATGGGTTGGATTTTGGATTGGGAATCCAACCCAAAGGTTTGGACAACCATTTCATGCAAAAGTCATGATTTTTTGAAAGGGTAACAAAATTTCACACATTTTTGGCCATGCTCACCATCAAATTTGCATGTCTTTCAATGCATGTTTATAAAAAAATGTGATGAAATTAGGTTCTCTCTTAGCTATCTAAATATGTAATTTTTTTTACATTTTGATTAAGGTTTTCATCATAACTTCTCTTGTTATTGCCTCTATTTTTTGTCAAAAACCAACATGTGCTAGTTTTAGGATAGATTTTTACTCATTCATTGAATTGTGAAAAAAATTACATTTTTTAAAACTAGACTCCATTCTACATGTAATGAAAAAAAAATCAATTTTTAATTAGTTTTCAAAAAAATTAGAGGGGAGCACACTCAAATTTTAGCTTTTCAGGATGTGTACACTTCAAAAACTTATAAAATATTATATATTCATTAAAAAACTTAGCTAAAAGAATAGGGATAAACTACATGGTGCTAGTTAATTTCTCACCGTTTGGATTTTTGAAATTCTAAAAAAAAGTTAATCAAAAAGGGGGGCCCTCAAACGCTATGCTATTTTTTTTTTTTATAAAAACAAGACCTATTTCCCCCCCCTCTTTTTGAGACCCTTAATCTTCATTAATTTCAAAAATAATTACTAGCTTAGAAACTAGACTCAAGCACTTCAACTCGTGTTCTTGCTACATCTTGAAATTTTGAGTGTAACTATCTTCATTTTCTCGTGCAAACCAGATTCTGCTGATTTCAAAAAAAAGTGGCATCGTAATATATTTTTTTATGTCACTGATCCATGCACTTACCCATATATAAAATGCATAACCTTGTAGATAACATATACCATGTATCTATGTTGTGTTTGAGTTTGATAAACAAGATAAACATGATACACACACACACACACACACATATATATATATATATATATATATATATATATATAAATGAATGTATTTCGTATGTTTGAGGAAACATATAAATATGTATATACCAATATATGAATGTATATATGTGTATGTTTATATACTTGTTGATTTGACAATTATCGAATGGATTACATGGATTCATTGCTTTTCACAATATGAATATGTATATGGAATTAGATATATGCATACAAACACATACACACACATAAGCGTTAACTCTTCTATAGAGGAGTGTGTTAATATATATATATATATATATATATATATATATATATGTATGTATGTATGTATGTATGTATGTATGTATGTATGTATGTATGTATGTATGTATGTATGTATGTATTTAATATATTATTACTATTTGATTGTTAACTCATTTGAATATATTCATATGAAAAATTATTTCTTGTACTTGATTGAAATTTGAGAATATATGTTTAGTTATATATATGTATATGTATATGTATGTATGTATGTATGTATTTAATATATTATTACTATTTGATTCTTAACTCATTCGAATATATTCATATGATGAATTTATTCTTGTACTTGATTGAAATTTGAGAATATATGTTTAGCTATATATATATATCGCCATTATTCAAATTATATATATATATATATATAAGTATATGTACATATATGTGTATATATGAATGTATGTATTCGGGAAAATTTCTTGCTAGATAATGATAAAGTGGATTTATGCTTCCATATATTGAATGGTTTATAAACTTGTTTGCTAAGGAATGTCTAATGTGTATGTGTACATATATATATATATATTATGGAATAACCTTATAGGCATGAATAGTCATGCCATTAAGGAATGCCTATCCTTAGAAGCTTTCATATAGTCGATATAAGGTATCATACTTTAGACTTTGACCTATGATTTATATACCACATTATATGGGAATTGAAAACATAAACGTATATTTGTGAGGGAGAGATCTCTTAACACAAGTGGGTCAATGCTTATTTGGCAGCACCCTATGAAATGTCGTGTAGAGTAAGGAACGATAACCAACCGAATATAATGCTATTTATATGGATTTAGAAGTCGATTTTTCTTCTTTTCATGGAGGACTAACTTTGTGGTATTTATAACTATATCTCTTGAGCCAATTTCTATGCTCTTACTTTCATTCTAAAAGAGAGTATAAATCTGTAGGTTGTTTAAACATTTAAGTAGATATTGGGAGAGGTTGATGCCTTTATTTATCTTGGACTTAGTCAACAACATCACCATGAATTTTTGTAACAAATCAAACAGCTGTTGAATACTCTAAACAGTCAATAACTTTGTCTAATCAATTAAGTATGTGAGTCAATACTCAACATAGACTAATTTGATGCTATTATGAGTGGCATGATTTGGTTATTGACTATTTCTCTTAAGAGTAGAATCATGCCACCTTTGCATTATATTTATCATAGAAGTTTGTTTATTGTTGACAGTCAAATTCTATCACATGGAGAGTTGATTTATTCTCCAATTGCTATCAAAAAGTGGGTCAATCTACTGGTATTCAAGCTGAGTCTTTACTTACTTATTCTCCACCTTTCAAATTTGTGTTAGTGGTGTTGCTACACATGAATTTTGTTGTCAATATCATGCCTAAACTATAGGGAGTGTGTTGCAAGTATGAGTAAGTTTGGTGGTGTTGTCATTGATGTTGTAATTGATGTCAACATAGTACAAGATGTTGTAGATTGTGCATGTATAGTTTATATGTTGTAGAGATTTTGTGAGTACATGGAGCTATATGGAGTTGCAAGTGTGCTAATGTGTTAAGTTTCCAAGTGCTTTTGAGAAATAATGAAGCCATAGTTGTGTATGTGTTCATAATGTGCTATGGTATGTGCTCCGTATTTCTTCTTTGTTAATCCTATGCTTGTGCAGATCTGAAATGTTGTAGCTTCTATTTTCTGGGAGAAATGTTTCTACTCTATAGTCCTCCGCTGGTTTTTTTCATATCTTTTGGATCTAGTAGAAAGCTTGTAAATATTTTATCTATGTTTTGGCAAAGGTGTTCGTGGTTTGGTGCTCCAGAAGACTAGTTTCAAAGTTGTGTTTGTTTGTACAATCTAGATGGACTGATGAAAGGTGTTATGTGTATGAAGGTTGTTACACTTGTTGCAAATGAATATGAAGGTATCTGAGATGTGTTTTCATGCATGGTGAAGAGTGTTATGTGGCCCACATGTTATCTTATTTTTGTGGAAGCGTGTACTTAAAATTTCATTTGTGTTTTCATTAGGTTTGGCCAACCTGGTGTTTACACTTCATGTAAAGGATAAGTATCATTTGAGGAAGCATGTGATTGATCTGATACATTGTTTTGGGTCTTGGTTAATTGTTGGTTTTGTCTACTCTCATTCTCTTCCACCATGGGAATGTTGAGTTACCAACCTAATTTGAATTTGTAAAATGAAGTGTGTGTAGCCGTCCTTGGAGAAATTTTCTAAGGTTGAAGATGGTATAAATACAATTCGAGATGTTATGTATTGATGTCTCAGATGAGCCACAAGTTTGAGAAAAAATAAGTGTGCGAAATTGAGTTGAGGCAGTAGTAATTTAATGTGCCATATTCTTGAATGCAATGAGTTGATGGTGTCTGCAATCTTTTGATCAAGGTTGTGGATGTGTGTAACTTGTTGTGGGCCTTGTATCTAGGAAATGAGCCTCTTTGTAATTGGTTTTTCTATTACTTTATAGTATGAGTTAATCCTCATTGTGGTTTTTCCCTCATTAGTTTTTCCATGTAAATCTGGTGTTTCTTGTGTTGATATTTCTTTTTGTTATTTTCATTTCATGTTCATACCTAATAATAAAATTAAGTGGATGAGAAGTTGATAATTTTTTGAGATTTGTGATTGAGTTTGGTGACAACTGATTCACCCCCCCTCTCAGTTTTCTTGCACCTTTCAACAATTGGTATCAGATATTTGCTTCCTCAAAGGAGAGCTTAACCACTTGAGGTAGATCTGATGGAACAAAAATTGGCAATCCCTATGTTTCATGGATCTGACTGCAGTGTCTAGAAAATGCAGATGAGAGGTTACATAATCTCTCTTGGTTATAAGAATTGGAAAGCTATTGAGACAAAATATGTTGCATCGACAAGTGGTCCTTTTTCTACATATGATACTTTTTCCTATGAGGAAAATGAAAAAGAAAGGTATGCAATCTACAATGCTTTATCTAAGACTGAGCGAACAAAAGTTATTTCCTTGGGCACTGCTTATGAAGTTTGGAAAAAAGTTGGAAGATATTTATGAAGGAAATGATAGAGTGAAATTTTCAAAGAAGCTAATAGCTGAGCACAAATATGAGAACTTGAAAATGGAAGAAGGTGAAGATATTGCAAGCTATTTTCAGAGGGTTGATCTTGTAGTAAATGAAGTGAAAATTCAAGGTGGTACTTTGACTGATGAAGATGTGATGGAAAATATCTTGATGACTCTACTGGAGAGTTACAGTGATAAGGTTCATCTATTGAAGAAGTGTATGATCCTAAGAAGTTTACTAAAGAAGAACTATTTGTCACATTGACTGCATTTGAAATGAGGAAGTTTGGAAAAGAAAATGAGAAGACAAAATCATCCTTTAAAGCTACAAAGACTGAAGATGATCTAGATAGTGAAGGTTCAGATGAGTTGGAAGCAAACTTTACAAGGAAGTTGAAGAAAGGAACCGATAAGTACAAAGGTATGTTACCTTTTAAATGTTTCAATTGTGGTAATATTGGTCACTATGCTTCAAGATTTCCAAATAGAGTTGTACACAAGAAGAACAAAGATAATAAAGACAAAGAATAAGAAGCTCAAGAAATTGTATTATGTTAGAGAAGATGTTGGAATCTCTGATGATGAATATGATTTTGAGGGTGATAATGATGAGTACTTGTTCTTAGCCTTGGAAAATAAATCTATCTACTAACTCTAGAAGATGTGCAAGGGAAAGTGGTCCAGAGAATAAGAAGAATGAGATGGAAGGTACTCTAGTTATTGTTTTTCATGCTAGACAAGATGAAGGCTATTGCATGATTGATATTGGATGTTCAAATCACATGATTGGAGATAAAAGTAATTTCACTAAACTTTAAAAGTATGATGGTGGATTAGTCCTCTTCGAAGATGATTCAGGAGAAATAATTGTTGGAAAGTGAACAATTAGTTTTGATGGAATACACAACATTGATGATGTCTATTATGTTAAGGGCTTAAGGCATAATATTTTGATTGGTGGAAAAATGTGTAGCAAAGGATTCAAGCTTTTGTTATAGGATAATACTTGTGAGATCACAAAAGGGTCTGAAAATATGGTTGTTGTAGGAAGAACATATGGAAACATCTATCAGCTTAAGGGTGTTGATAGTCAGTGCCTTGTATCTCAAGTTGTAGGAAGAACATATGGAAACATCTATCAGCTTAAGGGTGTTGATAGTCAATGCCTTGTATCTCAAGTTAATAAAAGTTGGCTATGGAACTGGAGGATGGGACATGTAAAATTTGATAATCTGATCAGGATCAGTTCAAGAGAAGTTATCTAGGATCTACCTAAAATCACAAAGCCTACCAATACTGTTTGCAGGAGTTGTCAATTGGGAAAACAAAAAAGATACAGTTTTAAAGGAAAAGAGCAATCAACTACCAAATGGTTAGAATTGATTCATACAAACCTCTGTGGTCCCACAAGAATAGAAAGTCTAAATGGCGACACGTATCTTATGATTTTTATTGATGATTATTCTAGAATGACATTGGCTACTTTTCTTAGGGAGAAAGGTCAAGATTTGAATAGATTTAAAGTAAAGTGTTCAAGGCAAGGGTAGAGAATGAAGTGAACCTAAGAATCAAATGTTTAAGGTCTAATAGAGGTGGAGAATTCACTTCCAGTGAGTTTAATACATTTTGTGAAGAGCATGGCATAAAGAGACATTTTTCTACTCCTATAACTCCTCAGCAAAATGGAGTTGTTGAGAGAAAGAATCCGATAATGCATTCAAGGAAAAAACATATATCTATCATATATCATTTCTTGAAGGAAAAGGTATTGGGGAATGAAGTTAGGTTGGAGTATGTGTCTACAAAGGATAATATTATAGATACATTTACTAAGGCTCTTCTGAAGGATACTTTTGAGTATCTTAGGGAGAAGTTGGGGGTCATTGGCCCTCCTTCTTTGAACTAGGTGCACATGGAGGTGCATTAGTCCAATGTATCTGTAGATTCTTCATTTTTCTGGACTGATGATTGGGTCTACTCCATAGGGGGAGTAGGAAGTTTCATTGTTATAGTATGAGATGTGTGGGTGCACTCCTAAGGTGAAGTGATCAGATCTTTTGATCTTTTCCATTGATTTCAAAGGGGGAGAGAAAGTCATGTGAAAAATAGTGAAAGAAAAAGGGAGAGAGTATTGAGAGTGCAAGAATGTTGTGTAGGTTGTCTAATCTAAAAAATAAAGGAGAATACAAGAATGGAATGGATGTTGTCTTTGATGGCTTTTCACATCATGTGTTGCCACCAATGACAAAGGGGGAGATTTTTGCATGAGTAAGTTTGGTGGTGTTTTCATTGATGTTGTCATTGATGTCAACATAGTACAAGATGTTGCAGGTTGTGCATGTATAGTTGAGATTTTGTAGAGATATTGTGAGTACATGGAGCTAAATGGAGTTGTACCTGTGCTGATGTGTTAAGTTGCCAAGTGCTTTTGAGAAATAGTGAAGACAAAGTTGTGTATGTGTTCAAAATGTGCTTAGGTATGTTCTCTACATTTCTTCTTTGTTGATCCTATGCTTGTGCAAACCTGAAGTGTTGTTTATAGGAATTTTTTGGTGATATATCTTGAATTATAGTTTGTAGTTTTTTGGAGAGTGAAAGTTGTGTTCACCAGTGTGTGAACTATTTTGGAAAATTTGTCTATCTGTGGACTGGGAGAAATTTTTTTTCTCCACAGTCCTTCACTGGTTTGTTTCAGATCTTGCAAAACTAGTAGATTAGTTTCAAAGTTGTTGTGTGTGTCTGTACAATCTGGATGCACTAATGAAAGGTGTTCTATGTATGAAGGTTTTTGCACTTGATGCAAATGAATCTGAAGGTATCTGAGATTTGTTCTCATGCATGGTGAATTGTGTTATTTGGTTCGCATGTTATCTTCTTATTGTGGAAGTGTGTACTTCAAATTTCATTTGTGTTTTCACTAGGTTTGTCCGACCTGGTGTTTACACTTCATGTGAAGGATAAGTATCATTTGATGAAGCATGTGATTGATCTGAGACGTTGTTTTGGGTCTTGGTTAAGTGTTGGTTTGGTTTGCTCTCATTCTCTTCCACCATGGGAATGTTGAGTTTCCAACCTAATTTGAATTTGTAAAATGAAGTGTGTGTAGCCAACCTTGGATAAAGTTTCTAAGGTTGAAGATGGTATAAATACAATTCGATATGTTATGGATTGATGTATCAGATGAGCCACAATTTTTAGAAGAAAGAAGTGAGTGAAAGTGAGTTGAGGCAGCAGTACTTTAATGTGCCAGATTCCTAAATGTAGTGAGTTGATGGTGTTTGCAATCTTCTGATCAAGGCTATGGATCTGTGTAACTTGTTGTGGTGGATTTATTTTGTTATCTTTTTGTATCTATAGGTAGTGAGCCTCCCTGTTGGACAATGAGTCCTTTCTATAGGTACTGAGCCTTGTATCTAGACAGTGAGCCCTTGGCAATGAGCCTCTTTGTAATTAGTTTTTCTATTAATTTATATTGTGAGTTAATCCTCGCCATGGTTTTTCCCTCATTGGGTTTTCCATGTAAATCTGGTGTTTCTTATGTTGATATAGCTTTCTATTATTTGCATTTCATGTTCATACTTAATAAAAAAATTAAGTAGATGAGAAGTTGATAAGTGTTTGATATTTGTGATTGATTTTGGTGACAAGTGATTCACTCCCCTCTCAATTTTCTTGCACCTTTCAACATAGTGTAGTTACTTTCTTGATGTATAAATAACATCAAGAGTTCATTTTTTGGGATGCCTCATTATATTTCTTTTATGCATTATTTCTTGTGCAACAATTCTATAATTTAGTGTGGTTTTCTATCTATAATATTTTGTCAAACAGTGAGGGGGGGCCTTTTGAATTAAGAGAGTTTGATTAGCCTTTGAGAAGGAGCACTTTCCAACTTGAGAGTTAAGAGTTGTGAGACTTTTTTGGAGGATAATTATCGAGATAGTTGTTGTTCTAAAGGTGTTATTACTATAGCCAGTCAAATTGGAAAGATTAAACACATGCACGAGGATATTCTACTTTTATTCTATTTTGAACAAGCTATGTCTTGATTGATTAAAATATTCTTGTTGATACTTGAAATTAGGGAAAAGTAATGCTTTCTTTGAAAGAAAGGTAGAAGATTTTTACACTTATTGTGTATTTCTTGTAAATACCCCATAATAGGAGAATTATGCTATCGTAAGTATTACTTACTGGATATGAATATACATGGGGTGCATAAGGCTTATTTGTAGCTTTAACCTCTTTTAGTCAAAGAGGTGATACTGTCAAATGGAGTCCTCTATTGTTAGGAACATTCTTCGAATGAGGCCATGCTTTGTGTTTATATTTACTCCATGATAGGAGGGATGTTTGTCATAGATATTGAAATGATACTAGATATGGTTAGACATGGGTAAGAGAAAATCTTTGTCATAGGTATTGTTATTATAATAGATATGACTAAATGTAGAAAAGCTTAAGGAACACTCATAGCTAGATATTTAATTATGCTAGATGGCTAGTAGGTTACTCCTAGGAGTGTTTTCTAGTGAAGGGAGGAAACTTGTACTTTTCTTATTGAGTTGTGTTACCTTAGGTTGTGTTAAAGGAATAGGTTATCTTGGGGAGTAGCTTGCCCATGGAGAGGGATTTACTAAGCATAGATATAATGGCCTTACTTCAAAATGAGCTTTCCATAGTGTAGGTGAATGGTAGACCATCACTTGATTATACTGAGTGAGAACACTTTGTCCAAAGTAGTGGGGGTGTCTGATGACTTCACTATGAAAAGTGTGTAAGTTGAGACTCTACTATCAGTTCACTATGTCTACTTAAATGCATGAGGGCTACCTAGAGTAGGATATAAATCCTATTCATGTTTGATACAACACTAAGCTTAGAGTGGTATGTCATACTGGGTTACCCAACCAATACCTTTGTCAAATGATAGGGCCATCTATCCTTGATAGATGTGTGGGAGACTGTATATGAGTCCATGGTTGGTGAAAAAGCACTTGAGTGATGCTTCTCCTCCTCAACAGGTGACCGAAGACCAAGGTTTTGAAAGGTGGATTTCTGGACCATCTATATCTTATGCTCTAAAGCTTAGTGGAGCTATGCTTGTAATAGTGTGCATTCTTGTAATATTGTAAGTTGTGAAATTATCATAATAGAATGAAATCTCTATTTAATATTGTATGGCATCTATGTTCAATATGAAATCTATGTTATTGGAATATTTGTATAGTTACTTTTGAATGCAATGACAAATTGGAATTGTGTTATTTCAATTGAGCATGTAATCTACATTATTGGAAGAAAACATTAACTACTATTCCATGGCATCATGTTTTATTCACTTAAGGTGAAAACATTGAAAACTTTACTATGAAGAACATTGGGATTGTTACAAGGTGGGAGGGATAGACTTGAGAGAGAGGGAGAGAGGGTGAGAGAGGGAGAGGGGGAGAGGGAGAGGGAGAGAGAGAGAGAGAGAGAGAGAGAGAGAGAGAGAGAGAGAGAGAGAGAGAGAGCTCTCAGTTAGGTGGAGGGAGATAATTTGAGAGAGGGAGAGAGGGGTGGGAGAGAGAGACCCCGAGATAATAGGGGAGAGAGAGAGAGTCTTTAGCAAGTGGGAGGGGAGTATTACAGGGAGAGAGGGAGGAGGGAGGAGAGAGACAGAGGAGGAGAGAGAGGAGGGAAGAGAGGTGAGGAGAATCATGAGAGAGAGGGGAGGGAGAGGGAGAGAGAGAGAGAGAGAGAGGAGAGAGAGAGAGAGAGAGAGAGAGAGAGAGAGAGAGAGAGAGAGAGAGAGAGAGAGAGAGAGAGAGAGATGGGGTGCAAGAGAGAGGGAGAGAGAGGGAAGGAGGGACGGAGAGATAGATATGGAGAGTGATAGAGAGGGGGAGGAGGGAGGGAGAAGTAGAGAGAGATGTGATATATACAAATAGAGAATGAGGGAAGGAAGGAGGGAAGGAGGGAGAGAGAAGTGAGATATAGAGAATTAGACAAAGGGAGAGAGATGTGGGAAGGAAGGTGGAGAAATTGAGAGAGAGAGGAGAGAGTGATAGAGAGTGAGGTAGAGAGGAATATGTTAGATAGAGTTAGGTAGAGGGAGAAGGTTGGTGGGAGGAAGAGAGAGTGAAATCTAGGGAGGGAGAGAGAGGGGGAGAGATGGGGAGGGAGAGAAAAGGGGCAAGCTAGGGAGGGAGAGAGAGATGTGAGATAGAGAGAGAAAGGTGATATAGAGAAAATTAGAGAGGGAAGGGGAGAGAGGAATATGGAGAGATTGAGAGATAGGAGGGAGGTAGAGAGAAAGGTAGATAGGGATAGGATAGAGAGTAGAGAGGGAAGGTGCATGGGAGGAAGGAAGAGAGAGAGATAGATAGGGATTAGGGTTGACAGTGTAGGGTTTAGGGCTTAAGGTATAGGATTGAGGATAGAGGGATAGTGTTTAGGACTCAAGCTATAGGGTATAGGGTTATGGTTTAGAATATTGGGTATATGGTTGAGGGTATTGGGTTTAGGGTTCAGGGTTCAGGGTTTTGGGTTGAGGACACAAGGTTGAATATAGGGTTTAGGGTTAAAGTATAGGGTTCAGGCTTATGGGTTTATAGTTTAGGCATAATTTTTAGGGTTGAGGGTCAAGGTTAAGTGTACAAGGTATAGGGATTAGGGTTTGTGATATTGGATATATGTTATAGGGTAGAGGGTTGAGGGTATAAGGTATAGGGTTAAGGGTTGAGATTGTAGAGTTTATGGTTTAAGTATAGGGTCGAGGGTATAGAGTTGAGGGATAATGTTTAGGGTTTAGATTATAAGGTTGAAGATATAGGGTATAGGGATTAGGGTTGAGGGTGTAGGGTTTAGGGTTTAAGGTATAGGGTTGAGGGTAATTGGTTTAGGACTGATGGTGTAGGGTACAAATTGAATGTAGGGTTTAGGGTTTAAGTGTATGGTCGAGGGATAATTTTTAGGGTTTATCTTATATGGTTGATGGTATAGGGTATAGGGATGAGGGTTGATGGTGTACGGTTTAGGGTATAGGGATGATGATTTATGATATTTGGTATAGGGTTTGATATATAAAGAGAGAGGGTGAAAGGGAGAGAGAGAGAGAGAGGGATAAGTAGAGAGGGAAGGAGAGAGAGAGAGAGACGTAATAGAGAGAGAAGTAGAGAGTGGAGGAAGGTGGAGAGATTGAGACAGAGAGAGGAGGGAGGGAGAGATAGGTAGAGATGGATAGGTTAGATAGATAGAAGTAGAGAGGGAAGCTAGGTGGGAGGAAGGAAGAGAAAGAAAGGGGGAGATAGAGAATATTAGAGAGGGAGGGAGAGAGAGAGAGGTTAGACTCCATTTCTTTGAGGCATAAACACATTAACAAGGTAGTTCTTGTATGAAAACTTCCTCAAAGAAATGGAGTCTCATAGTGATTTACATCACCATGAGACCCCATTTCTTTGAGGCATTTTTTATACAATGAGCACTACCTTGTCAATGCTATTGCATTGATGCATTAAAAAGGTAGTGCTCGTTGTATGAAAAAATTCCTTTAAGAAATGGGGTCTCATGGTGATATGTATATCACCATGAGACCCCATTTCTTTGAGGAATTTTTTCATACAACCAGCACTACCTTTTCAATGCTACCGCATTGACACATTTTCCAAGTAGTGCTCATGTATGTGTTGATCATCAAAGCTTGTGCCATTTCGACAACCTTATGGGAAATTCAATGAGTGGGGGATTGATTTGCACATCATTGAATACCTACAGGATTTTTATAGAATGTCAGCTCTTCTCTAAGTTTTGGAGAAAAGGGTAGAAGGAAATATAAATATAAAACATAAAAAATGGCAATGCACCAAAACTTTTACAACATTTCAAACCCAATCTTTCCTATGAATGGTATATTAGACATTGAATGCCACAACCCTTCATTGTTGGGAAGAGAATGGAAAACAAATGCTAATACAAGCACAATGCAGTCTTTCGAATCTCCCTCCAGGTAGTGCTCATTAAGGTTTGATCAAGGATAAAGATTTCCAAGGTTAATCGAAAAAATTTACAAATTGCTTAAACTCTTTCTCAACATCATATGAAAAAACAACAACTCTTTAGGAAAATAGAGAAGTTCAACAAAGACAATCTAATTTTCACGAGATATTAACATACCATATAAGCCTACAACATGGAAATCAACTACTTAGACTACTTGAATTTAGCTTAGCATAGTGTTTCATTCTAAATGAAAGCATAAAGAAGAAACTTGATAAGGGCCATAACATGCACAGTCTCAAATATTTCTTCCAAATAGTTTGTGCTTGAATAACAAATGAACTCAAAAAATAAAGGTTGAATTCCAATATAATAATAGTTTGAGCTAAAACAATATAACATGCCAGAGAAAAGTAGTATTCTGCAAAATACTTTTGAAAATACTTTTATGCCTAAAGAAAACTAAAGAAAAATTTCCTTAGAAAAGGAAATTAAAACTTAGAACTTTTGGAAAAACTTATTTTGTGTTGCTGCCTCCCATTTATGGCTAAAAAGGGATAGAACCACCACTGCATCACATAATTAAATGTTGCTAGACATTGGAATTTGATAGCTCATCATCTTATTGTAGATATTTTATTATGTCATGACAATCTTTGCTCATTTATTCCCAACTTCTGCATTAATGCCCTTTAGATATTTAGCAAAGATCGTTATTTGAAAATAATTAGATCCTAGAAAAGAACCTAGAAAAATTCTTGTTGACCAATCACATGGCTCGACAGTGCTCACTCAAAGTATCCATCCTGAAAATCAAAAGAAGCTAGCATTCTCTAAAAAAATCCCAAAAAAGATCACTTCTTAAAGTGTAAACTACCTGCAGTGAAGAGATGATGTGTCAAGCGGGTGGAGATTTTAAGATTTGTGAAAATCATCCTTGAGAAAGTCTCTGCCAAGTTGACAGGTGTCTTGGCTCTCTCTTGAAAGGAAGGTGATAGATGAAAACCATGCTGCCACCACATGGTGCATTGCATGCCTTCTCCGAACAAATTTTTCTTTGAGCACAAACACATCCGAAGCCAAAAAAATATAAAAGCCAAAAATTGAAAACAATTAAGGAAAAAATGCTTAACAACTCTGACGAATCATAAGGGGCCTTCACTTGCAAAGGCATGAACCTAGAACTCTAGAAATTCTTGGAGTTTGAGGAAAGGAAGATGTTATGTCTCCTAATCCAAATCAGTCAGTCAAACAAAATTACAAACATGACCTTATATTCTTGATCTAGCTCGAAGACTTATTTGAAGGAAACAAATCCCCATCTTGTTGAAATAGCCCCAAGGTGATAATAGAGATGAGAAAGGGGAAGGATCTCATTCTCAACATCATCAACAATGGGCATCGCACTCAAACCTGGGAGTTTTGTAGAAGTTTGGACCTTATGTCTAATTGTGTCTATGATTTGTTCAACTGATAGCACATCTCCATCTAGTGAAAGAAAGTGAGGAAAGTTGAAGCTATGCAAGGCAATAAAATCCTTCTTGATTTTATTGACCTTCTTGTTCAACACTACCTAGCATTCCTTGCTTCTTGTGGTGACCTTGTGGTAGTCAATGAATTTTTTTGCTTTACTAGATGAAACCCTCCAATCTAGGATTCTTGCACTTCTTAGGGCCTCATCAGTGGCCACACACAACCTAGAAATCAGGCTTTGTGATTTTGCTACTCGGGGAGCATATACCTAGAGAATTTGGTCAGCCAGCGGGCCAACCTTTCTGTTTAATTCTTGATCATCAATCAGAAACTATAGGGCTATTTTGAGGATAGCGAGTGCAACTATGATTCATTCCCAATATGTGGATATCAACTTCTTCATCATCAAGAGGGTCCCAGACTGTTGTGCAACTATTAACTCTTCATGTAACTGAGCCTCTTTTTCTCTTGCATTTTCCTCCATTTGATTCTTATCTCGGAGGGCATTTTCCAACTCAGAGCTTAATCTTCTGATCTCTTGATCATGAGCCTATGGAGCAGATGCCATCTCTTATCTCTCTTTTCTTGACTTCTCTACTTCTGCCTGGGCCTTTTGTATATTTTCAGAAGCTTGGGATCAGACACCATCCAACTCTCTCTTTATGTTTTCGTAAAGCCATAAAGTCGAACCTGTTCACCTTGGGTTTCCGTGAGAAACTTAGCTACTTCTCCTTGCTAATTCTATATTTTCCCTATGTGGACCATTTCAACATCTTTGGCCTTGATTTTTGTTTGTAGCCTATTCACTATTTTCTTTACATTCATTAACTCTGTCTCATGCTTCTTCAATTTCCTTTCTAGTCTTTCATAATTTGCATATACCACCTTCTAGGTGGCCTTAGCTAGGACTACTTTTTCATGCGTGCGAGTTTCATTCAAATCTAGACCCATGGACCCAATGTCATAGTCCTCCATTTTCATTTGTCCTTTGGGTTTGGACACAAGTGGCCTCATGGTAGTAATCAACAGAGATTTATGCTCTTCATTGAAGCAAGCTTCAATCTTCTTGGTAGCCAATAGTGCAATGTTCTTTAATAACCATTTCTGCTTCCTAGCTTGTTGGGAACGCTTGGTTGTATCAAAATGATCTTGGAGACTTTGTGGGGTGTCAATGCTTTGTGCTACAATGGAAGCACCTAGAGGGAGACCAAAAAGAGTAACCAAAGGAGAAACCTTAGACATATGAGCATGCGGGGAGGCAAATGGGAGCATAATCATGGAAAAAGGTGGGATACCGAATTACAATTGGGTAGGGGGAAAACTAGTTGGGGTAAAAAGAGAAATGGGTGGAAGGAGATATTTTTTCCTAGAAGTGGATGGACCTAGAGTAATGGGAAACATGGATGATTCAATTTTTTCAATGGGGGCCCTGGACAGGGTGATCAAAGAATCAATAGTAGTTGAAGCGGATGTTGCTTGCTCAGTGCGTAGGGTTACTTCACAAGGTGCATTGCTAAAAATGGTTGGGGGTTGATCAAGGACCAAAAGCTTAGGGTCCGCAGTTGGAGGATTCTTCTCTACAGATGGGGGCAGAGGAGTAACCAGAGACATATAGGTAGGAAGAAGATATGGAGTAAAACTTACCTCGGCCATGATGATCGAAACACTTTTCAAAATAGACTATGCTTCTTCTTCTCCTCTATTTGATGCATCAAGTGCACCTCGATCCTAGGCTCATCTTCTCTTTGAAAATGGTACATCTGACCTAGCCTTTGATAACCACAACAGACCTTCCTAGAGACAGTTGGGCTCTTTCCCCTTTGCTTCGAGCACTGACGGAGGATGTGGCTTGTGAGTCCTTGTTTTTTTAGCCTCTTCTCTTGTCAGATTCTTGAGGACTGTCATAGAAGTTGCTCCTCTTCAACTTATCTTTGGGTTGTTATTCTTGGTATCAACCTCTTAGTCATAAATCTCTTTGAACCTCTCATCATGTGGTTGAAACTCTCTAAACGGGGTATTAAGGCACCTCATCTCTTGTATGAACCTCCAAAAATTTGTCTTATTCCTTTCTTACCATCCCTTGCACTTCAATTGCGTGTTGAGGGATTTACTCATCAAGAGATTCCTCCGATACTCTGCCTACACTATATAGAAATTCAACCATTTTGTTCATTTGATTGGTATGCGGGCCAACTCAATGTATACTTCTAGTCTTTTCAGAGTCAGATTCCTTCTTGACTCAAAATACTCCTGACTCTCATGTTTGAAAGCGAAGTGCTTTGTCGAATTGTATTCCCACATGTCACAGATGAGGACCAAGCCTAGGGTTGCCATTAGGTTTGTAAGCTCACCCTCCACCTTCCACTTCCTGAGTGTCACCTGACTGTTTGCAATGCTGAGGGGAAGCAGGTATAGCTTCATATTATTCCTTCCGACACCATAGAAATTGTCAGCAAGGGTTTCCTGATGGCATGTATCCAACAAAAAAAATCTATCTATTACAAATCTGGGGAGTCTAAAAGGATATTTCATGAAACTATGGAATCTGATAAACGTAATATCCTCTCCTAGGAAATAATCCATTGGGATTGGTGGAGTTTTCATCCATTGCAAGGCCTCAAGAGAAAAACAGCCCGCAAGATGTGGCAACAAGTTCTGAAGTACTGGCCTCAAAAATTAGTCTACAAACCAATAGTAATTGCATGTTCATGAAAGTACATAATTCCACATAGAAATTGGCTAATAGAAGCCATTTACAATGAGCCTAGACACTGGAAAAATTCTCTCTAGAAACTTAGAATTTTGATGCAAAATCAAGTGAACCAAGAAAGAGGAATACCTAAATTTATACCCAGTATAATAGTTCTTCAATTGTTCTAGCATTCCTCTAGCTACTATATCAACAAAATAATAATATTTCTAACTCTTCTCCCTTCTGAGCATGAAGGATAGGCCCATCAAGAAGGGATGGACCTCCTCATCATCATCAAGGTCGTAATTCCAAGAAAGCATTGAGAAGATAGTCTATGTGTATTTCTTGAACTTTCTATGTGCAAGAGGAAAAGAAAATGACCTCTCACAGGTCTTTCCTTCATTTCACCCTCATAAAATCTCACCTTCTGATCTCTTTCCTCCCAAAAAAATTCCATTGTTTCCTCATTGAAATGCACAACACCCCAAGTCGTAGCGATACACAACATATCTTGTATGGCTTTGGCAAAAATTGTGACTTTGATCCTATTGCCCACAATGGCTCTTGTATGCTTGTCAAATCATTTGGCACATGCATCCACCAGCTTCGAGCATGGGTGTATAGTAGGCAACATGAAATATGGAAAACCACAATTCTAGAGCAGAGACATGAAGACTTCAGACAACCCATGATCTATCATTCTTTGAAGTGCCCCTTCCATGAGGTTGTTAGTGTTGGCTGCCAATTTTGGGTCAAAAATATTGTCAGCTACATCATGAACTGCCTCTCTCCCAAAACTTCTATTTGGTTGGACCATTTTACAAAATTTAAAAGGCCACTCCTCTGGCGTTGAGGCATTGGAAAATAAATTCCTCCTAGAAATATCAGCATAACCCAGCCTTTTTGGCAAGGTTCCAACCTTCCTACCAGATGTTGATGGTTCTACCATGGCTATGTTGAGAAGTTGTTGAGAGTTTCTTCAATGAAACAACCACTTTTCTTTTGCTACTTTAGAAAAATCTACTTTTGGGTGTAGTTAATTCCCTTGCACGTACATGAAGTTAAGGCTACGTCATTACTACTAGTCAATTAAATGCTGCCAACGAGGCGATACGTGTGGATTTGAGATTTGTATCCTTGGGGAATGGCAAAGACATCGTGATAATGGAATTAGTACATTGTCCCCATCGCCTCTTTCACAAATATGCTCATTTCATTGGGAAGCATTCTTTTAGCTATGAGAAATGTGCTTTAGTGATGCAAGGTACTTTTGAAAGACACACCTATTTAATTTTTCATAACTTAATGCTTTAATCCATGTCTTTTCACATAAGTAAGTTGGTTGGTGTTGATGATGGAAAAGGACACATGTCGACAATCAGTATATGGGAGCATTTACTCCCAAGGACCAAATTTATTTCTCAAGAACTTATATTAGGATTTTTGTATGATTCATCTACTACCCTTCGGTTGCTTTGGTAATTTCTCCATTATCGTCTAGACAAAAATTGACTTCTGATTGTTTGGGTTTGTCAGCTCATTCTTTCTATATATAGCTATGCCACCTTATTGCAATATCCATTTGAAACAATAGCCTTTTAAGTTTAGCAAGATTTTCTCACTCCCTCCCATTCCGCTATAACATGTTACTTTATTAGAATGTCTACTGGCCTAGGCAATCCTATTCATCTTCTACCATAGAGGCCACAATACTACTTTATGGGAGAGGTCACCAGTGACAAAATTAAGTGCCTGGTGAAAAAGTGTGACCACCTTGGCCTGGTTCCATTGAAGTGGGTGGTCATCCTGGACTATATTGACGATGAAAACTAGCTAAGGAGTAGTTGCAACGTAATTTTCCACTTCGTCGCTTTTGTGGTCGACCTAAAAATCGCCAAACTCGTGATAATTGAACTATGCCGCCAAATTTTTGACTCTACACTGATGGAAGGGCTCAACGAAATCATGCAAGTAGTTATCCCTAGCATTGCTATTTTAAGTGCCATGGATATCTTTAGGAATGTGGATTATAGGATAGGCATACCCTGGTTTCCCTTCCTTTCTAACTTCTACATCATGGACCTTGAAGGGCATCGTTCAATGTCTCTACCAACGACCACCTACCTACTGTGGGAGTACAGCGTCAAGCACATTCTAGGGCTCAACTAGAGAAAGAAATTTGAGTTTCTAGTGTATAGTCACGGTGACTAGGCCTGTGGTCTATGCTATGTTGACCTCGTGTGTGTTGTCTATTCACCCCCTTTGCATCCTAACAAAGAAGAAGAAGAAGAAGAAAAACCCGACGATGAGCCATTTCGACTATTTTACAATGGTTGGAGGCTTTACTTTACTATCATTTGCATGTTTCCTCCTTTTTGCTTCTTTTTGCTTGGTGACTCTTTTTGGGGCTTGCTTGAGAGGGCTTCATGTCTAAATTTGAGTCTTAGGCTAGTATTACATTGTAAAAAAAAATTATGAATATAATATAATACAATACCTTCTACTTCTATGCTTTTCTCATTGCTTATTCTCAAAATTAGAGTGTATTTACAAAAAAAATTACATATAGTACATAACAGTTAATTTTTTTTAAAGAATTGCATATTTTAATGGAAAATTTTTAGATAAATATCATTCACTAGTATGTCTAAAGCAATATTACCCTCCATATCTTCAATTTTGTACCCACTCTTTTCTTTGCACACACTAATTCGGAAGGGTCCCTTCCATAGCGATTCAAATTTGGTGTGTTGTCCTAGTTTTGCAGTGCGCTCATCGTACTTTAGTACTAGGCTCCCTTCCCTAAAATTTGAGTTGAAGGTCTTTTTATCAAACCACCACTTTACCGTATGTTGGTGGTTGATCATGGCTCCATGAGATTTTTCTCTATCTTCTTCAAGTTTGAGGAGTTCTGCCAACCATACTTCTATTCCACCGCTTTCTTCAATCTCCAGGGCTTTTAGTAGTTGCAAAGCAGGGATTTCTATGGAAATAGGTAGAACTACTTCTTTTCCATATACTAATTCATAAGGAGAGGTCTTCAAGATCTGCTTGTGCATAATTTTCTCTTCCCATAGAGTAGCTCATAGGTGCTTGTGCCAATCCCTTCGTCACTCTAACCCGATGTTCTTGATTAGCCTAATTAGGCTTTTGTTGGTCGGCTCTACTAACCCATTTCCTTTTGGGTGGTAATTTGATGAATTTTTAAGGTAAACCTCATGCTTGATAACAAAATCCAACATCCCTGAGCCTACAAAAGCTCAAGCATTATTGGATATGATGGTTTTTGGCGAACCAAATCTAGTCACCAGCTCCTCAAGGAAATTGATGATCTCACCCTCTGTAGCATTTTTGAGGGAAATGGCCTATGTCCACCTTGTGAAACTGTAGTCAGTCACTGTAAGAATCCACTTGTGACCCATGCTAGAAATAGGATTTTATCATTCCAACAAAATCCAAACCCCATTGAGCAATGGGTTCTTTAGTTACAATTGGACTCAAAGGCCAGGCATAATTCTTTCTTTTTCCAACAAAATACTAGCACTAAGTATATTTTTGCACCATATGGTGCGCTTTGGAAAACATGGAGGGCCAATAATATCTTTCTTGCATTATCTTCAAAGTGGTGGTCTTGGTAGAGAAATGTCCACCCTTAAGACTGCAATGGAATTCATTAAGAACTATTTCTGTCTGTGGCTTATCTAAGCATCAAAGCAGGACACCATCATAATTTCTCTTAAATAATATTCCTTCAATTAGTACATACCTAGTGCCTTGTAGTCGGTGGTATCACCTTTTATGGAACAAAAGGCTAGTTGGGTACTATCCCTTTTGCATATATTGTGTTCAATCTGCCACCTAGGATTCGTCGGACTTGAACTGGTTTGAGTAGAATTGATCGGTCGCCTCCTTAGCCACAGAAGTTGATTCTTGCACAAGATATTCACACATAACTCTTCCCTGAACCAGCTTAGTTGGTCTAATGTCCACATCATACTCTAGGATCTTGGTGATCCAGTTTTCCCTCTTCTTAGTTATCTCACCTTTGGTGATGTACTCCTGTACACTAGGATGTGTGATGAGAATAGTGATTCTATTTTCTGACACCAAGTGTCAGAACTTCTTTAAGCTATTAACAATGGAAAAATCCTTCTTTTCAACAAAATTATACGTGGTCTCATATCCTTTAAGATTCCTTGAGTGAAACACGATAGGATGCTCTATGTTATTTCCTTCATCCTTCTAAGTGAGTACCAAAGCTATGCTATGTTGGTCGTTGTATACATAGAGTAGGAAATCTATAGAAAATTTTGAGTTAGCCAACATTGGAGCAACGAACATAGCTATCTTTATCCACTCAAAAGTTTCTTTTCCTTCAAGGGTCCATTTGAAAATTAGGTTCTTTTTTAGCATCAATGTGATAGGTCTCACAATGTCTACAAAATAAAAAATAAACTTGCTGAAAAAGTTTATCTTTCTTAGAAAAGACTATAGTCTCTTCTGATTTTCTGGTAGGGGTAACTTCATTATAAATCTCACCCTTTCGGGGTCTATTTCTATGCCCTCTTTTCACACTACAAAACCAAGTAGCTTACCTTGGGGTACTCCAAAAACATATTTTTTGAGATTCAAAGAAATCCTGAACTGTTGACACTTCTGGAGAACTTTTTCCAGATGATCAAAGTGATCATCCTTTGACTTTGAAAAGACTGTTAAGTCATCCAAATATATGAGAATAATTAGATTAATTAATCCTCTAAAGGTAATATCCATTGCTCGTTGAAAGGTTACACCAGCATTTGAAAGTCCAATCAACATTTTTTAGTATGAAAAAATTCCCCACTTAGTGGTAAACATTGTTTTATGTTGGTCACCTTCCTTTACATAGACCTAGTTATAACCTGAGAATCCATCAAGCAATGAAAACATCTCGGATCCATCCATGATCTGCAGGATCTACTCCATTGACAACAAAGGATAGTGGTCTTTTAGCGAGGCTTTATTCAAATTTTAGAAATCAACATAGATCCTGATGTTGCCATTATTTTTCCAAACTAGTACCAGATTAGAGACATAGGTGGAGTGCTTAATCGGATATATGATCCTTGACTCAATCAATTTGGTGAGCTCTTGTGCCATCAACGCTTCAACCTTTGGATTGATCAGCCTTTGCTTCTATTGGATGGGTTTTGATCCTTCTACCATGTAAATGGTATGCTGAATTATGCTTGGATCATACCCTCTAAGATCATCATAGGTCCAAGCTACAACTCCGTCATATCTAGGACATAGATCCCTTAGCCTTTCTTTATCTTCCCATGGAATATTCCTTCTGACCTTTAACTTTCTACCATTTCCAACACCAAGTTTTTCATAATCCCTTACATCCGTAGTGAACCTCTATTTTCCATTTTTTACATCTTCACAGTAAAAAATATTTTGAGGGAGATTAAACCTCAAGGAAGTTTATTTCCTTTTAACTAGATAATTTTCTCTTTAGTAGATTATGCTCCTAGCTATGAATAGTCGGAAGCTCCTCCTGATTTTTGTATAAAGGTAGCTATTTGAATTTCATCCTCGAATACTTGCCAATTTTTATCATTTTGGAGATTGTTGGTCAAACAATGATCTGTATTGCATCCTACTTTATTGTTGAATCAAAAACTAGCTCGAATTGTGTATTGATTGAAGCCATCCAATCAACAACATAGTTTTGAGATCGAGGAATAAATTGTATACAAAAATCTTCAAAACTCTCAATTTAATCCCATATCTGATGTCTGTAAAACTTCATTCTTATATTCTTTGCAATTACTTGCATATGAACCTGGCTCACAACTAACTTTGAATCTTTGAATGCTCACACTCTCTTTACACCCATCCATTCTACAAGAATTGGACCATGAACCAAGGCTTCATACTCCACATCATTGTTCAAGCATGAGAACTAAAACTGAAAATCCTTGAGGGTCTCTAACCTTGTCGGGGACACTAGTCAGACAATAGCTCCAAAATCGGCTTTGCATTTGGTGCCATCAAAGTATAAGGTCCATAGACGGTTGTCTCCTGGATCATTATATTCATCTCATTCCTTTATCAACTTTGAAAATACTTGATCGTCATCAAAAATCACATAGGTGCCTAGAATTGTTGCATGAAAGTTTCCAAATGGTTCAAATTTTATGAATTGGTTGAGGAGTACCTCTTCGTCAGGAGTTTGATTGCTCATGTCTTCTTCATCTTCCAGCATCTCTACACAATTATATCTCTCCCTTTTTTATTAATAGGTATGTGTTGCTTCAAAGTATAGGACTACATTGTCCACTATGTGTACTGGGTGCAAGCATTCATATAGTGTTTTCATCTTTGCCCCATGCTTGGTCCTCAATATCAGGTGAGACCAATCAAGCACTAAATATCCACCAAGCTTTGTAGTGAAATCTCATGAAATACATACTCCGAAGACTAGGGGAATGTCTATCACCACTATTTCTTGTGTGACCATTTGGCTTGGGCGAGAGAAGAGGGTTAAAAATAGATCTTTTATTCAACCGATTATCAAAACCTTCTTCCCATCCAATTACATGATTCCCTTCTCAAGGGGCTCATAATTAAGTCTCAAAGCATCAGCCACTTGCTTTGGCATGATAGTTGTACTAGCTCCCAAATCAACCATGTTATTATGTAAGATTTTATCTCCCACAATTAGTGTTAAAAATAAGGGTATGGGTTTCGGCTTGCTTACCTCCTTCTCTTTTGAATTTTCCACATCATTCAGAAAAGCTACGGCCTTCAGAGCTTGAGGTTCCAACGCAGATTCTTTATCTTTACTTTGATCACACGGTAGATTTGCATCCATCTATGATATTTGTTCTTCCTTCTTTAATGCTTCCCAAAGCAATGCCTTTTGTTTGGGGATAGATATGGCATCCCACAGAGATACATTAGTAGGTGCCTTCTTCAATTGTTCCACCACATTGAGCATTCTGACTGGTTGGACCTTGGGCTTAAATAGTGGTATCTCCCTTGTCTTTGGAGGAAAATGATCTGTCATGAATGGGCTCGACACCTTATCCATCTCCTTTGGTGGTAACATTGGAACTTGCAGCTACTGATTAGGTCAGTTGATGATCAATAGGGCCTACTTTTCTTGTGGTGGTGGTTGTCATAGTTGAGGACACAACAAAGCTTATTGTACATATTCTCCTATGAGCCTTCTTTTGGATCTTGTGTTGAAGTCTGACTATACCTGTGGAGCACTAGTCATCTGAGCTTCACTTGTGAATACAACATCTTATTCCTCCATCCATGAAAATAGTGCTTGGTTAGGCGCAATATCTAAATCTTTTTCTAAATACATTCCTCACATTTGCACTCTAAAGTGGGCATTTTCCATTTCAAGATATTCATATTCTTTAGCATTCGGTAGCATGCCTTTCTTCCTTTTTTCTGCTATCTTCTATTGCATATTTCCCCTCAAAAATTTTTGAGGCATGTGACTATCGCTACATGGGAAACACCATACATTTTCATCTTCTGCCAGGTTGTTCTAACCTAGGATTAACACTTTACTCTGGTTGTCCTTAATTGTCTATAGCGACATAGTAACCAGGACTATCTGGTTTGCAAACATTGTTTGTTGACCTCCTCCTCTCGAGGGTCCTTGGTACGTATTATGTTGATAGGATTGCTTTCCTCCATCATAGGTTTGAGTGGTCTACTTCAGAGGTGTCACTTGCTAAAGTTTTATGAGAACCAACTTGTTAACAAAAGACCACATGAGGCTCTTCATGTTGTTGATGTCTATTGTTATAGAGGAAGTGCCCGACATTCTTGGCTACATAGTATGGTATACGTACATGGACTGCGGCATAGTAGATGTCATCAATTGTGTAGCAGAAGTGCTTGGAGTATGCTTCGAGTAAGATATCCCCTCCCATGGAGGATATCATCACTGCAATGTCTAAATTGAAAGCCTTTAGGTAGAACATAAATTCCATTGCAACTAGGGGTCAGGCAGTCATAGTAATTCTTTACTAGGTTTTGTGAAACCCAGTGTTGAAGTCACTCATGGCCTCTTGTGGGGCTCCTCTGATAGTGATTAGTTGATGGAGTAATAAAGAGTAATCTCCCTTCTCTGAGAAGCATTCGAACAACCTCTCTTTGAGTTGATTGAAGGAGTGGATAGAATCGGAGGCCAAAGATCAATATCAATCTTGGGCCTTTCATTTGAAAGAGGTCACCAACAACCTAAGAGCAATATTTTCTTCCACAATGTTATGTACTCTACATACCTCTACTATATCTTGCAGGTGTTTGGAGGAGGTTTTGAAGTCTTCTCTACAAAATTTTGGAATATCCTTGGCCATACATCTGGGGGCATAGGTTGTTGTAGCGGACTACCACTATCCTAGGTTACAAATTTTCTAGGAGCAGGGGTGGGTAAGTGAGCCATGGAGAGCAGATTCCTATGAATTAGGTATACTGGTATTCTAATTTGGAAAGTTCAACCTCCAGGTGGAGTAGATAAGGCTCTAGATCCTGGGCTCTCACTCCTTGCTCTATCACTCCTTACAGGTGACACAAAACCTATAAGTCTTCTCCTCCTAGGTACTGAAATGGGTAACTGGGAGTACTAGAAATGGCCTCTTAAGGATTCTCTTGTTTGGACTCTAGGCATGAAACTTCCAACTTCTTTCCTTGGCCTAATTTAAGAAATATTTTTGACTTCTAATCAAGCATTCAGAAAAATTCGAGTGCCACCAAGCATGCCAGAAAAAGAACTGTTGATCATCAAAGCTTGTGCCTCTCTGATAGCCTTATGGGAAATTCAATGAGTGGGGGACTGATTTACGCCTCACTAAGTACCTTTGAGATTTTTATAAAAATTTGGCTTTTCTCTAAGTTTTGGAGAAAAGGGTAGAAGGAAATGTAAATATAAAACATAAAAAATGGTGATTTGCCAAATATTTTACAACATTTCAAACCCAATCTTTCCTATGAATGATCTATTACACAGAATGCCACAACCCTTCATTGTTGGGAAGAGAACGAATAGCAAAGGCTAAATACAAGCACAATGCAGTCTTTCAAATCTCCCCATAGGTAGTGCTCCTTAAGTTCTGATCAAGCATAAAGATTTCCAAGGTTAACAAAAAAACATTCAAAAATTGCTTAAACTTTTTCTCTTCTTACAACATAATATGAAAAAACAACAACCCTTTAGGAAAATAGAGAAGTTCAACAAACATAATCTAATTTCCTTGAGTTATTATCATACCATATAAGCCTACATCATGGAAATCAGCTACTCAGACTACTTGAATTTAGCTTAACATAGTGTTTCATTCTAAACAAAAGCATAACTAAGAAACTTGATAAAGGCCATAACATGCACAGTCTCAAATATTTCTTCCAAATAGTTCGTGCTTGAATATAAAATGAACTTAGAAAAAAAAGTTCAGATGCCAATCCGATAATAGTTTGAGCTAAAGCAATATAACATGCCAAAGAAAAGTAGTATTCTGAAAAATACTTCTATGCCTAAAGAAAACTAAAGAATCTTTTCCTTAGAAATGGAAAATCAAACTTGGAACTTTTGGATAAAAATATTCTTTTTTGTCACCGCCTCCCATTTATAGCTGAAATGGGAAAGAACTATCACCACATCCTAGAAGTAAATGTTACCAAACGTTGGCATTTGATAGCTCACGATCTAATTGTAGATATTTTATTAGGTCATGACAATCTTTTCTCATTTATTCACAATTGTCGCTTTAATTCCCTTTAGATATTTAGCAAAGATTGTTATCTAAAAACAATCAGATCCTAGAAAATATCCTAGCAAAAGTCTTGTTGACCAATCACATGGCTTTACAGCGCCAACTCAATGTTTCCATCCTAAAAATCAAAAGAAACTAGCATGCTCCGATAAAATCCCAAGAAAGATCACTTCTTAAAGTGAAAACTTCCCGCAGCGAAGAGATGACGTGTCGAGCAGGAAAATATTTTCATATTTTTGAAAATAATCCTTGAGAAAATCTTCGTTGAGTCGACACATGTCTTGGCTCTCTCTCGAAAGGAAGGCAATAGATGAAACCACACAGCCACCATGTGGCTCATTGCATGCCTTCTCTAAACAAATTTTTCTTTGAGCATGGACACATCCGAAGCCAAAAACATATAAAATCCAAAAATAAAAAATTATTAAGGAAAAAATGCTTCACAGTATGAAAAAAATTCCTCAAAGAAATGGGGTCTCATGGTGATGTTTTTTCATACAATGAGCACTACCTTTTCAATGTTACTACATTGACATATTGATAAGGTAGTGCTCGTTGTATGAAAAAATGCATCAAAAAAATGGGGTATCATGGTGATGTACATCACCTTGAGACCCCGTACATCATCGTGAGACCCCATTTCTTTGATGCATTTTTTCATACAACGAGCACTACCTTGTCAATGCTACTACATTGACACATTGACAAGGTAGTGCTCATTGTATGAAAAAATTCCTCAAAGAAATGGGGTCTCACGGTTATGTACATCACCGTGAGACCCCATTTCTTTGAGGAATTTTTTCATATAATGAGCACTTCCTTACATTAATGCTACCACATTGACACATTGAAAAGGTAGTGCTCATTGTATGAAAAAATGCCTCAAAAAAAGGGGTCTCACGGTGATGTACATCACCACGAGACCCCATTTCTTTGAGGCATTTTTTCACACAACGAGTGCTTCCTTTTCAATGCTACCACATTAACACATTACCAAGGAAGTGCTTGTTGTATGAAAAAATTCCTCAAATAAATGGGGTCTCATGGTGATGTAAATGGGGTCTCATGGTGATGTACATCATTGTGAGACCCCATTTATTTGAGGTATTTTTTCATACAATGATCACTTCCTTGTCAATGCTACCACAATGACACATTTACAAGGTAGTGCTCATTGTATGAAAAAATGACTCAAATAAATAGGGTCTAATGGTGATGTCATTTTATGAAAAAATTCCTCAAAGAAATGGGGTCTCACGACAATTTTTCAAACAATAAGCACTACCTTGTCAATGCTACCACATTGATGCATTGACAAGGTAGTACTCATTGTATGAAAAAATGTCTCAAATAAATGGGGTCTCATGGTGATGTACATCATTGTGAGACCCCATTTTTTTGAGGTATTTTTGCATACAACGAGCACAGACGCATTGACAAGGTAGTGCTATTTGTATAAAAAAATGCCTCAAAGAATTGGGGTCTCACAGTGATACATCACTATGAGACCCCATTTCTTTGAGGCATTTTTCATACAACGAGCACTTCCTTGTCAATGCTACCACATTGACAAGGTAGTGAGCTTAGTGTTCATTGTATGAAAAAATTCCTTTAAAAAATGGGGTCTCACGGTGTACTTTGTCTGACAAGGAAATGCTCATTGTATGAAAATATGCCTCAAATAAATGGGGTCTCATGGTGATGTACATTGTCGTGAGACTCCATTTCTTTGAGGCATTTTTTCATTCAATGAGCACTTCCTTGTCAATGCTACCACATTGACAAGGTAGCGAGCTTAGTGCTCATTGTATGAAAAAAAGCCTCAAAGAAATGGGGTCTCACGGTGATGTACATCACTGTGAGACCCCATTTATTTGAGTCATTTTTTCATACAAAAAAATGCCTCAAAGAAATGAGGTCTCATGGTGATTTACAACACTGTTAGACCCCATTTCTTTGAGGCACTTTTCATATAAAAAGCACTACCTTGTAAATGCTACGGTATTGATGCATTGACAAGATAGTACTCATTGTATGAAAAAATTCCTCAAAGAAATGGGGTCTCATAGTGATTTTTTTTCATACAACGAGCACTACCCTGTCAATGCTATTACATTGACACATTGACAAGGTAGTGCTCGTATGAAAAAATGCCTCAAAGAAATGGGGTCTCATGGTGATTGTAATAATTGTGAAACCCTATTTCTTTGAGACATTTTTTCATACAACAAGCAATACCTTGTCAATGCTATCGTATTGGCGCATTAACAATGTAGTGCTCGTTGTATGAAAAAATTCCTAAAAGAAATGGGGTCTCACAGTGATTTATCACTGTGAGACCCCATTTCTTTGAGACATTTTCTCATACAATGAGGGTTTAGTGTACAAGATTGAATGTAGGGTTTAGGGTTTATGCTTATGGTTGAGGGATAATTTTTAGGGTATAGGTTATAAGGTTGAGGGTATAGGGATGAGGGTTGAGGGTGTAGGGTTTAGGGTATAGGAATTAAGATTTATGATATTTGATATAGGAATTTAGAGATTTAGAGAGAGGGTGAGAGGGAGAGAGATAGAGAGGGTGAAGCAAAGAGGGAAGGAGAGAGAGAGAGATGTGATAGAGAGAGAGAAGTAGAGAGTGAATGACGAAGGTGGAGAGATTGAGACAGAGAGAAGGGAGGGAGGGAGAGAGGTAGATAGGGATAGGTTAGTGTTATGCCTTGCATAACCCCCCCCTGCAAATTATTCTGGAACAAAATGGGTCCCCCATTCTTCTTTTGTCTTTTTTGGGCCTTTGGTTTTATGCCTTAGGCATTTTTTTTCTTTCTTTCTTTGTTCTATCAGAAGCAGAACCAGGACCAATATTAGGCTTGGAATTACATCCAAGTTTTGGTCTTGTTCTGTCCCCGGTTCCTTTCTCGATAGCTCTTTTGTTTTCCTCTTAGTCTTTTGTTCTGTCGGAGCCGGGTCTGGATCTAAATCGGAACATTGAACTCTTCAAGGTTTCTGATCCATGTTCCATCCTAGCCCTGACTCCGCCTTCCCCTTTATTTCTTTTTTCATTGGTCATTTTCCCTTTGGTTTGGCGTCCTATGCCTTTGCTATTTTCTTGTCGACCTTCGGTGTTTTTTCCTTCTTGTTTTGGCAGACTCCGAACCAGAATGGAAACCGAACTTGGAATTCTTTCCAAGTTTTGTTTTCTATTCCTTCCCTGGTCCCAGTTCCACCTCTTTTGTTTTTCTACCTTGCGCATCTTTTCATTTTGTTATGGCGGGCCCGAAACCAGAACTGGAACCAAACCCTAAAACTTTCAAAAGTTTCAGGTTTGGGTTCCATTATGATCCCGGTTCCGCATGTCTTGTTCTTTTACTTTTTTGTTCCCTTTGTGTTTTGTTGTGGGGTTTTCCCTCCCCTTCCTCTTTCTCTTCCTTGTCTTTTCTTCATCTTTTTTGGGTGACGTCAGAGGCGGGTTCAAAACGGAATCCGAACCTGAAACTTGAAAAAGTTTCTGGTTCGAGTTTGGTTCCAGTCCCGGTTCCGCTGTGTTTGTTTTATTTTGCCCCGGTTCCAATCACTTGGTCGGTTGGTCAGGTTTTTCCTTTGCATTTTCTTTTGCGGACGTGGAGCCGAGATGGGGTCTGAACTGGGAAATGGGTGGGTGCATGAAGTTGGGTACCAATTTTGTGGCCACTTTTCAAAAAAGTTTTAAAAAACTCGCTCACGTTATAACGCGAGCGTGTTATAATGTGCTCGCATTATTTCACGCTAAAAAAAAAGAAAAAAGTGAAATTATTTGCCTTGGGATACCAACCCAAAGGCTTAAAGGGCATTCCCAACAAGGCTAGAGATGTGTTTTTGCAAATTCTACAATTTTTCACATAATTGAGTCTGTGCTCACCATCAAGATTGCATCTAGTTCAATATCAAAAAAATTGAACACATGGGTAATGTTAAGTTCTCTCTTAGCTATCCAATGATGTAAATTTTTTCACTTTTTGACAATTTTAAGCCTTTCATCCATAATTTATTTTGTTTGTATGTTTTTTTTTGCTAAAAAGCAGTGTTTGGTGTTTTTTTTGTTATAAATTAACCATTCATCAAAATTTCAAATAAATTACATTTTTGGAAACTAGACTCCATTCTAAAACTTTAAAAAAGAAAAAGAAAAAGAAAAACAATTATTTACCAAAATTTGTAGGGGGAACACGGCCAAAATTCTACTTTTTAGGAAGTGCCCACTTAGAAAATTAGTAAAAAATCAAATATTCATTAAAAAATTATCCAAAAAATTGTGCATCAACTAGATGCTGTTGGCTAACTTTTGACCATAGCTATTTTAAAAATACTACAAAAAAGTTCACCGTGCTCAGGTCGTACAAGAGTTTCTATGTTATGTTTTTCTGAAAAAACAACACCAATTTTTGTACATCCCTCTTTTGAACCCCTTAATCTCAACCATTTTAAAAATAAATTAGTAGTTTAGAAAGTAGACTCAGAGCACTTCAATCCTTGTTTTTGTTCCATCTCAAAATTTTGAGTGTAACTATCCTCAATTTCATGTCCAAGGCCAGTATTTCCTGATTTCAGAAAAAAAGTGGCCACTTAAGCCCCCTTTTTGGGAACCATCTTTGTGCACTTAACCAAATGATGGTCATTCCCATGGCTTGTTCCCATCCCAACTCCGGTCCCAGTTCTGATTTCTTTTTGGCCCCGTCCTCGCTAGTTTTGAAGGAGGGGTGTCGTTTCTGGGTCGTATTTTGTCCTGATCCCGATTCTACTGGGACTCGTCTAATTTTTCCTCTCATCTCGGTCCTGATCCCAATTTGGTTCCGCCTTCACTAGTTTTAAAAGGGTAGTATGTTCCCAGTTCGAATTTGGTTTCACCTCTGCTGAAAGTAAGTCTATTCTTACGAAGTGTAATAAAATGAGAGAAGTATGATGGGTAGGATTGAAGGTAATATTTTTATGGTTTAAAGGACTAACAAGGACCTTGTTTTCCAAGATTAAGTCGTGTACATAATGATATTTCTTATGGAATATCGTTGAAATATGAAGGCCTCGGAGAGAAGTCTTGGCAACCGAGTAAAGTCTCACCGAAAGATGTTAGTTCGGCGTGATGTCTAGCCGAAGGAATCAAGGTCTTGCCAACTCGGAGAATCTCGGTGAAGGGAGGTGACTTCGGCGAAAGGTCTTTCCGACCTGATAGGGTCTCGCCGACATGTTTTGTGCCCTTGGTGTAACGCGTTGAACTCGTTGTGACGTCTTCCCAACTGATGTTGGTCTTGCTGATAGCAACGAACCTACCAATGAAAAAGGATATCGCTATACCTCTTAGCGCCCGCTATAACGTCTTGCCGAATGTGGATGTCTCGCCGAAGGAAAGAGGCACTACGGTATATCACCTGAGCTTTCACCGACTGTCGTATGTTATGCCAGCAACTTGCAGATGGATAGATCTGGAGTAGGAAGAGGGCTGAAGGAAGGAGGAAGTCGTGAGTCATAGTGACAGCTGGTGTCTACTAAAAGGGGTAGCTCAACATTAATGGTGATATTTTAGGGAATTCAAAGTGGCTCCGATGGAGTTCGAACATGGACACGAAGGTGTAGGAGTTAATGCTATAGCTGTAAAAGATCTGAGATCGTCTCTGGGATAATCGTTCACTAACATGGACAATGGGGATATACATTTAATGCAGAACCAACTTTATTCAAAAGATCTGAGGGCCGACCTTTCTGAAATAAGATATTTTGTAAACCCTAAAACAGGGGCCAGCGCATTCTTTTTGGGTACACTCTATATATATGGCATTTTTTTCCTCTTTGTAAGGGGTAGAAGTTTCAGAGAAGAGGTTGTAGGGTTAGAATTTTTAGAATACATAGAGATAGAGGAGACAGAGCTGCATCCTAATTCTTTGTAATAGGAGCTTCTTTTGCCTCCTTAGTTAGGAGTTAGATTCAACATAGACTATAATGTATCTTTCTAGTTTTCTTAGTATAGATGGAAACAATTTGGAGTCATGGATTTTTTGTACACTAGTGATTGTGCCAGATTTTTAAATGTTGCTTATCTATCTCACCAACAGTAGAAGCAACCAAATTAAAATCTACTTCAGATTGTGTTTCATAATGTTGTTTATCTTGGTTTAATCCTTTGATTTGAGAAGCTTTCAAGGAAGGAAATTTTATTTTATGTTTTGTTTGAATGGTAACTTGCAATCTGTTATTGAAATCAGCACTGTGAATGAATGAAACTATGTGTTAATCACAAGTTAATTTTGTTTTGTAGTTTTAGTTAGGAATTCCTTGAATGGTAACAAGTTTGGTTAAGTTGGATGAATTAACATTCTTTTCTATTCCAAAGCTCTGATCTATCTTTTTATGTTTCTTTAAAACCCTGGTTAGAGTAGGTTTAAAGTTTATGTTTTATCTTAGAACCATCCAGAAGCTCAACACCAGCAGGCCCCTTGAACATTACTATTACATTGACCATTGAGGAACATCAGCACAGTTGAGAACCAACTACAAAGACCTTGGGAGCTAAGATATCCAAGTGATTATCTTTCTCTTTCAGGAGAAATAAAATAGCAATATTTTGTTTAATTGTTGTTGTGCCATTTTGACCATCAATAGAAACTAGCGCTAGGAGGGCTGCCTTGTGCAATTTTGGATCGTTGTGAGTTGGAGTGGGTTAGATCTTGGAAAACCCAGCTCTGATGGGTATCCCTTTGTATATACCAGGACTTGTCCATGAAATCCTTGGTCATATGTATGATAGGCTTCCTTTATTTTTCCCTAACACTAGGCAAAATGCTTCTGAACATGTCAAAACTTGCAGGTGTATATTCATTTTTCTCCAGATTCAGCATCAGGATATCATCTACCAGTTATTTGTCAAAACACTTCAAGGTTCAGCAAGGCAATGGTATGTTAATCTTCCACTAGATTCTATTTATTCATAAATAGAATTAGAAATCTTATTCTTAGATCAGTTTGATCCTCATACACTGCACCCATTACATGGATTTGCAACTACAAAAAGGATACCATTAGAACACATTTATCAATTTAATCACAAATTTTTGTTTATGTATCAAAGGGTTCAATCTTTAGATTTGATTGTTGATGGTCATATACTGGTAGAACATTATTATTTGGGTTTAAACCTTTCATTTGCAACCAAAGTAAGATGTTGTGGTGAGGCTACATCCTTGCATGATGCATTGAACAAAGCTCTCTTATTGGCACAATTTGGAGGTGACACTAGAAATTCAAATAGCCAAACTTAGGGTTATAATCCTCTTGTGCTTGCAAATTGCCATCATCTACACCCTCATGCTACTTCACCTACCATCCCTACCCAAGTGCAATCATTCTCACCAAGCAGCTACAACCTTCCTAAGGTTCCAAGCACCACATTTTCCAACACCCCGCATCAGGTCAATTGCACACAAGACCACTGGGAGAACTCATTCCTGCAAAATCCAATCACAGAGTTAAGTACTCCACTTGTCAAAAAAGTTGTAGATGAAACATTTGATGAGAAAGTATATAATTTTGATGACTTGTTTGGTAAGAAGTATGAAATGGATGTAAATTTAGAGCATAATGGAAATCTTAAGATAAAATCTAGCTTTGTTGAAAATGTTAGTACTAATGATGGCTTTGAAGGAGATGAGGTATTAATGCAGGATTGTTGTCATGAGAAATCAACAATGCCTTCCAACGATTTGAACAACTGTCTAATCAAGATGAGAATCAGGGTGATGAAGAATGGACAAAGGAACATGGTTCATGTTGGATTGATATCCCTCGTATGCAAAATTGAATAAGGGAGAAATTAGAAGAGCTGGGATATCTGAAACTATCAGAACTTGTTGGGCCAAGTGGATGTAGGATACATCGAACTAATCAACACTCTTAGATGGATTGCCATGTCTTCCTAGGAAGGATGGAGTTGTATTTCAAGCAACTAATCACTAGTGAAGGAATACTTACGGAGGATCCTTGGAGTACGTATCCCCTCAATGAGGAAGATGAAACAACTAGCACACATGAAAATGATAATCAGTCCATCCAACAGGATGAGAATAACTGTGTGAAGAGGTTTAATTCTTCCCTATCTTTTGATAACCTAGATCCTTGCAGTGAGATGGATTCAACAACTGATGAAACTCCTCTACCTAGTGAGGGATTGATAGAAGTGGAGAATGGATTCATCGATGAATTCATAGATTCTTTCATGATGGTGAATGAGGAAGAAACACAATTTGGTGGGTTAACACAAGAGGATAACTTTGCTGATTTAAGTAGTGAATGGATTGAAACAAATAACAAACATCAAGATGAGATCACCAATGAATCTTGTGGTCAAAGACAAGGACTTAAATTCCCAAATGAAATCTTAAGAGAAGAAGTTTGAGTAGATGTGCAAATCAGCCAAGTGTTCCATGAAGAAACTCATGACAGAGTACATTTGGATGAAGCAGAGGAATGCCAAGAGAGCGACCAAGAGGCTATCTCAAAAGTTGAATCTCTTCAATATGGCGAAGAGAATCAGATAGGGGAGTATTTTCTTGATTTTGATTCTATTTACTCAAATGCGTTGGTTGAAGAGAGTCCTTGCTTAGCATCCACAAATGAATTTGATCCTAATACTGATAAATTTGATGTTGATTGGCATGTTCTTGTTGATGATGTGCAGGAATATGAATTGAGAAAGTGTTTTCTTGACTCTGACTCCGTGCATTCAAATGAGTTGAAGAATATCCTTGTTCACCATGTGCCAGTATCCCTGACATCAATGGTGATATGTTGGATGCAGATTCTCAAACCTTTGAGGGTGACATGTTTCAAGAGAGTGTTGAAAGTAAGACTTCATCTCAAGAAATCCAAAAATTTTGACTCTATACCCGAGGTGAATACAAAGATACTAGTTAGTGAATGTCCTAGATGTGAGACAGACCTTGCTTCGGTGATGTTCCATGAGCTAAGACCCTGAGATAAGGATTCATACAACACAAGTCTACATTAGTAACAGGGAATCTTCTGAATTAGGTGGTGTCCTTTCATTATCCTCTGTGTTTTAATAATTTTCAGTTTGATTATGGCGTTGGGGATAGTAAAACCTGTTTGTGGGTAAATCATGAAAAAACTGAGAACCCACAACTGATAATATTTCAAGCTTTATTCCCTCAGAATGAACTTATTGCCTATAAACTTTGTATTTCTGAGTATAAAGATAAATTTGCTAGGTTTAGAAATGTGCCTAGTAAGTTAAGATTGCTGCACATAATGAAAAAATAGTCAAGTCAATGTACAAATTTTTATAGTTTTGTGTTTGTAAAGCTTAGCTTTGGAGTTAGTTTAGGATTAGGATTGTCTAGTGTTGGTTTTTGGTTTGGTTAGTTTCTTTTTGTTTTGTTGTTTCCTTTTTCCCCATGTCCTCTTGTTTTTCTGTTTGTAAATAGTTTGGTTTTATGTTTGTAAATGCTCTACTGGGTGTTTGCTTGTTCTTCCCTTTCTTTCCTTTTGTTTCCTTTGTTCTTTTGTTTCTGTCTTGTTTGTTCTTTGGGGTTTCTCTATTCTTTCCATCTTAAAATGGTGGGTTGTTATTTGAAGTGTACTTTGGTTATTAGGAGAGAAGAGGTTTAGATATTTTTAGGTTTGTTGATTAGGTGATTTTTTCCTAAACTCTTTGTTTTATGCCCATTGTCAATAAGAGTTGTGGAAAGTTTGAAAACAAGGTGCAAAGTAGATAACCTTCATTAGCTCCTTTGAATCTATCACAAATCATCGAGATCATCTCCTTTTGTAATGGTATATTTTTCCTAGGGTGATAATGTTATAAGATTTGAGTGAAAAATCTAATTCCCAGGTGCTGTTATGAAGTCCATGGTAGTTTTCAACCTAGATTAGATATTGAACATCTAACATATTGAGAAAAAATTAAATAAAATATCTGAAACTCCAAGAAAAAAAAAAGAAAAAGATAAAAGAGTTATCTAAAAGAAAATGGGACTCAATATGAATGGGTGATTCTAGTATCTCTACCGGGGCTATGGACACCTGACTGGCAGTAGAGCAATGATGTGAGAAAACTAGAGGTATCTCTGTTGGGGCTATGGATGCCTAACTGGCAGCGGAGCAATGCCCAGGATATCATTGCACAAAAGCTAAAGGAAATCAACTCATGTAGTTCAAATCTTGCACATTGTTGTTTGGCAGATGAAGAAAAATTTATAAAAGAGTGATGCACAATCAAGCACACACATAGATTCAAGGGTAGCTAGTGTTGATTTACATTTGAGATTCTAGCTCAACCTTGGTTGTTAAAATTGACCCAATTGGAGTTGTGATGTTCATAAACCATGAATTTTGGGTAGCCGAATCCTTCAGTTTCTTGAAAGTGGTTAAACCATTTTCCTAGCCAAGTCACCATTTGTTATGCCTTGCATAACCCCCCCCATTTTATTCTGGAACAAAATGGGTCCCCCCTTCTTCTTTTGTCTTTTTTGGGCCTTTGGTTTTCTACCTTAGGTGTTTTTTTCTTTCTTTCTTTGTTCTGTCGGAAGCAGAACTAGGACCAATATCAGGCTTGGAATTACTTTCAAGTTCTAGTCTTGTTCTGTCCCCGGTTCCAGTCCCAACAACTCTTTTGTTTTCCTCTTAGTCTTTTATTCTGTCAAAGTCGGGTCTGGATCTGAATCAGAACATTGAACTCTTCAAGGTTTCCGATCTGTGTTCCATCCTAGCCCTGACTCCACCTTCCCCTTTATTGCTTTTTTCATTGGTCATTTTCCCTTTGGTTTGGCGTCTTGTGCCTTTGCTATTTTCTTGTTGGCCTTCGACGTTTTTTCCTTCTTGTCCTGGCAGACTCAGAACCGGAACGGAAACCAAACTTGGAATTCTTTCCAAGTTCTATTTTCTATTCCTTCCCCGGTCCTAGTTCCATCTCTTTTATTTTTCTACCTCGCGCGTCTTTTCATTTTGTTCTAGTGGGCTTGGAACCAGAACCAGAACCAAACCCTAAAACTTTCAAAATTTTCAGGTTCGGGTTCCGTTCTGATCTTGGTTCCGCATGTCCTGTTCTTTTTCTTTTTTGTTCCCTTTGTGTTTTGTCATGGGGTTTTCCCTCCCCTTCCTCTTTCTCTTCCTTGTCCTTTCTTCATCTTTTTTGGGTGACATCAAAAGCAGGTTCAGAATAGAATCCGAACCTAAAACTTGAAAAAGCTTTTGGTTTGGGTTTGGTTCCGGTCTCAGTTCTGCTGTGTTCATTTTATTTTGCCCCAATTCTGATCACTTGGTCGGTTGGTTGGGTTTTTCCTTTGCATTTTCTTTTGCGGACGCGGAGCCATATTGGGGTTTGAACTGGGAAATGATGGTCATTCCCATCTCGACTCTAGTCCTAATTCTAATTTCTTTTTGGCCCCGCCCCCACTAGTTTTGAAGGAGGGGTGTCGTTTCTGGGTCGTATTTTGTCCCGATCCCCGTTCCGCTGGGGCTCGTCTAATTTTTCCTCTCGTCTCGGTCTCGGTCCCAATTTGGTTCAACCTCCACCAGTTTTAAAAGGGTAGTATGTTCCCAGTTTGGATTTGGTTCCACCTCTGCCGAAAGTAAGTCTATTCTTACGAAGTGTAATAAAATGAGAGAAGTATGATGGGTAAGATTGAAGGTAATATTTTTTATGGATTAAAGGACTAACGAGGACCTTGTTTTACAGGATTAAGTCATGTACATAATGATATTTCTCAGGGAATCTCGTTGAAATATGAAGGCCTCGAAGAGAAGTCTTGGTGACCGAGTAAAGTCTCGCCAAAAGATATTAGTTCGGCGTGATGTCTGGCCGATGGAATAAAGGTCTTTCCAACTCAGAGAATCTCAGCGAAGGGAGGCGACTTAGGCAAAAGGTCTTGCTGACCCGATAGGGTCTCATCAACATGTTTTGTTCCCTCGGTGTAATGCATTGAACTCACTGTGACATCTTCCCGACTGATGTTGTTCTTGCCAATAGCGACGAACCTACCAATGAAAAAGGATATTGCTATACCTCTTAGCGCCCACTATAACATCTTGCCGAATGTGGATGTCTCACCGATGGAAAGAGGCACTGCGGTATATCGCCTGAGGTCTCACCAACTATTGTATGTTACGTTGGAAACTTGCAAATGGACAGATCTAGAGTAGGAAGAGGGCCGGAGGAAGGAGGAAGTTGTGAGTCATAGTGACAGCTAGTGTCTACTGACAGGGGTAGCTCGGCATTAATGGTGATATTTTAGGGCATTCAAAGCAGCTCCGCTAGAGTTCAAAAATGGACATGGAGGCATAGGATTTAATGCTATAGCTATAAAAGATCTAAGATCGTCCTTGGGATAATCTTTCAGCAACATGGACAATGAGGATATACATTTAATGTAGAACCAACTTTATTCAAAAGATCTAAGGGCTGACCTTTCTGAAATTAGATATTTTGTAAACCCTAAAACAGGGGCCAACGCATTCTTTTTTGGTACACTCTGTATATATGGCATTTTTTACCTCTTTGTAAGAGGTAGAAGTTTCAGAGAAGAGGTTGTAGGGTTAGAAGTCTTAGAATACATAGAGATAGAGGAGACAGAGCTACATCCTAATTCTTTGTAATAGGAGCTTATTTTTCCTCCTTAATTAGGAGTTAGATTCAGCATAGACTATAATGTATCTTTCTAGTTTTCTTAGTATAGATGGAAACAATTTGGAGTCATGGATTTTTTGTACACTAGTGATTGTGCTAGATTTGTAAATGTTGCTTATCTGTCTCACCAACAGTAGAAGCAACCAGATTAAAATCTACTTCGGATTGTGTTTCAGAATGTTGTTTATCTTGGTTTAATCATTTGATTTGAGAAGCTTTCAAGGAAGGAAATTTTATTTTATGTTTTGTTTGAATGGTAACTTGCAATCTGTTATTGAAATCAGCACTGTGAATGAATGAAACTGTGTGTTAATCATAAGTTAAGTTTGTTCTCCAGTTTTAGTTAGGAATTCCTTGAAAGGTAACAAGTCTGGTTAAGTTGGATGAATTAACATTCTTTTCTGTTTCGAAGCTCTGATCTATCCTTTTATGTTTCTTTAAAACCCTGGTTAGAGTAGGTTTAAAGTTTATGTTTGATCTCAGAACCATCCAAAAGCTCAACACCAGCAGGCCCCTTGAACATGACTGTTACGTTGACCATTGAGCAACATCAGCACAGTTGAGAACCAACTACAAAGACCTTGGGAGCTAAGATATCCAAGTGACTATCTTTCTCTTTCAAGAGAAAAAAAATAGCAATATTTTGTTTAACTGTTGCTCTACCATTTTGACCATCAACAGTTAGATAGAAAGAAGTAGAGAGGGAAGGTGGGTGGGAGGAAGGAAGAGAGGGAAGGATGGAGGAAGAGAGAGATCGAGATAATGGTACTTGATAGAGAGTAGAGAGGGAAGGAGAGAGTGTGAGAGAAAGATAGGAGAGAGAGAGGAGGAAGATGGGTAGATTGAGAGGGAGAGAGGGAAGAGGAAAGGAGGGAGGGAGATGTAGATATGGAGAGAGGGATATAGAGAGAAGTATATAGGGAAGGAGAGATAGTGAGGGAGAAGTGGACATAGAGAGAATGGTGAGATAGAGATTAGAGAGGAAAGAAGAGAGAGAGAAATATGGAGAGAGAGAGAGAGAGAGGAGGATGGTTGGGAGATTGAGAGAGGGAGAGATTGGGAGAGAAAGGGAGAGAGAGAGGAGGGAGGGAGATGTAGAGATTGAGAGAAAGAGATAGAGATAAGTATATATAGGGTGTTGGAAATATGTGCCTCAAACATTACAGGCTGAAACCTCCATGAGTGCCAAGTCAGTGTGACAGGTTCTATGTCTGGCCGACTAGCAGGTTTGCTTTATTTAGTTCTGACCAGGTTGATGTGACCTTGCCATTGTCTTGTCGAAAGGTTACACTGTGGAGGCTATCGCTGTAGTGTGATGTATTCGTTATGACCTTATAGCACTTGGGAGACCTATGGCCGAAAGGCCATTCAATCATGCATCAGGGAGACTCTTGGCAACTGTGGTCTTCGGTGAAGCTAAAGGTTTTCGCTAAGTTGTCTCAGCAAAGTGTTAATCTCTCACCGACAGCGTATGTATTGAGGTCCTCGGGGTAACTCATTTTCACTCGGTAAGAACTCACCGCGAAAGCAGATGTTATGCTAACATTGTTTGTTTTGTATTCATCAGGGAGACTTGGCCAAAGGAAATGTCATCAGTAAGATGTCCTACCAATGTGGATATGTCTCAGTGACAAAGACTCTAGTGTTAGTCTTCGGTGTAGCTCTTGGCGAATGATGGTCATCGGTGGAACATGGTGGTTTCAATAAGAAGTCCCAGTGACTTCAACGAGTCTTGCCGATGTTGAAGAATCTTCAGGATAACTTAAAGCTATCGGAGAAACCTCTTAGCGATGGTGAATGTCTTGTCGATAGCCGATGGCTATCGGGGTAGCTCTTGGCGACAATTGGTCATCGGAGTAACATATGGAGATCGATATGAACTCTTGGTGATAGGTGTGAGTCTTGCCGACTTCTCCTTGGTGCTCGGTAGGTATGGGGACTTTGGTATAACCTTTGATGTCTCGCTATGACCTCTTGGAAAAAGTGATAGGTCAGGGCGACTACGTGATGACTCAGTGTATATCTTGGAGCTTGATATAACATCTTGGCGACTACAGAGGCTCTTGGCAACATCGATATGAAGTATATGTGGCATTAGTGAGACACTGTTAGTGTCTCACTGAGATGCCAGTGCATTACGAATTTTGTTGACCATTTTACTATCATACGTGGAATCTCATGGACAAATAGAGGAAGCCAAAAGTGAACCATTAGCAGTTGGTTCATTGTGATAGTTCTGTGAGAAAGCTCAATAGTCAAGGAACACCATGGATATAGTTGGAAGTTGCAGACGCTTGGGGTTTTGGATAGTAGTTCAATCAACAGTGTAGTGTGAAGAATTAAAACTGTATCAGTAAAGGATTTAAAATCTGTAAAGGCTATAACTTGGATGTTTTATGTTTGAAGAATGTTCATGATGAATGTTGCTGTATAATGACACCAGAAAGATAAGTCTGGAATTGTATGTAATTTTGATTACTGTAACACAAAGTGATTTCTCTTGACCAGTGTGGTGGGTTTTTCTCCCGTAAGGGTTTTCCCACGTATATCTGGTGTTCATGTGTGTTTGTCTAATACTCTATTTCTGTAATATATTTCATAGTGCATCTTAACTTGACTATAATTGTAAATTTTAAAGTGTATCTGCATTCTTTCCTGAGGTATTGACGTTAGGAGAATTGTTTTCCGCATCTAATTTTCTTTACATAGGGAAGGAGAGATATAGAAGGGGGAGGATGGAGGGAGAAGTAGAGAGATAGATAGAGAGAGAGGGGAGAGATAGGGAGGGAGAGAGAGGATATAGCGAGAGAGGAGGGAGGGAAGTGAGATAGAGATAATGAGAGATGGAGTGAGGGGGGAAGGAGGAAGGTGGAGATATTGAGAGAGAGGAGGGAGAGAGAGACTGAGTTAGAGAGGGAAGCTGGGTGGGAGGAACGAAGAGAGAGGTTAGATAGAGAGAGAGAGAGGTGATACATAGATAGAGAATTAAAGAGGTAAGGAGGGAGGAAGTGAGAGATATTGGTGAGATAGAGAGAAGCATATAGGGAAGGAGAGAAGAGGAAGGTGGGGAGATTGAGAGAGAGAGAGGGAAGGAAGGAAGGCAAGGGAGAGATGGAGAGAGAGATAGAGAAGTATATAGGGAATAAGAGATAAAGAAGTAGAGAGAGAGGGAGAGGGAGGGAGATAGAGATGGAGAGATAGAAAATGATGAGATAGAGAGTAGAGAGGGAAGGAGAGAGTTATAGATAAATATGGGGGAGAGAGATTTTGTGTGAGAGATAGAAACACAAAGTGAAGGAGGAAGGTTGGAAGATTGAGAGGGAGGGAGAGAGGGAGGGAGAGAGATAGGGAATGTGGGAGGGAGAGGTAGAGATGGAGAAATATCTTGAGAGAATTCTATAAGGAGAGATTGAGAGGGGGGGAGAGGGAGGAGTAAAGAGAGAGAGAGGGAGAGGTAGGGAGGGAGAGAGAGGTGAGATAGAGGGATGGAGAGAGATAGAGAGAAGTAGAAAGGGAAGGAGGGAGAGAGAAGTATGATAAAGAGATTGAAAGAGAGGGGGGAAGGAGGAAGGAGGAGAGATTGAGAGAGAGAGGAGGGAGGGTGAGAGATAGGAAAAGAGGGATAGGTTAGAGATAATTAGAGAGGGAAGGTGGGTGGGATGAAGGAAGAGAGAGAGAGAGAGAGGGACTTCAAGAGGAAGGTGTAGATATTGAGAGAGAAAGAGGAGAGAATGAGAGAGAGGTAGAGAGAGGTAGAGAGAGGTAGAGTGATAGGTTAGATAGAGTGAAGTAGAGAGGGAAGGTGGGTGGGAGGAAGGAAGAGAGGGAGGGGGAAGATAGAGAGGGGGAGATAGAGAAAATTGGAGAGGTAAGGAGGGAAGGAGGAATGGAGAGAGCGATGGAGGGAGAGAGAGAGAGAGGTAAGCTAGATAGAAGTATAGAGGGGAGGAGAGAATGTGAGAGAGGTCTAGAGAATAAGGGATAAACAATGAGTGAGATAGAGTGAGAGAAAGATGATACAACTTGTTGATTACTAAAATTTGACCTCATAATTACTGATATTTGACATGTTGATTATTGAAATTTGGTTGTCTAAAAAATTGTAAGATCTTCCAAAAAATAGAATTTGAATTATAACTCCTAAAGATCTGAAACCACTCTCAAACATCTTGAAACTATATACATGAAATATAACTTAAAGTATAAGAAAGTAAATGTCCATATGTAAATGTCAACTTATACTTTAAATGTTTATTTCATGTATATAGTTTCCCTAAAAGATAACAAGAAGAAAGAGACAAGAAAAAGAGAAGAAAAAAAATTCAATGTAGACCAAAACATGAGCGTGTTATAATGCACTCACATTTTGGAAATGTTTTTTTCTTTCAAAAACTACACATTTTTTGAATTCAAAATATGTGTGGTTTTTGAATTCAAAATACATGCATTTTTTGAAATTTAAACCGTAACACAAGCGTGTTATAACACACTCGCATTATGGCTTGGTAATGACCAAGCCTAGGCTTGGTCACTACCAACCCATAACCCGAGCATTTTTTACTATAACGCGCTCATGATTTTGCTATTTCGTGATGAAAATGTAATTTGGCCACTTTTTGGCCCCCCATCATTTTGCACTTATCCCAACTTTATAACAAAACAACAACAACCAACCTTTGTAATACATCAAATATAATCTTCTATCTTTCAACATATTAAAAGCACAAATTCCGCAAGGTATAGAAGTCCCTTGACTCAAGAAATATGGTGGAAAAGGAGATCATGTAAGCCATGTTCCACTTTCACAGCCTTGTGTAGCGATTTCATCTTTAAGGATAAACTTTTGTCTAAGCTATTCCCTAGGTCCTTGAAGGATACCACTTTAGAGTGGTTCTCTTCTTTACTAAACATTTCAATTGGTTCATTCAATGAACTCATTAATTACTTTTACAACCACTTCCATATTCACACGGTTCCCAAGATGAACCTTGCTGATTTAATTTGACATGTAAACAAAGAGAAGATGAGAAAGTGACTGATTTCATAGCAAGATATCAAACACTTTATTCACAAGTAAACATTAAGATTCTTGATGCCGAACTTCAATGAATACTTATTGCCAACTTACAAGATAAACTCTAAATAAAACTTGAAATGTTGATATTTCCATCCTTTACACAGTTATGTACAGCCCTTCGTGATTATCAAAATTTGACTTGTAGTCGTGCTGTGAAAAATCCCCCTAGTCGTACTAAAAAATCTGAATCTACCACTCAAAATGGATATCAACCTTTCAAGAAACAAAATAAGGGATTTTTACAACTAAATTCCCCTCAAACAAGTCAACAAAATAATAATCAAGTGGCTTCTATCAAGACGACAACTCCTTTTGAGGAACGAGAGAGAGAGTTCAATCCTTTACCCAATACCCTTCATACTATCATGTTGTAGCTTATTGACAAGAACATGCTTACATTAACTCATGTTAGAGAGTGTGACCCTAATATACCATTTCCTAGAGGCTTTCAAAAACATGCTTATTTTCATCATCAACAAAATGGACATGGTACAAAATACTGTAAGTGTCTTAAACATCTTTTGTAATACCTTACTAAAAATAATCAACTTCAAATTGGAGGTTTGAATGATCAAGGTAATAATTTTGTAGCCCTTCCTAATTGAAATTTCCAAATCTTTACAAATCCCATTCTTAAGCATGCTATTTCATTTGTCAAAGCTAGTGAGACTAAGAATGATGTGATGAATTTTGGCATGGATGATGAAAAAATACGAGTATGTGCACGATTATCATGGAAAAAAAGGGCCTTCAGTGGCAAAAAAATTCAGAAAAATCAGAGTTAGGCAACTTGACGTAAAAAATTGAATAAGTTATCTATATTATTTCAAAAATATGTAAGAATAGAATCTATAGAAAATTGAATGTAGTTTCTAAACTACTAAGTTTGTTTAAAAACAAAATCTATTTGGTGAAAAATTAATATTTCAATGCAGTAGTACTTAAATTTCAGGGAAAAAATAAGAAGCAGGTGTCTGTCTGACCATCCTAACCACAATAAAATGATAATATTTCTTTATAAGATTTTAGATATAAGTAGAGGACTCATATCTCAATGTGATGCATACTTTTTTGTAATTTTTTTCCAAGTAAATAATTAATTATGAATTTTTAATTACAACTTTTAAAAAATATAAAAAACTCATATGTTTGACCACGTTAACTTGGTCAAAACTTCATGAAATTCATTTTTTCTTTTTTTAATCCTATAGTATGTGAAACATATAATGTGAAGCATGTTTTGGATTTAAAAAATGTGATACCATTTGAAAGTTATAGATGTTTTTCAATCAGCCTATCAATTAGGACTTTAGTCATAATTCAAATACAAAATGAATAGTAATTACTTATTAAATTCAAAGTAAAGCATAATTTATAGTGGTGGAAAGCTAAGAATCTCCTTCAAAAACCTTTTTCATTTCATCAATTTTGGGTTTAAAAAAAGTCATCAGCCACATACCCATCATATTGCCACTTTTTGGCCCATCATGATCCTACACATACCCATACAAGATATCAATGAAGAATAATCAATTGAAATGGTAGAATTTATCGAAGCTAGACATCATAAGGGCTCAACTAAAAAGCCTCTTCATATTGCTTTTTCACAAAATGACATACTTAAGCGTGCACTTGATGGTCCTCTTTACATAGTTGGTTGAATCAATGACAAGCCCACTGATGGGATATTGATTAATCTCGTCTGTGGATAGAATTTGATCACTTATTTTTTTATATGTGCATGAGCTATATCAAGAAACATATGACAATCTGAAGCATGGTTCAAGATGCATAATGGGTTTGCTTGCCCTGCAATAGGATTCATAGATCTCCCTTTAAAGGTTGGACCAAAAACACTAAATGTATCATTTTGTATCATCCCACAATCAAACCAATTTCATGTGAAGCTAGGCTATCCATGGCTTTGCTCCATGAATATCATCCCTTTAGTTGTGAATAAATGTCTAAAGTTTCCATTTGGCAATGATATATTTACTATGCATTATAGTGGATTTAATCCTACCTCAGCCCAAGGGAATTTTTCATTAGATTTCTTTTGGCCCAAGCCTATGGAACTGAACCGTAGATTTTTGGGTAGGGCTTATAGGCTACTCTTGCACTCTTAGGATGTTTCACCTAAAAGGAGAGAGATAAACCCTGCTAAAAAGATCTAGCTAGGTTCACTCAAATTATACAATATATGATGTTATTTAGACTAAATGGAATGAACTAAGTGCAATTGGATGATATATTTGACTAATTTGTATGCAAAACCTAAGACTTATGCAATTTTTGAAAACACAATGTGATATGAAAGCATGAACTAAGTATGAACAAATGCAAAATAGAGAAGAAGGCTAAATCAGAGTGCACCTAGAGGTCTGATGAAGATTCTAGAATATTCTAAATGCTGACTAAGATCACTGAAAATCACCAATGGGACTCATTCACCATTAATGGTGAATCAATCCTACTTTTGATGAAAACTATCAGAAACTGGTTTTTGAGTGTCAGGATCTGGAATATGACAAAATCTAGATTTCTAGCCTTAAGGTGGGACTCATTCACCACTGATGGAGAATCAATCCTCTCCCAAAATTATGAGAAATTAGGGACCAGTCCTATAGCAATAGATCTGAGGTTGATTGCTTATCAAGTTGATGAAGTTAATTCTGTGGAAAATGGACAAAATGTCTTCTCCAAGCTTGAAATAGGTGGTTGTTGACTTGAAACACTTTATTGACTTCTTTTCCACTTTTCAACACCTAATAACTTGTCAAATCTACATACACGAGTCTACAAATACACATGCAAAAGGGGAAAAATGGTTAAGGATTAGGTTATACGGATTTTCCTTGGTCAAATCCCACTTTGGTAATAAAACCCTTAATGAAGAAATGAAATGAAAGAGAATGGTAAAAAAGTAACATGAAAATGCTATCAACTTACCAAACCCTTGTTGAAGAAAATATGAAGATACAACAATGGTTGCTCCAAAATACTTGATTAATACTTGATTCAATGATGCAAAGTGCTTGAATACTTGAATGAATGTGTGAATAATTGAACTTGATGAATGTGGCTTAAAATGAGAAGAAAAAAACTTATTTATACACACTTGTGCCTTACTAACCCAATGATACCTCATCATAGGGCGAGATAAGGTGATTTTCAATAAAACCCAAAAGAAAATTTGAAATATTTTGAATTTTAAGCCAAGAGGGACTCATTCGCCACCCATGGTGAATGGGTGCCACCTTGGAATTGAAAGTGTGTGTCAAGAATTAATTCACATTTAATGTTGTTTGTCGATTTTACATTCAAAAACACACTTGAATTAAGCATTATAAGGGCATAAAGGGGTCAAATAAAGCATAAGAAAGGTGTAAATAGTGAAATTATGCCTAGAAAACCATGAAATTTTGTCATAAGACTTTACAACACTTCAAAATAGGACTTGATAAGGGATAAAAATGTCATTTTTAGATGAATTGTAATAAGTAGAGTCTAGAAAAGTGTAGAAATGTTTTATAACACTCCACAACACCTTCACAAGACGCCATATTTGAATTTTAAGGACCTAAATGTGAATGTTCTTGAGCCACATTGCAATATTAAATCAAAGAAAAATGGGCCAAGCATCATGAATAAAGACCTAAAAGACCATGAAAATGAAAAGGGACCATTTTTCTATGGTACATTTAGCCCCCACTTTAGTGAGAGGATGAACTTGCTAAACAAACTCAGACTAAAGAAGCCATGAATATCGAGAAGGTCCCAATGTACTTATATTAGGAAGATGTAATGACAACGATCAAGAGGGATGATCAATCCCCCATGATGAAGATCCCATGGAAAACTAGACATAAGAACAAAGGAACACACATGTGAAAGGTAAATTGAATTGAGCTTTGATCATATGTCCAACTAGTTGTGGATTAGATCTAGGCTATTTGTGAGAAAAGGAGAATGAATACTCACTCTAGGGCAACAAAACTAATGGTGGTACACTGGATGAGAAGGCCCAAAAAGGGAAGATACATACGCTAGTTGGTATGTACTCACAAACATAAAGGTGGCTATGGGGAAAGTCGAGTCGCTGGATGGGTTTCCCACTCAACCATATCAAAGTTATACCTCCTGATAACTTTAACAAGGAGCCACAAAGGAAAATTTCAGTTTGTGCTTCATGAGATAAGCAAAGCTTCTTATGCTTAGAGCCCATGAACAAAAAGCAAGGTACCACAGGCATGCAAGTTGCATTATGCAAGGTGGCAAAAAGTGCAAAGTGTAAAATGTAAAAATGAAGAAATGTAAAATGTAAAATGTAAAATATAAAAGTGTAAAATGGAAAAGATTTTCAAAGGAATCTTGTTATGTTTATGTGAGGTCTGTCACTTGGGGAACATTGTGTCTAATGTCTCCAAAAGAGGACCAATAAAAGAATAAAATATCCACAACTTAGGGGATGCAATGCATCACATCAGGCCACCAAGTGGAATGTAATATGCTAAGATAGATCACACTTATAAAGGACATTACACCCAATGTCATCCACAAAGTGACAAACACATCATATGAAATGACAAGGTTGGACTAAAAACCAAGAATACAAATGAATTATGCCAATGTATTCCCACCACTTTAAAGGAATTACTACACATCATTTTGTAAGAAATTACTTAAAAAATTAGCGAAGGAATGGAAAAATAAGACATGAGGTCCAACTCGAAAAGCCCTATGCCAAATCATATGTTTCTGAGTAAGGCTACTTCATGTAAATGAGAAAAAGAAAAAAAGAAAAAGAAAGGGAGTTGCCCCCAAGAAAGGAACACACCAAACACATAAGGGATCTATGGATTTGGGGTCAGTATGATCATTGCTACAATGTTTTTATGAAAAAGTTCAGAATTTTCATCATTCCCCAAAGCACATAGAACTAGAAGAATGACACAAAGAGAATGAAAACAAAAGAAAAAAAAGGTCTGTTTTGGGTCATCATAGAAGAGACATTGTGGTCTCAACCCCTTGCATCATCCCCAAAAGGAAAACACAAGCGAAAAGAAAATGAAAAGGAAAAAGAAAAGGAAAATATTTTGGGTCAACATGAAGGAGAAATTTTGGTCTCAATTCCTTGTGTCATCCCCAAAAGAAAAACACTAGCAAAGGACAAAGTAAAAAGGGAAAGGGGTTGATTGGGTCAACATGGAATAGACATAAGGTGTCTCAATGCTTTGCGTCATCCCCAAAATGAAAACAAAAGAAAAAATGAAAGAGAAAAAGGACCTTTTGGGTCAACATGGAAGAGATATAGGGTGTGAACCATTTGAATCTATACCTTGCACAAACACAATAAACATGCAAACAATTAGATCAAACACAAGATTAGAAACCAATGATTCCTCAAGAAATCCATTTGAAATTTGCAAAAGATAAGAAATGAAAATGAAGAACACAAATGAAACAATTAAATCCTATCTAATGCAAGCAAACTCTTGATCTCTTGAGGGAGTTGGTGCAAATAGGTGTGTGGAGATTTGCCCTTTCCCAACTCCTTGAATGCAAATGTTGATTGAAGATGATTGATCCACTTGATGAAGACTTTGAATGTATGCTCCAAGCTTAAAATCTGCAAAAAAAACCTAGCTATGATTCAATGAGATGGATGAGGATTGCTAAGTATTTTAGCATGGTAACTTTGCTTGAGATGTGGATGCTCAAATGCATGGTGAAGCATTCTATTTATAGAATGTTGAAATGGAAACAAAGCCAAAATGGAGCAATGTGGGACAAAGATTCAATCAATGATATAATGCCACTTGTCAACATGTGATTGGGTGAGGAATGAGCAAGTTTTGACAAATGTGCCAATAAATGCATTTTTGAATTTGAATTTTGAGAAAAGACATGTAAGAGGGGGAAAGAAAATTGCATTGAATGCCACTTGGCTCAAGGCAAGGACATGTAAGAAGAAGTAAATGCCTTGTTGGAAGGACTTGTAAGAGAGAGAATAATGACATGTTGGAAGGACATGTCATTCAAATTTTGAATTTGAAATAGAAGAATATTCCTCCAAAAGATGCTTTGTTGAGGGAAAATGAAGATTTAATAAATCAATAAATTGATTTATTTGTGCAAGTGGAAATATCTAGAGAATGCAAGTGGGTGAGATTAGTATTTAATCATGGTTAGATTAAATAAATGATGATTATGTTAGTTTAATGATGATTAGGTGAGTTGACTTATTTTGACTTAGATTTTTGGATTAATTTAAATCAAACAAGAGAGGAAATGATTTAATGAGTTTAATTAAATAAACATGTTTTGATTATTTAATTAAAGAGATTGAAGTAAGATTAAATTAAATAAGATTTTAATTTATTCAATTTAATAGATAGACTTTTAGAGATTTAATTAATTAAATAAAATTAATTATTTAATTAAAAGAAATGGAGAATGATTTAAGAGACTTAATTAAACACATGATTTGTTTAATTAAGAGAAGAAAACAAATGAATTTAATCAAATAAAGATATTTAATTAAATGGTTAGGTCGGGGAATGATTTAGGATGAAATGATGTTGGTAGTCAGATTTAAATATGCAATGCTAACTTGTACATTTTGCGTGTCTACATAGGGAATCTCAACATTTTGTGTCATCCCCAAAAGAAAAAATAAAAAACAAATGTGAAAAAGACAATGCACGAGATACAAAAGAATAGAGGGACAAATGGAGGAAGTGTACAAAGAGAGAGAACATCAAACACACGATACAGAGGAACACAATACGCACATAAAATCAAACCCAAAGAAAAAGAGAAAGGAAAATAAATGTAGAAGGGCTAGTAAGGCGAATGCAAGTCAACCATCTAACAAGTCATCTGCCTCCTAATCATGTTCAATGTATTGCGAGGGTGGTTGGTTTTCCAAAGGAATAATTGCAAGTGCCGAACTAGGAGATATACCAGGTTCCTCACTTGGTTGAGAAGATTTATCATTTAAGCACTTCATCTATTTTTGTGATCTCCTCATCATCATCATCATCAAGATTGATTATGATGGGAGGATGAAGGGTTATTTCCAAAGAGGAATGTATTAAAAGTTGTGGTTGTTGGATTGGTTCATTTTGTTGTGAGGGTTGGACTATACTATCTAGTGGCAATTTAGGACGAAGAGGGTAATCATCTATTGCATCTGTCAAAGGCGGAGGTTGGTTTCTTTAGTTTCTTCCATTTGAGACTAACGAGCAAGGAAATGATGACGGTACCTACATTCTCTAGCACCACGATTTCATTTAATTTTATTTTAAATTTGTTGAGGTGTAAGAGTGGGTTGATCCATCATAGGCTCCTTTTCTTTCGAAAGGGGAAGAACATAAGAAACTGAATAAGATGGGTCAATCACTATCTCTTTAGCTTTATACACTTGTTTAATGTGGGGAGGCATGATGGGATTGGTTTGACTTTCTCTTGGTCGTTTGAACAATGGAGGGGAAGTGTCTACAGTAAGTTGTTCATGAGGTTTTATTATTTGCTCAATATCATACTTAGGCTAAAGCATGGTTTCATCTAGGATAGGAGGAGTGGAAGTGGATGGGGACATGTTACGAAGAGACAAATCGGCTATTCGTTTGGCTTTGAACTTTTGATAGGCTATTAAAAATAAATCAAGTTACGGGGGGTGAAGGGTTCCATAGGTTCAGGCCAAAAGGATTCTAAGGAGAAATTACCTTTAGAAAATAATGGATTAAAGCCACTATGGTGTATGGTAAATATTTAATTGTCATGTGGAAATTTTAAACACTTGTGAACAACTGAAGGGACTACTTTCATTGAGCGAAGCCAAGAGTGGCCTAGCCATAGATGAAATTGATCCGATTGTGGAATAATTGAAAATGTTACATCCAAAGTTGTGGGTCCTATCTGTAAGGGGAGTATGATCGATTTGGTCATAGGGCACACAAAACCAGTATGTTTTTTAATCCATGCAGTTGGTTTATTATAGTCATCTTGATACAGCTCATGTAATACTAAAAACTCTTTCATGATCACATTCTCACCACAGGAGGGATCTATTAATATCCCATTGGTGGGCTTATCATAGATTTTTTCGGTTATGTAAAGAGGACCATCAGGAATTTTTTGAAGCATGTCTTTAGAAGAAAAAGTGATATCAAGAGTTTTTTTGGTTGGTCCCTTACGAGGGATAACATCTATCATGCCCACAAGTTCATCCATAGGATTAACTTGGGTAACAATTGGAGTTATATCATGTTGTTCATTATTGGTATCAATATTCATTACATTGGTGTTTGAAGGTTCACTAGCCTTGACAAATGAAATATTGTGTTTAGGCACGGGGTTGGTGAAAATTTGTAAATTCTGGTTAGGGGGTGCAACAGACTTATTGCCTTGATCATTGACACCCGCAATGGACAAACATCCCAAATCAATGAGGTCTTGAACTAAGTGTTTGAGAGGCTTACATTGTTCAGTGTCAAGTCCATTTTGGTGATGAAAATGACAATAAGCATTAGGTTTAAAGGTGGGTGGTAAGGTCTGGTGGTATCAAGTGGTTTAATGGTAGGAAAAGTGATGATCTATTGTTGGAGTAATTGGTTCATTGTATTATGGAGAGTATCAGGTAAGGGGGTAAATTATCTCTTTGGGTCCTTGTAGGTATAAGGCACCACTACTTTAATAGCTACTTGACTTTGAACAAATTGGGTTGTGGTTGAGGAGGAGGATGGAACTATAAAAAAACTTTTTTTGGTTTGTGAAAGTTTTGTGTGTTGTGTTGGCTTGTGGTTCAGATTTCTCAACTTAGTTAGAAGTGGACTTTAAATCATGACTAGAAACCGAGTTGTGATAATCACATAGTGTTGTGCATAAATGCATAAATGCATAAATGAAGGAAATTTCATCATAGTTAACTTATCCTGTAGGTTTGTGTGCAAGTTTTCGATAAAAATCTTGTGCAGATGTGAATCAAGAATTTTGACATCAACTTGAGCATACAATGACTGATAACACGAAATGAAGTTAGTTACTTTTTCATCATCATTTTTTCTACAGCACATTAGATTAGCCATTATCTTTTTAGGAGTCATATGAACCTGGAAGTGACTTATAAAGGCATCCACAAGTTCATTGAATGATCTAATGGAATGATTAGGTAAATTTGAAAACCACTCTAGTGTAGTGTCATTTAAGGCTCTAGGAATTTTTTTGGCTAATATCTTATCGTCGAGGACAAAATCACTACACAAGGTTGTGTAAGCATTAATATGATTAATAGGGTCTCCTTTACCTCCGTATTTCTCAAACCTAGGCATTTCAATCACTTGAGGCATTGGGGTTCTTAATATTTCTAACGATAAGGGGATACTACAAGCATGATATGTGGGTGGAGTATTTTGACTTTGGCTAATGGTGGAAATTTTTTGTGGCAAGGATGAAATAGTATTAAGAAACTATGTAATGATGGGTTAGGGTAAGTGGTTTGAGGCGGAAGAGAAAATGGCGATGGAGTGTATGTAATGTTAGGGGAAGTGAAAGGAACACTAAGAGGGGTGATCCAGTGATATAGGGGACTTGCAATGCCACAATAGAACTAGGAATGCTAGTTGGAATTGCGAAAGAAGGAGCCACATGACTAACCTATTGCATAGTTGTTGTAACCTAAGGAGTGGTATAAGTTGGTATGGATGTTGGATGTTGTGGTTTTTTTTATGATATGTGGTTTTCATTGATGTCAACACTATATCATAAATGTATTTGAAGTTGTATATGTCGACGATATTGAGAAAAATGAGTTCCAGGTTGTTAGTGGTGAAGTGAAGTTTAGTATGGTGGTTATTTTTGTATGTTGTTGATCAAAGGTTGTGGACTAAAGGGTTTTTTGCTAAGTGTATCTAGTTTATCCGCGTTGAGTTCTAGAGATATGCATGAAGATTTGATCGAGTTATGAAGATTTCCATTCAGACAGTTTTTTAGTTTCTTCAGTTGGTGTTCCTAATTGAAGATGATGTTATTTCAGTTAGATCAATTGCTACGAATGCTTCTCTTGTGATTCGTGATGGTTGTGGATGTTCCTAGATTGTGCTATATCTTTTTTGCATGTTTGCATTGATTGTTGTGATCGTGGTTGGCGATTTTCTCTTGCGTGTTCATGTTTTCCTTGTTCTTGGCCGACATAGTGTTTGTAGCATGTTGTGGATCTTCGAGGAGAAATTAATTGAAGTGTCTTTCTGCTAGAGATGTTGATTTGGGTCCTCACTAAGTTGTGGTTGACCTTGGTTGATTCACATTGATAATATTTAATGTTTAGGGCTGACAGTTTATATTCATTTTATTATTTCTTTATGGTTGACTTGTAGCAATGAAATTTCATTTTGTGGATATGTAAGAGTGATTGTTCATTTCATTTGATGTATGTCGAATGTGTGTGTGTGCGAATAATTTTCTAAATCATTCGAAGGAAGAGAAAAGTGTGAAGAATTGTGAAGAAGTGTGAAGAAGAGTGAAGAAGAGTGAAGAAGTGTTCATGTGCTTAAGTGGAACTATAATCAGGCATTAGTATATGCTATTTTCTCAATTCAAAATCTAGATGGCTTTAATTTGAATCTCTTTGTAAGACAGTGTGTCTTCCTTTGTAATTGAGCAGTGAGCTCTAGGAAGTGTTCCTAAATGCATGTGCATTCCCCATATTTCATTTTCATTATACTTTTAATAGGGTATAATCTTGTGGACTGACATCCACCGTGTTTTTCCCCTAACAAGGTTTTCACGTAAAAAAATATTGGTGTTATGTGTGTTCCTGATGTGTTGATGATTTATGTTTTAATGGTTAATAATCAGATCAGAGAATAAGGTTAATAAGTTGAATAATTTTTGAATTTCTATGACAACTGATTCACCCCCCCTCTTTGTTGTCTACCCTTGTATTTCCAACAATTGGTATCAGAGCAGGTTCCTTGGAAGAATTTTAACAACTTAAGGTGATCCAGGATGGCAAGTTACAAGAAGGATAGTCTGAGATTTGATGGAAAAAATTATTCTTTGTGGAAGAATCGAATGGAGTGCCATCTGAGATGCATTGGTGAACCCTACTAGAGCATTACAAGTAATATGTATATTATTCCATATAATGGTCCTACTACTTCTGTTGAGATCAGAGATGTTGAGTATAATATTCGGGCTAAGGAAGCTTTGTTGAGTGCTTTGACTAATTCTGAGATGACAATTGTTATGGATTTGAAGATTGCTTATGAGATCTAGAAAAAGTTGGAAACATTGTATGAAGGTGATGCTAATGTGAAGATAACTAAGTTGCAGAGTTTGAAAGGGAAATATGAAAGGTTCAGAATTGGCACGATGATGAGAACATTAATACTTTCATGCAAAGAGTGAATGAACTTGTATGTGGTATTAGATGTGCTAGTGGAAAGATGGATGAATCTGAGATTGTTGCTAAAGTGCTTAGATCCCTACCTAATTCTTACAAAGTCAAAGCTAGTGCTATTCAAGAGCTCCAGGCTGTAACAAACATAACCAGAGATACATTGGTTGGTAAGTTGACTATTTTGGAGTTGATCAAATTTGGTGATGCCCTTCCTAAGGTTGAATCTTCATTTAAGACTACTACTTCCAAAAGAGATAGACAAAGATATGATCTAGGTGAGAGTTCATTTAGAAATACCTTCAAGTATGAGGATGAAATCAGACATATTGAAGAAGAAGAAAGAGAGCTAGAAGAGCTAGAAGCACTTATTGTCAAAAGAGTACTGAGAGGAAAAGGTATAGGAAAATTACCTCTTAAATGATTTTCTTGCAATAAGATAGGTCATTTTGCATCAAGGTGTCTAGAAAGAGCTGCTAAACCAAGACATAACAATCCTAGATTTCAGAAGAAGTGTTACTATGCTGCTAATGAAGGCGTGACAGATGATGAATCTGATAAAGGAAATAGAAGTGATCATGAATGGGTATTTATTGCTATCAAGGAAAATAATCCTATATCTACTGAATCTGTTGGTTGTACAAATGTGGAGAAAGCCCTGGCTACTCGAGTTGAAGAAAAAGATGAATGGGTAATTGACAGTGGATGTTCACATCATATGACAAGAGACAAAAGTAAGTTTGTAAGCTTGGAAAAGTATGATGGTTGTGTTGTGATATTTGGTGATAATATAGCTGGTGTGATCCATGAAAGAGGTTGCATTTCTCTTGAAGGTAAGCATAATACTGATTATGTTTTGTATGTGGAAGGATTGAATCATGATCTTTTGAGTGTTGGTCAAATGGTTGATAAGGGATAAAATCTTCAGTTCAAGGATGGAAAGTGTAGAATATTGAGTTCTAGAAATGAAATTCCATCAAGTACAAAAACAAAAGGTAATATCTTTCAGTTGAGTGCTGCTAGTAAAAGTTGTTTGCTTGCTCAAGTTGATGAAAGTTGGTTATGGCATAGGAGGTTGTGTCATGTTAACTCTGATAATGTTTTCAAGATAAGTTCCAATAAGGTTGTGAGAGATCTACCTAAGTTGGAAAATCACCAATGCAATATGCAAGGAATGTCAATTGGGAAAGAAAACTAGGATTTCATCTAGAGTAAAAAGCATTGTTCAAATGAATTGTTAGAGCTTGTGCATACTGATCTGTGTGGTCCCTCTAAGGTCAGAATTTTACAAGGTTACAGGTATTTCATGTTACTCATTCATGATTATTCTAGAATGGTATGGGTTACTTTCTTAAGGGAGAGATCTAAAGCATTGGAAAACTTCAAGATCTTTAAAGCTATGGTTGAGATAGAGAAAGGCTTGAAGATTAAATGTTTGAGATCAGATAGAGGTGGTGAATTCACTTCTGGTGAATTTAATACTTTTTTGTGAAGAACATGGAATAAAGAGACAATTATCTGCACCGTAGGCCCCTCAACAAAAGGGAGTTGTGGAAAGGAAGAATACAACAATTGAAGATGCTGCTAGAACTATGATGTTGGAAGGAAATGTTCCTCATATCTATTGGAGAGAAGTTATGAGTACTATTGTGTAGACACTCAACTGGGTACAAATCAAAGGTGATACTACTAAGACCCATTTTGAGCTATGGACTGGTCAACAAACTACTACTAAATAATTCAAGATATTTGGAAGTAGATGTTATATTAAGAGAGATGAAGAAATAGGAAAGTTTGATGCTAGGAGTGATGAAGGTATCTTTCTGGGTTATGCTACTAAAAGTAAGGCCTACCAGTGTTACAATAAAATATTGAAGAAAATGGTTGAAAGTGCAAATGTTAAGGTTGATGAAGACTTTGGTACACTATCTAGAACCTATGGATATGACTCTGATGATCAAGATGATAGTACAAACAAAGGAAAGCAAGTTCAGACTACAAATCAAGTGCAAATCAATCCGATAAATCAAGAAAATGAAGAAGGAGAAACTAGTGAAAGAGTAGAAGAAAGATCAAAAGAGCCTGAAGTTGAAGAAAATCCTAAGAAGACTCTGAGGTATGTAAGATTGAATCATTCAAAAGGTCAAATTATAGGTGATAAGAACAAAGGTATCCAGACTAGGAGAAAGATTGCAAAAGAGTGTTGCTTGATTTCAAAGACTGGGCCTACTAGTGTAAATGAAGCATGTAAAGATGAGCATTGGATTGAAGCAATGAAAGAAGAGTTAAAATAGATTGAAAAGAATGATACATGGATTTTTGTTCCCAAACCTAAGGATAAGTTCCATTGGAACCAAATGGTTCTTTAGAAACAAACTGAATGAGCAAGGTGAAGTGGTTAGAAACAAAGCAAGACTGGTATGTAAAGGATATTCACAAATGGAAGGAATTTATTTTGAAGATACCTTTGTACCGATTGCTAGAATTGAAGTTGTAAGATTATTTCTTTCTTATGTTGTTCACAAGAACTACAAAGTTTATCAGATGGATGTAAAATCAAATTTTCTAAATGGTAAATTGGAAGAAGTGTATGTTGAGCAACCTGATGGATTCCAGTTGACTGATAAAGAAGATATGGCATGTGTCAGTTGAAGAAAGCATTTTATCGACTCAAGCAAGCCCCTAGAGCATGGTATGAAAGATTGGAAAAGTATTTGTTGAAGCTTGGATTTAACAAAGGTACTGCTAATAGTAATCTATATTTCAAGAATGATGATAAAGATTTGATTATTGAAGTCTTTGTTGCTGATATTATTTTTGGAGGAGATAATGCTTTGTGCATGAAGTTTGCTAATGAGATGCAAAATGAATTTGAGATGTCTATGATTGGTGAGATGAAATTCTTTTTGGGATTGCAAATAACTCAGTTAGATAAAGGGATTTTTATATCTCAGTCCAAGTATGTGAAGAAATTGTTGAAGAAGTTCAGTATGGAAGATTCAAAGCTAGTTGGTACACCCATGGTGACTAGATGCAAGTTGAAAATAGAAGATGATTCTCTAAAAGAAAATCAAACAAGATACAGATCAATGATTGGTGGATTGTTGTACTTAACTCAAACTAGGCCTTATACCATGAATGTTGTATGTATTGTTGTGAGATTTTAAGCTAATCCGAAAGAATCTCATGTGACTATTGTGAAGGGAATTTTCAGATACTTGAAGGGAACTGTTGATCTTGTCCTATGGTATCCTAAAGATGATCTTAATTTGAGTTCTTTTATTGATACTGACTGGGCAAGAGATGTGAATGATAGAAAAATTACTAGTGGTGGAGCATTTTTCTTGGTAAGAAGCTAATTTCATGGTTAAACAAGAAGTAGAATGCCATTTCCTTGTATATTGCAGATGTCGAATACATTATTGTTGCTAATAATTGTACTCAAGTCATATGGATGAAACAGATGTTGAAGGATATCATAATTATATATGATGAGCCTATTGCTATATTATGTGATAACTCAAGTGTTATTAAAATTTCCAAGAATCTAGTGTTGCATTCAAAAACAAAGCATATATCTATCAAGTTTCACTTTTTGAGGGAGAAGGTAAGTGAAAGGGAAGTCAGATTGGAGTATGTGCCTACTAAGGAGCAGATTGCAGACATCTTTACTAAGTTGTTTCCTAAGGATACTTTTGAGTATCTCAGAGGGAAGTTAGGGGTGATTACCCCTCCTAATCAGAACTAAGGATGCATTGCATTGCATCAATCCATGCATTTCATAGTCATATCTTGTCTCAGATTGATGCTGTGGCGGTTGCTACTCAGGGGGAGTAGCCAGATGTTCAAAAATTCAGATATGTGGTTTAGATCTTAGAAAACTTTGTCATTAATGTAAAAGGGGGAGAAGAGTCATGTGAAAAACTAGTAATTATCTGAGGAGAAGAGCCTTATGGGGAGAAATATTATGTGAAATTGTTGAGGAGAAGATGAGTCAAAACCTAAGTAGGAGTTAGTTGTGTTGATGATGTTTTACACATCATGTGTTTCCATCAATGCCAAAGGGGGAGATTGTTGGATGTTGTGGTTGTGTTGATGATATGTGGTTTTCATTTATGTCAACACTATTAGCATAAATGTATTTGAAGCTGTATATGTCGAGGATATTGAGAAAAATGAGTTCCAGGTTGTTAGTGGTGAAGTGAAGTTCAGTATGGTGGTTATTTCTATACGTTGTTGATCAAAGGTTGTGGACTAAAGGGTTTGTTGTTGAGTGTGTCTAGTTTATCCACCTCGAGTTTTAGAGATCCACATGAAGATTTGATTGAGTTATGAAGATTTCCATTCAGACAATTTTTAAGTTTCTTCAATTGGTGTTCCTGATTAAAGATGATGTTATTTCAGTTAGTTCAGTTGTTGTGGATGCTTCTCTTGTGATTCATTTTTGATGATTGTGGGTGTTTCTAGATTGTTCTCTATCTTTGTTCCACGTCCACATTGATCGTTGTGATCGTGGTTGGCGATTTTCTATTGCTTGTTCATGTTTTTCTTGTTCTTGGCCGACATAGTGTTTGTAGCATGTTGTGGATCTTTGAGGAGAAATTAATTGAAGTGTCTTTGTGCTGGAGATGTTGATTTGGGTCTTCACTAAGTTGTGGCCGACCTTGGTTGATTTGCATTGATAATGTTTAATGTTTAGGGCTGATCGTTTATATTCATTTTATTATTTTTTTATGGCTGACTTGTAGTGATGAAATTTCATGTTGCAGATATATAAGAGTGATTTTTCATTTAATTTGATGTATGTTGAATGTGTGTGTGCATGAATAATGTTCTAAATCATTCAAAGGTAGAGCAGAGTGTGAATAATTTTGAAGAAGTTTGAATAAGAGTGAAGAAGTGTTCATGTGCTTAATTGGAGCTGTAATTAGGCATTAGTAGATGTTATTTTCTTAGTTCAAAATTGGATGGCTTTAATCCGAATCTCTTTGTAATATAGTGTTTATTCCTTTGTAATTGAGCATTGAGCTCTAGGCAGTTTAGTTTTCCTAAAGGCATGTGCATTCCCCATATTTCATTTTCATTATACTTTTAATAGGGTATAATCTTATGGACTAACCTCCACCATGGTTTTTCCCTTAATAGGGTTTCCATGTAAAAAATCTTGGTGTTATGTGTGTTTCTGATTTGTTGATGATTTATGTTTTCATGGTTAATAATCAGATCAAATAATAAGGTTAATAAGTTGAATAAGTTTTTAATTTTTGTGACAACTAATTCACCCCCCCCTCTCAGTTGTATGCCCTTGTATTGCCAGCAATGGATGCTATGGTTAAAGGGGGAGGAATGTGAGGTCCTCCTTGGCTTGCAACTATTTTTGTTGATTGGGAATTAGAAGAAGCATGTTTATTGTAGATCTCAACAATTCTTTTCATAACTTGTAGGCCATCATCACTTTCAATTAAATGATGAAGGTTTTCTATGGCTGGTATGGTAGTGGTGGAAATGTTTTCAAGAGACAAGTCTTGTTGTAAGTGTGCAAAATCCTCATGAATAATAATGACTTTTTCTTATGGGATGGAATTGTTTTGTGTGTCAACATTCATTGGATGGAAAGGTGAAGGCATAGAAGTGGTATTTTCCATGCATAATGCACCATTTTCCATACTAGGAGTAGGAGCTCTTGAGATTCAAAGGTCCAAAATGAAAGTACTATCATGGGAAGCCATGAGTCTAGAACTTCATATCACTAAAGTATTATCAATGGGGCACCAAACACTCATACAAATACCACAAAAAATGGGGTGAATGCAAATGCAAGGTAATCTAGGAGAAATTTTTCAAATTGAAATAAAGAACTAATGACAAATAATAGAAATGCAGGAAAATGCCTGAAAAATGCCTGAAAATGCAACATGAAATGTGCAGGTGGATTGATTCGCCCAAGGTGGCGAATGAGTCCAACTATGAGATTTTTTATATTTTTCAGAAAATTTAAAGTGATTCTAATGCCTTTCAAATGCCAATTAAGGATGCAGATGCAGATTTTCAGTTTTTTCAATGATATGCAATGCAAGAATGAAATCTAAATGATTCTTTCACTAATGCAATTTTAAGAAACCCTAGGATGCAAAAAAAAACCTAATTGAATGTTGATGCAAATGAAGTTTAGGATGCAACATGCAATGTAAATCATAAATGTAAAGTGCTCAAAATGAAGGTTCACCAAAATGAGCCGTAGATTTTTGGGTAGGGCTTATAGGCTACTCTTGCGCTCTTAGGATGTTTCACCTAAAAGGGGAGAGCTAAACCCTACTCAAAATATCTAGCTAGGTTCACTCAAATTATGCAATGTATGATGTTATTTAGACTAAATGGAATGAACTAGGTGAAATTGGATGACCTATTTGACTGATTATGTATGCAAAACCTAAAATTTATGCAATGTTTGAAAAAAAATGTGATGCAAACATGAACTAAGTATGATAAAATGCAAAATAGAGAAGAAGAAAGTTGAATCAGAGTTCACCTAGAGGTCTGATGAAGATTATGGAATATTCTAAATGCTGACTAAGATCACTGAAAATCACCAGTGGGACTCATTCGCCACTAATGGTGAATCAGTCCTACGTCTAATGAAAACTGTCATAAACTGGTTTTTGAGTGTCAGGATCTGAAATCTAACAAAATCTGGATTTCTAGCCTTAAGGTGGGACTCATTCGCCACTGATGGTGAGTCATTCCTCTCCCAAAATTCTGATAAATCAGGGATGAATCCTATAGCACCAGATTTGAGGTTGACAGCTTCTCGGGTTGACAAAGTTAATTCTGCATAAAACAGACAAAATGTCTTCTCCAAGCTTGAAATAGGTTGTTGTTGACTTGAAACACTTTATTGACTTCTTGTCCACTTTTCAACACCTAATAAATTTTCAAATCTGCATACACAAGTCTACAAATACACATGCAAAAGGGGGAAAATGGTTAAGGGTTAGGTTATAGGTATTTTCCTTGGTCAAATCCCACTTTGGTAATCAAACCCTTAATGAAGAAATGAAATGGAAGAGAATGATAAAAAAACAACATGAAAATGTTATTGACTTACCAAACCCTTGTTGAAGAAAATCTGAAGATACAACAATGGTTGCTCCAAATTACTTGATTAATACTTGATTCAATGATGCAAAGTGCTTGAATACTTGAATGAATGTGTGAATAATTGAACTTGATGAATGTGGCTTAGAATGAGAAGAAAAACACTTGTTTATACACACTTGTGCCTTAGTAACCCAATGATACCTCATCACAAGCTGACATAAGGTGATTTTAAATAAAAACCCGAAAGAAAATTTGAAATATTTTGAATTTTGAACTAAGAGAGACTCATTCGCCACCCATGGTGAATGGGTCCCACCTTGGACTTAAAAGTGGGTGTCAGGAATTAAGTCACATTTAGTGTTGTTTGTCAGGTTTACATTCAAAAACACTCTAAATTAAGCCTTATAAGGGCATAAAGGGGTCAAATAAAGCATAGGAAAGGTGTAAATAGTGAAATTATGCCTATAAAAGCATGAAATCTTGTTATAAGATTTTACAACACTTCAAAATAGGACTTGATAAGGATAAAAAGGTCATTTTTAGATGAATTGTAATAAAGAGAGTCTAGAAAAGTGTAGAAATGTTTTACAACACTTCACAACACCTTCACAAGATTCCATTTTTGAATTTTAAGGACCTAAATGTGAATGTTCAAGCCACATTGCAACATTAAATCAAAGAAAAATTGACCAAGCATCATGAAGAAAGACCTAAAAGACCATGAAAATGACATGGGAGCATTTTTCTACAATGCAAGAACCTATCGAACCTCATGAGAATTTCTTTTTCAAATCATATCAAAAGTTCAAGGAAAAGAAAATAGTAGAATTATCCCTCCAAAACATGCCTCAACCTATCACTGAAACACCTATCCTTGATGAAGAAATGATTGAACCAAAAGCCCTTTCGAACATACAAGAACAAACTATAGAAAAACCTCCTACCATTTATAATAAGAGGTCACGAGATAACCAAAATAATCTTGTTGTCCCTCCTAGAGTCAAACAAGTTTACAAAGTCAAAGAGAAAGCAGTTGAACAACCTCCTGTTATTTCTTATATTCCTCCCAAGGAAGAGAGGGAATCTATAATTGAAAAATTCGCTCTTACACAAACACAAGAAGACAAGAACAACATAAAAAATTAGAATCCAAACTTACCTGAAACAATGCATGATGACTTTATACCCTCACCGCAACATAAACAAGAACCTTCCATGGACATTGTCATTCAACCTCCTATTGTGATAAATCTAGATGATGACATTGATATTGCAAAGATTGATGAAGAAGTGCATGATGATTTGAATACACTATTTTATTCTTCAATGAACATAAATGAAAAATCTCCTAAAAAGAGTGTTGAAACTGGTGCTTCCCCCTAGTTTGGCATTTGCTCTTGTCCCTTTAGCTAGTTGTCTTCCTTTTGTTTATACAAACCGAGATTGGTATGTAGATGACCTGCTTTAGGTTGATTCACATGTGCCTAACTAGTCTTTTGCATTTTTCATGTTTTCTTTATGTGATTGCATGTGTGTAATGTGATCTGTTGTGTTGTTTCATTTGATGTATCTCTCTCTTTTTTGTGCCTTCCTCTATATGTACCTTCATTCTTCTCTATGTCATAAGCATTTTTCATTTGTCTTGTGTTTTCCTTTTGGGGATGACGCAAGGCGTCAAGACTTTTATGTCTCTTCCATGTTGACTCGAAAGGATTTTTCTTTGTTTTTTCTCTCTATGTCATTCTTCTAGGTCTATGAGTATTTAGGGAATGATGATAGTTTCATGCTCTATAACAACATTGTAGCAAGACATACTGACCCTGAATCCATAGATCCCTTATGCATTTGTGGGGGAAACCCTTCCTTCCTATTTCATGATGCAACTTATTTCAAAAACATATGACTTGGAATAGGGTTTTCTAAGGAAAGCTAGATCATGTCTTAGGAGAAAACATTGACTAATTTAAAGAAATTGCTCACAACGATGGTGTAGCAACTGCTTGAAAGTGGGGCCATACATCAATGACATCTTTTGGCATATTTCATGGCATGATTTTCTTTTTTCTTGTGATGTTTCCTTTTCTTGGTGGTGTCATTGGGTTTGATTTCCTCCAAGAGAGTGATATTTCTAAGCATACAATCTCCCTTCATGGCATGATGTGAACAAGGCATCCCATAAGTGGTGATCTGATATCCTTGACTTGTCCTCTCTTGGAGGCATTAGGCACAATGCTCCCTAAGAAGAATACCTTACATGAACAAAGCAAAATCCCCTTTAACAAAATTTTACGTGACATTACAAAAAGCATTGCATTGTGGTACCTTATCAAAGTTTTCAGGAGGATAACTTTGGTATGGTATGAGAGGCTAATATGATTCCCTCATTGGCCACCTCATTGGGATAAATCACCTAGTGGATAGACTGAGGTTCCACTACCCCAGAGTGAGCATATACATATTTTGGGATAACTCACCTAGTGGAAAGACTGAGGTTCCACTACCCCAGAGTGAGTAGCATATGTTATAGACAAATAGCCCCATTCCACATCACGTTGGAATGGTTGTGCATAATCCTTTTTTTTTTCTTAGCCTTTGATAGGGTATGATTATGTATCTTTGTTATTGTTGCATACTTAAGTGTCTTGAATGTCTACATTAGTGTGAGTTTGAAATGGGGTCATCCTCTCACTAAAGTGGGGTAAAAATGTAGTAACAGAAAAAGTATCCCTTTTCCTTACTTAATTTGGGAATAATTGTAATTGAATTAACCTAATTTTCCCTATGTTTAATGTTGTAATGTGTTGCACACATTCACATTGATCTTAGGCCCCTTTTTAATAAAATGTACTTAACTTGTACCTTATTTAAGGTGTTGTAAAGTGTTGTAACACACTTTCACACTTATCTAGGGTCCTCTTCATTAATTGTGGTTAATTAGAATTAATTAGCCCCTTTAATTCAAATTTAAGCCTTATTTGTGACACCTTCCGAGGATCTATCCTGAAACCCATAATTAAAATTTTAAAACATTTAATTGGGAAAATTTGAGGTCCTAGAAAATGATGCTAGGACTGATTCACCCTAGGTGGTGAATGGGTCCTCCCTCTATATGACCCCCTTTCTTTGCACATTTCACATGAGTTTTTAATTTTCTTTCACCCTGTGAAAGCAAGGCCTTGGAAACTTGTGCCAGGACCCATTTGCCCTAGGTGGTGAATGGGTCCAACCTTAATAAGGACCCCCTTTTTGAATTTAATTATGGTAGGATTTTAATAATATTCATTTGCATATATATGGTGTCGGCTTGAATTGTTTGAATTTTGAGGTTAATCTCTAGATTTATTATAAATAAGGAGTTAATTCACATTGTTTCACCTAGCAATTTTGAGAGAGCATCCTAATAATTTACAAGAGAATTATAAAGCACTTCAAGGGAATTTCAAAGGAATTTCAAGGCAGATTATCAAGAGTTTATTGCAGCAATTCAAGATCATTTCATCATGTCAAGGGTTTAGTGCATTCAAGCATGTTGTTGAGCTAAGATAGTTGATTTAGCTAAAACAACTGAAAATGGGAGATATGGGATGTTTTCGTATGGTTTAGAACATAGAGAAAGACCCACTTTCTAATCATTTCATTGAAGGATAACCCTAGAGATCTCAATGCAAAGGAGAAAGAGATCTTGCAATAGGTTTGTCCTGGGTTATGATTGTAAACTAATGATGGGTTCACCACCAAGCTAGGGCTTGGAAAGATGAATACAATACAAGATGAAATGCTTAACCCTAATATGATGCAATCTTTCACTAAGTGACCTTTTAAAGTATGTAAAACAAAACAAAAAGCTGCAAGATGAAATGTGTGCACCTGGAAATCTAAAGATGACTAGATGAAGCTTTAAAATGCTAAAAATAGTGACCTTAATGCTAAATAGGACTCATACACCAGGCTAGGAAAATCAGTTTCAGATCTTGGTTTCTATGTAGAAACAAGAATCTGGCAAATGACTATCTGAAACTGTAAAAACCTAAAAATTGACCTAAACTAGGACTCATATGCCAGAACTGGCATATCAGTCCAGTCGTGATCTTTTGAAACTTCAAATTTTGAATCTGGTCTTCAAGGTCTGCTCTGTGCTTCCCAATTGATTTCTAGATCTGAAACCCTGATTTGCAACCTATAGAAGTCCTCCAAGTATCTCCAATGCAAGGTGACAACTTTGACAAATTTGAACACTTTGAAAATTTTCTCCAAACTTTCTCTTCAATGAATCTTCAATCTAAACCTACAAAACACATACTAAAGAAAGGGAAAAAATTTGTTTTGTTAGTGGAAAGGGGTTTTCCTTGGTCAAACCCCATTTTGGTAATCAAACATTGAAATGGAATGAAATATGAATGGAGAATGATGAATGAAAAAAATGAGATGTTGCAACTCACCAAACCATAGCAATGAAGTGCTACAAACATGTGTGAGATGGCTCCAATGGATGTAGACCTTGACTCTTGCTTGAATATGATAGATCTTGAATTAAATGCTAGCTTGAATCATAAAACCCTGCATCACAATTGTTAGCTCCAAAATAAACATGATGCATGAAGACTTTGACATGATGATTGATGCTTGAAGAATGCTCTAAAATGCTTGATAATCTACTCTTGAATGCTCTTGTAAACACTTGAATGCTCTTGTGAACTCAAACTTGCTATTATGAATTCTCTCACAAAATTCTTAGGTGAAAATGAGTGAAAGAACCTTGTATTTATACTTAATTATGCAAGAATTCTCAAAATTACAACACTGCAAGCCGACATCATATCTAGGAGGATAAAATCCTACCAAAAATTTGAATTAATTTTAATTTTGAGCCACACAGGACTCATACATCCAAGGTGGTGTATGAGTCCCATTACGCATAATTTATGGGACCAAATTGAAAAATGCTTAGAAAGGTGTAAAACTAGGATCGAGACCCAAAAACCTAGGTGGGACTCATACACCCAAGGTGGTGTATGAGTCTCAGATCACTAAATTTGTGCCACACAACCTAAAAAAATGTGAATTATGATTGGATATTGATTTGTTTCAGGATTATCCTTGAAAAGATGCATTAAATGAGGCTTTTGGATGCAAAATAAGGCCAATTAAAGCATAAAGAAGCCCAATTATTTATGAAAACCCTAGAAAAGTGTGAAAGTGTGTTACAACACTCCAAATAAGGCATGATTAAGGTTAAAAAGAGATTTATGTAGGTTCAGCTAATTAATAAAATCTCAAAAAAGTGTGAAAGTGTCTTACAACACTTCACAACACTTTAACAAGGTACCATTTTAAGTTCATTACTTCACAAGGGCCCAAGACCTAATGTGAATATTTCAAACACATTACAACACTAATTCAAGGTACCATTAAGCTTAGTTAACAAGGAGGGCCCAAACAAGCAAGGAAAAGTAAAAGGGATACTTTTTTTGTTTCCACAATAGCATTGAAGATCTACTTGCAAGCATTGTTACACATCCTATTTGAGATCAAGACCTACATTCTTTATGGCCACTACATGTTAGATTGCAGATTTATACTCCAAGAGAACATCCAAGGTATCATAAATTGCATATTTCATGTTTCATGCTTCAATTTCCTTATTTCATCATTTGGTTTAATTACCTAAATGAGGTTTGACTTAGGAAAACCCTTATTCACTAACAATCAACAATTTTTTCTCCTCTTAAGTGTGTGTTTGTAGATTTACAGGTTGAAGATCAAGTGGAGAAGAAGTTTAGATCAAAATTGTCAAAGTTGTCAAGTTGCAAAGTTGATATTCATAGTGCAAGAACAAAGAAAGGAAGCTACAAAATTTATTATAGATTTTCAGGTGCTAACAACCAAGGATCTAAGAGTACAAAAATCAAGGAAAATAACCCAAACATTAGTTTTAGAAACCCTAACAAGGACCCATTCACCACTAAAGGCGAATGAATCCTTTGTGCCCTAAAAAAAGCTTCTTACAGTAGGGTACACACCATTTTGATCTCTAAAAACTTCCCTCATGGTTTCTATAATAGTTAGGGTTAGTTTCTGATTGTTATTTGCATCTTATCATACACATAATTCATTTTTTTATGGTGGAAACTAGTGGTTCGTCATCTTGTTTATTCATTTTGATGCAACCCTCTTGTTCACCATTAAACAGTAACCAAAGCATTTTCATTACATTCATACTATCTATGTGTAATTGCAAGTTGAGAAACACTAGGTGTTATGAAACCTACAACCCAAATACTGTATTAAAATCCTTTACAAGTAACAACCCAATTGGTTACTCACCCCTCAAGTAAATTTGGATAGTTCTATATATCCCCCACTTGCAACTCCACCTCGTGCTCTCAAACCTTTAGCTTTCAACATGCAAAATGAAAGAACTCACAACATAGAGTGTTTTCCAACCTCCAATTATTTTGTGCAATATCATATTTTAACACATCTTATTGTAAAATAATACTTATTGCAATTTAGAATGCAGGCCTTACTCATGTTAGTCCACCTCCAATGCTCGCGGGTGCACAAAATTTAGTGAAAAGGATAGCTTCTTGTGCAAACCACCAGGCTAGCAAGCTTTATAGTCTAACTCCCACCACGACGTCACAACCAACAAAAGGTGGGAAAAATGAACCGATGATGTCGTTATGTCCTTGTTTTTTCATCATAACATTTCCTCCCGTCTACCAAATTTGTCACTTTTATCCCCCATCTTGGGAGGCCCCGCACTATAATGTCCCATCATGTGGTGTATTTTTTTGTATGTTTTAATGCATTTTTGTATGTTATGATGCCTCTGACATGCGCTCTTCTAGGGAGAAAATCCATGTCTAATTACAAAAGATGATCTCCCTATAAAACCACATGGCTTACACATGATAACATATTTCCCTTTTTCAAGGATAAGACATGTTTGATTATGTTATCATGTCCAAGACATACATTTTTTGAAGGATAATAGCTTGATTTTACTATATTTTACAAGCAGATTATCTTGTACCCATTAGACAAGGCTATTCTCCCTACAAATTTAATGCATGTTAGATGCATCATAACGATCATAATGTTTTAAAATACATAATTTGGAATGTACAAAAATCACAAAACATCGTCACTTTTTACATTCACATTTTGGAGGTTGTTTGGGACCTCAGAAGGGAGTTCTAGTTGTTTGGAGGCTGAAGCAGAGCAGCCACTCTCCCTACCAAAACACATGTGACAGGTGTGGGTAGCCAACTAGCAGGTATGTATATCTATCAAAAATATATGCCATTTTACCATTCTGCCTAGGGACTTTAAAGAATTGACCAGATATTCATTGCAAAAAGGGGTTTTCATTTGAATGCAGAGTTGATTATGTGATTTTCTATCTAGGGTTTTTTTAATTTGGTAATTTTAATGTTCAGTCCAAAACTATCGTAAATGAGGAAAACTATCTAGATTGAGCTCATGTTTGACTAACCAATTCGGTTGTTACGTGTTCAATTATGAATTTCCTCACACAGATATGAGGTTTGAAAACATGTCATTTTCCAACTAGACTTAATGGCATAGACAAAGCTTTAGGGTAGACATTTAAACCTACACAACTTACATGCGATATAATAAATTGCATGCTTCATAGCACACTTCATTTTTCAACCTCCACATCACAATGTACCCAAGCCCTTGTGGTTTTTAAGCCTATCTATGTAGGTGTGCATTACAAATAGCAAGAACACTAGTTTCTTGCCATTATTGGCAATAATGAATAAACTTGTTGACAGTGGTGAACATTGTGTAGTGCAAGTTCAGAAACACAATGTGTTTTGAAGCCTTCATTTACTTATACCCAATATTTATCATGAAATGAAGATATATAGACATATAGATGGGGTTCTATTTTATCAAATGGCACATTTATCATTAAAGGCAGGCTCTATTATTTGTCAGTACATAGTGTACTTCATAGTACACACTTCAGTGTAGGGAGATCATGGCGTAAGAGTTTGTATAGTTGACAACATATTGTGTTTCTAAAGCTTCAAAATGGGAAACAAGAAATACTCATATTTGTAAAGAGGCTTCTACATTACAAAACACATTATG
>VDFB02000008.1:123080744-123097649 GCA_007258455.2 Sequoia sempervirens
CCTAAAGCAGGTCATCTACATACCAATCTCGGTTTGTATAAACAAAAGGAAGACAACTAGCTAAAGGGACAAGAGCAAATGCCAAACTAGGGGGAAGCACCAGTTTCAACACTCTTTTTAGGAGATTTTTCATTTATGTTCATTGAAGAATAAAATAGTGTATTCAAATCATCATGCACTTCTTCATCAATCTTTGCAATATCAATGTCATCATCTAGATTTATCACAATAGGAGGTTGAATGACAATGTCCATGGAAGGTTCTTGTTTATGTTGCGGTGAGGGTATAAAGTCATCATGCATTGTTTCAGGTAAGTTTGGATTCTAATTTTTTATGTTGTTCTTGTCTTCTTGTGTTTGTGTAAGAGCGAATTTTTCAATTATAGATTCCCTCTCTTCCTTGGGAGGAATATAAGAAATAACAGGAGGTTGTTCAACTGCTTTCTCTTTGACTTTGTAAACTTGTTTGACTCTAGGAGGGAAAACAAGATTATTTTGGTTATCTCGTGACCTCTTATTATAAATGGTAGGAGGTTTTTCTATAGTTTGTTCTTGTATGTTCGAAAGGGCTTTTGGTTCAATCATTTCTTCATCAAGGATAGGTGTTTCAGTGATAGGTTGAGGCATGTTTTGGAGGGATAATTCTACTATTTTCTTTTCCTTGAACTTTTGATATGATTTGAAAAAGAAATTCTCATGAGGTTCGATAGGTTCTTGCATTGTAGAAAAATGCTCCCATGTCATTTTCATGGTCTTTTAGGTCTTTCTTCATGATGCTTGGTCAATTTTTCTTTGATTTAATGTTGCAATGTGGCTTGAACATTCACATTTAGGTCCTTAAAATTCAAAAATGGAATCTTGTGAAGGTGTTGTGAAGTGTTGTAAAACATTTCTACACTTTTCTAGACTCTCTTTATTACAATTCATCTAAAAATGACCTTTTTATCCTTATCAAGTCCTATTTTGAAGTGTTGTAAAATCTTATAACAAGATTTCATGCTTTTATAGGCATAATTTCACTATTTACACCTTTCCTATGCTTTATTTGACCCCTTTATGCCCTTATAAGGCTTAATTTAGAGTGTTTTTGAATGTAAACCTGACAAACAACACTAAATGTGACTTAATTCCTGACACCCACTTTTAAGTCCAAGGTGGGACCCATTCACCATGGGTGGCGAATGAGTCTCTCTTAGTTCAAAATTCAAAATATTTCAAATTTTCTTTCGGGTTTTTATTTAAAATCACCTTATGTCAGCTTGTGATGAGGTATCATTGGGTTACTAAGGCACAAGTGTGTATAAACAAGTGTTTTTCTTCTCATTCTAAGCCACATTCATCAAGTTCAATTATTCACACATTCATTCAAGTATTCAAGCACTTTGCATCATTGAATCAAGTATTAATCAAGTAATTTGGAGCAACCATTGTTGTATCTTCAGATTTTCTTCAACAAGGGTTTGGTAAGTCAATAACATTTTCATGTTGTTTTTTTATCATTCTCTTCCATTTCATTTCTTCATTAAGGGTTTGATTACCAAAGTGGGATTTGACCAAGGAAAATACCTATAACCTAACCCTTAACCATTTTCCCCCTTTTGCATGTGTATTTGTAGACTTGTGTATGCAGATTTGAAAATTTATTAGGTGTTGAAAAGTGGACAAGAAGTCAATAAAGTGTTTCAAGTCAACAACAACCTATTTCAAGCTTGGAGAAGACATTTTGTCTGTTTTATGCAGAATTAACTTTGTCAACCCGAGAAGCTGTCAACCTCAAATCTGGTGCTATAGGATTCATCCCTGATTTATCAGAATTTTGGGAGAGGAATGACTCACCATCAGTGGCGAATGAGTCCCACCTTAAGGCTAGAAATCCAGATTTTGTTAGATTTCAGATCCTGACACTCAAAAACCAGTTTATGACAGTTTTCATTAGACGTAGGACTGATTCACCATTAGTGGCGAATGAGTCCCACTGGTGATTTTCAGTGATCTTAGTCAGCATTTAGAATATTCCATAATCTTCATCAGACCTCTAGGTGAACTCTGATTCAACTTTCTTCTTCTCTATTTTGCATTTTATCATACTTAGTTCATGTTTGCATCACATTTTTTTTCAAACATTGCATAAATTTTAGGTTTTGCATACATAATCAGTCAAATAGGTCATCCAATTTCACCTAGTTCATTCCATTTAGTCTAAATAACATCATACATTGCATAATTTGAGTGAGCCTAGCTAGATATTTTGAGTAGGGTTTAGCTCTCCCCTTTTAGGTGAAACATCCTAAGAACGCAAGAGTAGCCTATAAGCCCTACCCAAAAATCTACGGCTCATTTTGGTGAACCTTCATTTTGAGCACTTTACATTTATGATTTACATTGCATGTTGCATCCTAAACTTCATTTGCATCAACATTCAATTAGGTTTTTTTTTTGCATCCTAGGGTTTCTTAAAATTGCATTAGTGAAAGAATCATTTAGATTTCATTCTTGCATTGCATATCATTGAAAAAACTGAAAATCTGCATCTGCATCCTTAATTGGCATTTGAAAGGCATTAGAATCACTTTAAATTTTCTGAAAAATATAAAAAAAATCTCATAGTTGGACTCATTCGCCACCCTGGGCGAATCAATCCACCTGCACATTTCATGTTGCATTTTCAGGCATTTTTCTGGCATTTTCCTCCATTTCTATTATTTGTCGTTCTTTATTTCAATTTGAAAATTTTCTCCTAGATTACCTTGCATTTGCATGAACACCCCATTTTTTGTGGTATTTGTATGAGTGTTTGGTGCCCCATTGATAATACTTTAGTGATATGAAGTTCTAGACTCATGGCTTCCCGTGATAGTACTTTCGTTTTGGACCTTTGGATCTCAAGAGCTCCTACTCCTAGTATGGAAAATGGTGCATTATGCATGGACAATACCACTTCTATGCCTTCACCTTTCCATCCAATGAATGTTGACACACAAAACAATTCCATCCCATAAGAAAAAGTCATTAGTATTCATGAGGATTTTGCACACTTACAACAAGACTTGTCTCTTGAAAACATTTCCACCACTACCATACCAGCCATAGAAAAACTTCATCATTTAATTGAAAGTGATGATGGCCTACAAGTTATGAAAAGAATTGTTGAGATCTACAATAAGCATGCTTCTTCTAATTCCCAATCAACAAAAATAGTTGCAAGCCAAGGAGGACCTCACATTCCTCCCCCTTTAACCATAGCATCCATTGCTGGCAATACAAGGGCAGACAACTGAGAGGGGGGGGTGAATTAGTTGTCACAAAAATTAAAAACTTATTCAACTTATTAACCTTATTATTTGATCTAATTATTAACCATGAAAACATAAATCATCAACAAATCAGAAACACACATAACACCAAGATTTTTTACATGGAAACCCTATTAAGGGAAAAACCATGGTGGAGGTTAGTCCATAAGATTATACCCTATTAAAAGTATAATGAAAATGAAATATGGGGAATGCACATGCCTTCAGAAAAACTGCCTAGAGCTCAATGCTCAATTACAAAGGAATACACACTATCTTACAAAGAGATTCGGATTAAAGCCATCCAATTTTGAACTGAGAAAATAACATCTACTAATGCCTAATTATAGCTCCAATTAAGCACATGAACACTTCTTCACTCTTATTCAAACTTCTTCAAAATTATTCGCACTCTGCTCTACCTTTGAATGATTTCGAACATTATTCATGCACACACATTCAATATACATCAAATTAAATGAAAAAATCACTCTTTTATATATCCACAACATGAATTCTATCACTACAAGTGCCATGTAAAATGAAAATGTCAGTTCTTTTGTATTTATTTTAGCATTTCACCATACCAAGTTTCTTCATGAAATCTAAAATTCCAACATCTCCCATGCAAATGGCTTCCTCCCTCAGACCACAAATATGAAACAAGGCACTAGTGAAAACATATGAATTGTTTAATAGGAAAACGCTTTAAACTTGGCTCATTTCATAACATCCCATTGCAGGGATGCAAACAAAGGAGGGAATTAGCTGAGAGTTTGTTCATGTGTCTGCAGAGAGTTGTCCACAACAGTTCCCAATGGTTTAGGAAGAATATTCCTGAATTCCTAGTGAATACTCCAACCCAAGTGCCTGAGTTTTGAATGTAGCCCCTGCTATCCTCTCAGTCTCATGTGATTCCTATACCCCATGGATAGGAACTTAGTATACTCCTGGTCTCACAACCTTTGATTTCCAATAACAGAGGCACCCCACTGGCATGAACCAGCCTCTCACTCACCACAACCTGAACTCTAGATATTATTTTTCCTATTTATCCTGATACAGCAGTTTCAAATATTTGAGGCATGTTTATAAAATAAAACCATGGACACTCCAACACAAACCATGAATAGCTTCTATCCAGCATGATGGAAACATGATGCAAAGCCCACCATCTGCCCAAATTGACCCTAAGCCTAGGTTTCATCTCTGTCTCTCCTGTCTCTGCATGGCTGAGTTTCCTTCTCCTGAGGGGTCTGCATGAGCTTTCATATTATTCCTTTCCTCCTCCTTAGCCATGTGTTCAAGATCTCAAACCTCCCATAGCCCATTCTCTCACATACTGACTGTTCCAGGCATATCTAATCCCAGACAAGATGAAATAATGCATGATTGATGCAAAATGGTCTTATTTTGATTTGGAGGGGTGGCCCATTCCCTCCCAGAGTGTCTCTCAAAAGTATCCTTAGGAAACAACTTGGTAAAGATGTCTACAATCTGCTCCTTAGTAGGCACATACTCCAATCTGACTTCCTTTTCACTTACCTTCTCCCTCAAAAAGTGAAACTTGATAGATATATGCTTTGTTTTTGAATGCAACACTAGATTCTTGGAAATTTTAATAACACTTGAGTTATCACATAATATAGCAATAGGCTCATCATATATAATTATGATATCCTTCAACATCTGTTTCATCCATATGACTTGAGTACAATTATTAGCAACAATAATGTATTCGACATCTGCAATATACAAGGAAATGGCATTCTACTTCTTGTTTAACCATGAAATTAGCTTCTTACCAAGAAAAATGCTCCACCACTAGTAATTTTTCTATCATTCACATCTCTTGCCCAGTCAGTATCAATAAAAGAACTCAAATTAAGATCATCTTTAGGATACCATAGGACAAGATCAACAGTTCCCTTCAAGTATCTGAAAATTCCCTTCACAATAGTCACATGAGATTCTTTCGGATTAGCTTAAAATCTCACAACAATACATACAACATTCATGGTATAAGGCCTAGTTTGAGTTAAGTACAACAATCCACCAATCATTGATCTGTATCTTGTTTGATTTTCTTTTAGAGAATCATCTTCTATTTTCAACTTGCATCTAGTCACCATGGGTGTACCAACTAGCTTTGAATCTTCCATACTGAACTTCTTCAAAAATTTCTTCACATACTTGGACTGAGATATAAAAATCCCTTTATCTAACTGAGTTATTTGCAATCCCAAAAAGAATTTCATCTCACCAATCATAGACATCTCAAATTCATTTTGCATCTCATTAGCAAACTTCATGCACAAAGCATTATCTCCTCCAAAAATAATATCAGCAACAAAAACTTCAATAATCAAATCTTTATCATCATTCTTGAAATATAGATTACTATTAGCAGTACCTTTGTTAAATCCAAGCTTCAACAAATACTTTTCCAATCTTTCATACCATGCTCTAGGGGCTTGCTTGAGCCGATATACCTTTTCTTCAACCGGCATACGCTATATATCTTCTTTAATATCACCAACTCGAATCCACTGTGCTGCTCAACATACACTTCTTCCAATTTACCATTTAGAAAATTTGATTTTACATCCATCTGATAAACTTTGTAGTTCTTGTGAACAACATAAGAAAGAAATAATCTTACAACTTCAATTCTAGCAATAGGTGCAAAGGTCTCTTCAAAATAATTTCTCCATTTGTGAATATCCTTACATACCAGTCTTGCTTTGTTTCTAACCACTTCACCTTGCTCATTTAGTTTCTTTCTAAAGAACCATTTGGTTCCAATGGAATTCTTATCCTTAGGTTTGGGAACAAGAATCCATGTATCATTCTTTTCAATCTATTTTAACTCTTCTTTCATTACTTCAATCCAATGCTCATCTTTACATGCTTCATTCACACTAGTAGGCCCAATCTTTGAAATCAAGCAGTATTGTTCTGCAATCTTTCTCCTAGTCCGATAATACCTTGTTCTTATCACCTATAATATGACCTTTTGAATGATTCAATCTTACATACCTCAGAAGTCTTCTTAGGATTTTCTTCAATTTCGTGCTCTTTGATCTTTCTTCTACTCTTTCACTAGTTTCTCCTTCTTCATTTTCTCTTGATTTACTATATTGATTTGCACTTGATTTGTAGTCCTAACTTGCTTTCCTTTGTTTGTACTATCATCCTAATCATCAGAGTCATATACATAGGTTCTGGATAGTGTACCAAAGTCTTCATCAACCTTAACATTTGCACTTTCAACCATTTTCTTCAATATTTTATTGTAACATTGGTAGGCCTTACTTTTAGTAGCATAACCCAGAAAGATACCTTCATCACTCCTAGCATCAAACTTTCCTATTTCTTCATCTCTCTTAATATAACATCTGCTTCCAAATATCTTGAATTATTTAGCAGTAGTCTGTTGACCAGTCCATAGCTCAAAAGGGGTCTTAGTAGTATCACCTTTGATTTGTACCCAGTTGAGTGTCTACACAATAGTACTCATAACTTCTCTCCAATAGATATGAGGAACATTTCCTTCCAACATCATAGTTCTAGCAGCATCTTCAATTGTTGTATTCTTCCTTTCCACAACTCCCTTTTGTTGAGGGGCCTACGGTGCAGATAATTGTCTCTTTATTCCATGTTCTTCACAAAAAAGTATTAAATTCACCAGAAGTGAATTCACCACCTCTATCTGATCTCAAACATTTAATCTTCAAGCCTTTCTCTATCTCAACCATAGCTTTAAAGATCTTGAAGTTTTCCAATGCTTTAGATCTCTCCCTTAAGAAAGTAACCCATACCATTCTAGAATAATCATGAATGAGTAACATGAAATACCTGTAACCTTGTAAAATTCTGACCTTAGAGGGACCACACAGATCAGTATGCACAAGCTCTAACAATTCATTTGAACAATGCTTTTTACTCTAGATGAAATCCTAGTTTTCTTTCCCAATTGACATTCCTTGCATATTGCATTGGTGATTTTCCAACTTAGGTAGATCTCTCACAACCTTATTGGAACTTATCTTGAAAACATTATCAGAGTTAACATGACACAACCTCCTATGCCATAACCAACTTTCATCAACTTGAGCAAGCAAACAACTTTTACTAGCAGCACTCAACTGAAAGATATTACCTTTTGTTTTTGTACTTGATGGAATTTCATTTCTAGAACTCAATATTCTACACTTTCCATCCTTGAACTGAAGATTTTATCCCTTATCAACCATTTGACCAACACTCAAAAGATCATGATTCAATCCTTCCACATACAAAACATAATCAGTATTATGCTTACCTTCAAGAGAAATGCAACCTCTTTCATGGATCACACCAGCTATATTATCACCAAATATCACAACACAACCATCATACTTTTCCAAGCTTACAAACTTACTTTTGTCTCTTGTCATATGATGTGAACATCCACTGTCAATTACCCATTCATCTTTTTCTTCAACTCGAGTAGCCAGGGCTTTCTCCACATTTGTACAACCAACAGATTCAGTAGATATAGGATTATTTTCCTTGATAGCAATAAATACCCATTCATGATCACTTCTATTTCCTTTATCAGATTCATCATCTGTCACGCCTTCATTAGCAGCATAGTAACACTTCTTTTGAAATCTAGGATTGTTATGTCTTGGTTTAGCAGCTCTTTCTGGACGCCTTGATGCAAAATGACCTATCTTATTGCAAGAAAATCATTTAAGAGGTAATTTTCCTATACCTTTTCCTCTCAGTACTCTTTTGACAATAAGTGCTTCCAGCTCTTCTAGCTCTCTTTCTTCTTCTTCAATATGTCTGATTTCATCCTCATACTTGAAGGTATTTCTAAATGAACTCTCACCTAGATCATATCTCTGTCTATCTCTTCTAGAAGTAGTAGCCTTAAATGAAGATTCAACCTTAGGAAGGGCATCACCAAATTCGATCAACTCAAAAAAAGTCAACTTACCAACCAATGTATCTCTGGTTATGTTTGTTACAGCCCGGAGCTCTTGAATAGCACTATCTTTGACTTTGTAAGAATTAGGTAGGGATCTAAGCACTTTAGCAACAATCTCAGATTCATTTATCTTTCCACTAGCACATCTAATACCACATACAAGTTCATTCACTCTTTGCATGAAAGTATTAATGTTCTCATCATCGTGCCAATTCTGAACCTTTCATATTTCCCTTTCAAACTCTGCAACTTAGTTATCTTCACATTAGCATCACCTTCATACAATGTTTCCAACTTTTTCTAGATCTCATAAGCAATCTTCAAATCCATAACAATTGTCATCTCAGAATTAGTCAAAGCACTCAACAAAGCTTCCTTAGCCCGAATATTATACTCAACATCTCTGATCTCAACAGAAGTAGTAGGACCATTATATGGAATAATATACATATTACTTGTAATGCTCTAGTAGGGTTCACCAATGCATCTCAGATGGCACTCCATTCGATTCTTCCACAAAGAATAATTTTTTCCATCAAATCTCAGACTATCCTTCTTGTAACTTGCCATCCTGGATCACCTTAAGTTGTTAAAATTCTTCCAAGGAACCTGCTCTGATACCAATTGTTGGAAATACAAGGGTAGACAACAAAGAGGGGGGGTGAATCAGTTGTCATAGAAATTCAAAAATTATTCAACTTATTAACCTTATTCTCTGATCTGATTATTAACCATTAAAACATAAATCATCAACACATCAGGAACACACATAACAATTGCAAGATTTTTTACGTGAAAACCCCTGCTAGGGGAAAAAATGATGGATGTCACCACAAGATTGGTACCCCTATTAAAAGTATAATGAAAATGAAATATGGGGAATGTACATGCATTCAGGAACACTTCCTAGAGCTCACTACTCAATTACAAAGGAAGACACACTGTCTTACAAAGAGATTCAAATTAAAGCCATCTAGATTTTGAATTGAGAAAATAGCATATACTAATGCCTGATTATAGTTCCACTTAAGCACATGAACACTTCTTCACTCTTCTTCACTCTTCTTCACACTTCTTCACAATTCTTCACACTTTGCTCTTCCTTCGAATGATTTAGAAAATTATTCGCACACACACACATTCGACATACATCAAATGAAATGAACAATCACTCTTACATATCCACAAAATGAAATTTCATTGCTACAAGTCAACCATAAAGAAATAATAAAATGAATATAAACTGTCAGCCCTAAACATTAAATATTATCAATGTGAATCAACCAAGGTCAACCACAACTTAGTGAGGACCCAAATCAACATCTCTAGCAGAAAGACACTTCAATTAATTTCTCCTCGAAGATCCACAACATGCTACAAACACTATGTCGGCCAAGAACAAGGAAAACATGAACACGCAAGAGAAAATCGCCAACCACAATCACAACAATCAATGCAAACATGCAAAAAAGATATAGCACAATCTAGGAACATCCACAACCATCACGAATCACAAGAGAAGCATTCGTAGCAACTGATTTAACTGAAATAACATCATCTTCAATTAGGAACACCAACTGAAGAAACTAAAAAACTGTCTGAATGGAAATCTTCATAACTCGATCAAATCTTCATGCATATCTCTAGAACTCAACGTGGATAAACTAGATATACTTAGCAAAAAACCCTTTAGTCCACAACCTTTGATCAACAACATACAAAAATAACCACCATACTAAACTTCACTTCACCACTAACAACCTGGAACTCATTTTTCTCAATATCGTCGACATATACAACTTCAAATACATTTATGATATAGTGTTGACATCAATGACAACCACATATCATAAAAAAAACCACAACATCCAACATCCATACCAACTTATACCACTCCTTAGGTTACAACAACTATGCAATAGGTTAGTCATGTGGCTCCTTCTTTCGCAATTCCAACTAGCATTCCTAGTTCTATTGTGGCATTGCAAGTCCCCTATATCACTGGATCACCCCTCTTAGTGTTCCTTTCACTTCCCCTAACATTACATACACTCCATCGCCATTTTCTCTTCCGCCTCAAACCACTTACCCTAACCCATCATTACATAGTTTCTTAATACTGTTTCATCCTTGCCACAACAAATTTCCACCATTAGCCAAAGTCAAAATACTCCACCCACATATCATGCTTGTAGTATCCCATTATCGTTAGAAATATTAAGAACCCCAATGCCTCAAGTGATTGAAATGCCTAGGTTTGAGAAATACGGAGGTAAAGGAGACCCTATTAATCATATTAATGCTTACACAACCTTGTGTAGTGATTTTGTCCTCGACGATAAGCTATTAGCCAAAAAAATTCCTAGAGCCTTAAAGGACACTACACTAGAGTGGTTTTCAAATTTACCTAATCATTCCATTAGATCATTCAATGAACTTGTGGATGCCTTTATAAGTCACTTCCAGGTTCATATGACTCCTAAAAAGATAATGGCTAATCTAATGTGCTGTAGAAAAAATGATGATGAAAAAGTAACTAACTTCATTTTGCGTTATCAGTCATTGTATGCTCAAGTTGATGTCAAAATTCTTGATTCACATCTGCACAAGATTTTTATTGAAAACTTGCACACAAACCTACAGGATAAGTTAACTATGATGAAATTTCCTTCATTTATGCATTTATGCATTTATGCACAACACTATGTGATTATCACAACTCGGTTTCTAGTCATGATTTAAAGTCCACTTCTAACTGAGTTGAGAAATCTGAACCACAAGCCAACACAACACACAAAAATTTCACAAACCAAAAAAAGTTTTTTTATAGTTCCATCCGCCTCCTCAACCACAACCCAATTTGTTCAAAGTCAAGTAGCTATTAAAGTAGTGGTGCCTTATACCTACAAGGACCCAAAGAGATAATTTACCCCCTTACCTGATACTCTCCATAATACAATGAACCAATTACTCCAACAATAGATCATCACTTTTCCTACCATTAAACCACTTGATACCACCATACCTTACCACCCACCTTTAAACCTAATGCTTATTGTCATTTTCATCACCAAAATGGACATGACACCAAACAATGTAAGCCTCTCAAACACTTAGTTCAAGACCTCATTGATTTGGGATGTTTGTCCATTGCGGGTGTCAATGATCAAGGCAATAAGTCTGTTGTACCCCCTAACCAGAATTTACAAATTTTCACCAACCCCGTGCCTAAACACAATATTTCATTTGTCAAGGCTAGTGAACCTTCAAACACCAATGTAATGAATATTGATACCAATAATGAACAACATGATATAACTCCAATTGTTACCCAAGTTAATCCTATGGATGAACTTGTGGGCATGATAGATGTTATCCCTCGTAAGGGACCAACCAAAAAAACTCTTGATATCACTTTTTATTCTAAAGACATGCTTCAAAAAATTCTTGATGGTCCTCTTTACATAACCGAAAAAATCTATGATAAGCCCACCAATGGGATATTAATAGATCCCTCCTGTGGTGAGAATGTGATCATGGAAGAGTTTTTAGTATTACATGAGCTGTATCAAGATGACTATAATAAACCAACTGCATGGATTAAAAAACATACTGGTTTTGTGTGCCCTATGACCAAATCGATCATACTCCCCTTACAGATAGGACCCACAACTTTTGATGTAACATTTTCAATTATTCCACAATCGGATCAATTTCATCTGTGGCTAGGCCACTCTTGGCTTCGCTCAATGAAAGTAGTCCCTTCAGTTGTTGACAAGTGTTTAAAATTTCCACATGACAATTAAATATTTACCATACACCATAGTGGCTTTAATCCATTATTTTCTAAAGGTAATTTCTCCTTAGAATCCTTTTGGCCTGAACCTATGGAACCCTTCACCCCCCGTAACTTGATTTATTTTTAATAGCCTATCAAAAGTTCAAAGCCAAACGAATAGCCGATTTGTCTCTTCGTAACATGTCCCCATCCACTTCCACTCCTCCTATCCTAGATGAAACCATGCTTTAGCCTAAGTATGATATTGAGCAAACAATAAAACCTCATGAACAACTTACTCTAGACACTTCCCCTCCATTGTTCAAATGACCAAGAGAAAGTCAAACCAATCCCATCATGTCTCCCCACATTAAACAAGTGTATAAAGCTAAAGAGATAGTGATTGACCCATCTTATTCAGTTTCTTATGTTCTTCCCCTTTCGAAAGAAAAGGAACCTATGATGGATCAACCCACTCTTACACCTCAACAAATTTAAAATAAAATTAAATGAAATCGTGGTGCTAGAGAATGTAGGCACCGTCGTCATTTCCTTGCTCGTTAGTCTCAAATGGAAGAAACTAAAGAAACCAACCTCCACCTTTGACAGATGCAATAGATGATTACCCTCTTCATCCTAAATCGCCACTAGATAGTATAGTCCAACCCTCACAACAAAATGAACCAATCCAACAACCACAACTTTTAATACATTCCTCTTTGGAAATAACCCTTCATCCTCCCATCATAATCAATCTTGATGATGATGATGATGAGGAGATCACAAAAATAGATGAAGAAGTGCTTAAATGATAAATCTTCTCAACCAAGTGAGGAACCTGGTATATCTCCTAGTTTGGCACTTGCAATTATTCCTTTGGAAAACCAACCACCCTCGCAATACATTGAACATGATTAGGAGGCAGATGACTTGTTAGATGGTTGACTTGCATTCGCATTACTAGCCCTTCTACATTTATTTTCCTTTCTCTTTTTCTTTGGGTTTGATTTTATGTGCGTATTGTGTTCCTCTGTATCGTGTGTTTGATGTTCTCTCTCTTTGTACACTTCCTCCATTTGTCCCTCTATTCTTTTGTATCTCAATTGTTTTACTTTTTTCTTTTTAGATGATTACCAAAATGTTGAGATCTTATATCTCTTCCATGTTATCCAAAGGTCCTTTTCTCTTTCATTATTTTGATGACAGTTGAGACACCTGAAACGAGAAAGCAACGACCAACCTTTTATTTTGTCTTTTTTTTGATAAGAATTGAGACCAATTTCTTCCTTCTTATGTTGACCTGTTTTTTTATTTTTTGATGTGATGTATGGGTTGAGATCATTAACGCTCTTCTGGCGGACAGACCTAAACAACGCGATTTCTTTTTATTCTTTGAGTCATTCTTCTGGTTCGGGCTGAATGATGATAATTTGGTTTCTATAAAATATTGCGAATACCATCGACCCCCAAAATCCATAGATCCCCATATGCGTTGTGTTTCTTTCTCAGGGCAACTCCCCTTTCTTTTTTTTTCTTTTTTTCGTTTACATGAAGCAGCCTTACTCAGAAACATATGATTTGGCATAGGGCTTTTCGAGTTGGCTCTCACGTCTTATTTTTCCATTCCTTCGCTAATTTTTTAAGTAATTTCTTATAGAATGATGTGTAGCATATCCTTTAAAGTGGTGGGAATACATTGGCATAATTCATTTGCATTCTTGGTTCTTAGTCCAACCATGTCATTTCATATGATGTGTTTGTCACTTTGTGGATGACATTGGGTGTGATGTCCTTTATAAGTGTGATCTATCTTAGCATATTACATTCCACTTGGTGGCCTGATGTGATGCATTGCATCCCCTAAGTTGTGGATATTTTATTCTTTGATTGGTCCTCTTTTGGAGAATTTAGACACAATGTTCCCCAAGTGACAGACCTCACATAAACATAACAAGATTCCTTTGAAAATCTTTTCCATTTTACACTTTTACATTTTACATTTTACATTTTTTCATTTTTTCATTTTACACTTTACACTTTTTGCCACCTTGCATAATGCAACTTGCATGCCTGTGGTACCTTGCTTTTTGTTCATGGGCTCTAAGCATAAGAAGCTTTGCTTATCTCATGAAGCACAAACTGACATTTTCCTTTGTGGCTCCTTGTTAAAGTTATCAGGAGGTATAACTTTGATATGGTTGAGTGGGAAACCCATCCAGCGACTCAACTTTCCCCATAGCCACCTTTATGTTTGTGAGTACATACCAACTAGTGTATGTATCTTCCCTTTTTGGGCCTTCTCACCTAGTGTACCACCATGAGTTTTGTTGCCCTAGAGTGAGTATGAATTCTCCTTTTCTCACAAATAGCCTAGATCTAATCCACAACTAGTTGGACATACGATCGAAGCTCAATTCAATTTACCTTTCACATGTGTGTTCCTTTGTTCTTATGTCTAGTTTTCCATGGGATCTTCATCATGGGGGATTGATCATCCCTCTTGATCGTTGTCATTACATCTTCCTAATATAAGTACATTGGGACCTTCTTCTCGATATTCATGGCTGCTTTAGTCTGAGTTTGTTTAGCAAGTTCATCCTCTCACTAAAGTCGGGGCTAAATGTACCATAGAAAAATGGTCCCTTTTCATTTTCATGGTCTTTTAGGTCTTTCTTCATGATGCTTGGCCCATTTTTCTTTGATTTAATGTTGCAATGTGGCTCAAGAACATTCACATTTAGGTCCTTAAAATTCAAATATGGCATCTTGTGAAGGTGTTGTGGAGTGTTATAAAACATTTCTACACTTTTCTAGACTCTATTTATTACAATTCATCTAAAAATGACATTTTTATCCCTTATCAAGTCCTATTTTGAAGTGTTGTAAAGTCTTATGACAAGATTTCATGGTTTTCTAGGCATAATTTCACTATTTACACCTTTCTTATGCTTTATTTGACTCCTTTATCCCCTTATAATGCTTAATTAAGTGTGTTTTTGAATGTAAACTCAACAAACAACATTAAATGTGAATTAATTCTTGACACCCACTTTCAATTCCAAGGTGGCACCCATTCACCATGGGTGGTGAATGAGTCCCTCTTGGCTCAAAATTCAAAATATTTCAAATTTTCTTTCGGGTTTTATTGAAAATCACCTTATCTCGCCCTATGATGAGGTATTATTGGGTTAGTAAGGCACAAGTGTGTATAAATAAGTGTTTTTCTTCTCATTTTAAGCCACATTCATCAAGTTCAATTATTCACACATTCATTCAAGTATTCAAGCACTTTGCATCATTGAATCAAGTATTAATCAAGTATTTTGGAGCAACCATTGGTGTATCTTCATATTTTCTTCAACAAGGGTTTGGTAAGTTGATAGCATTTTCATGTTACTTTTTTATCATTCTCTTTAGTTTCATTTCTTCATTAAGGGTTTTATTACCAAAGTGGGATTTGACTAAGGCAAATCCCTATAACCTAACCCTTAACCATTTTTCCCCTTTTGCATGTGTATTTGCAGACTTGTGTATGTAGATTTGACAAGTTATTAGGTGTTGAAAAGTGGAAAAGAAGTCAATAAAGTGTTTCAAGTCAACAACCACCTATTTCAAGCTTGGAGAAGACATTTTATCCATTTTCCACAAAATTAACTTCATCGACTCGATAAGCAATCAACCTCAGATCTATTGCTATAGGATTGGTCCCTAATTTCTCAAAATTTTGGGAGAGGATTGATTCTCCATCAGTGGCGAATGAGTCCCACCTTAAGGCTAGAAATCTAGATTTTGTCATATTCTAGATCCTGACACTCAGAAACCAGTTTTTGATAGTTTTCATCAAAAGTAGGATTGATTCACCATTAGTGGTGAATGAGTCCCACTGGTGATTTTTCAGTGATCTTAGTCAGCATTTAGAATATTCCAGAATCTTCATCAGACCTCTAGGTGCACTCTGATTTAGCCTTCTTCTCTATTTTGCATTTGTTCATACTTAGTTCATGTTTGTATATCACATTGTGTTTTCAAAAATTACATAAGTCTTAGGTTTTGCATACAAATTAGTCAAATATATCATCCAATTGCACTTAGTTCATTCCATTTAGTCTAAATAACATCATATATTGCATAATTTGAGTGAACCTAGCTAGATCTTTTGAGCAGGGTTTATCTCTCTCCTTTTAGGTGAAACATCCTAAGAGTGCAAGAGTAGCCTATAAGCCCTACCCAAAAATATATGGTTCAGTTCCATAGGCTCGGGCCAAAAGAAATCTAATGAAAAATTCCCTTGGGCTGAGGCAGGATTAAATCCACTATAATGCATAGTAAATATATCATTGCCAAATGGAAACTTTAGACATTTATTCACAACTAAAGGGATGATATTCATGGAGCAAAGCCATGGATAGCCTAGCTTCACATGAAATTGGTTTGATTGTGGGATGATAGAAAATGATACATTTAGTGTTTTTGGTCCAACCTTTAAAGGGGGATCTATGAAGCCTATTGTAGGGCAAGCAAACCCATTATGCATCTTGAACCATGCTTCAGATTGTTATATGTTTCTTGATATAGCTCATGCACATATAAAAAAATTAGTGATCAAATTCTATCCATAGACGAGATTAATCAATATCCCATCAGTGGGCTTGTCATTTATTCAACCAACTCTGTAAAGAGGACCATCAGGTGCACGCTTAAGTATGTCATTTTGTGAAAAAGCAATATGAAGAGGCTTTTTAGTTGAGCCCTTATGATGTCTAGCTTCAATAAATTCTACCATTTCAATTGATTATTCTTCATTGATATCTTGTATGGGTATGTGTAGGATCATGATGGGCTGAAAAGTGGCAATAT